>CM041113.1:0-127500 GCA_023079485.1 Archilochus colubris
TCAGCAATACGGGCAAATGAACGCTTAGGGCTGGTATGTTCAAGGTTGGTGGTCAAACGGAAACCCGTAGGCCGAGATTGTTGCGTGCTGTGGGTAGGGTTCCATGTGAGGGTTAAGGCCAGCCCAAGTTTTCAGTGGTCACTCTTTGCATTTGTTTTCCAGTCCCCGGTATTCGGACTTCGGGACCCTATTCAGCAATTAGGGCAAATGACCGCTTAGGGCTTGTATCTTCAAGGCTGGTGGTCAAACGGAAACCCGTAGGCCGATTGTTGGTGGTGCTGTGTGTAGGGTTCCATGTGAGGGTTAAGGCCCGCCCAAGTTTTCAGTGGTCACTCTTTGCATTTGTTTTCCAGTCCCCGGTATTCGGACTTCTGGAACCTATTCAGCAATACGGGCAAATGAACGCTTAGGGCTGGTATGTTCAAGGTTGGTGGTCAAACGGAAACCCCTTGGCCGACTGTTGGTGGTGCTGTGGGTAGGGTTCCATGAGGGTTAAGGCCAGCCCAAGTTTTCAGTGGTCACTTGCATTTGCTTCAGTCCCCCGGTATTCGGACTGACCCTATTCAGCAATACGGGCAAATGGCCGCTAGGGCTTGTATATTCAAGGTTGGTGGTCAAACGGAAAACCGTAGGCCGATTGTTGCGGTGCTGTGGGTAGGGTTCCATGTGAGGGTTAAGGCCAGCCTGGAAAGCCAGTGGTCACTCTTTTTGCATTTGTTTTCCAGTCCCCCCTGGTATTCGGACTTCGTGGACCCTATTCAGCACAATACGGGCAAATGGGCCGCTTTAGGCTTGTATGTTCAAGGTTGGTGGTCAAACGGAAACCCGTAGGCCGATTGTTGGTGGTGCTGTGGGTAGGGTTCATGAGGTTAAGGCCAGCCCAAGTTTTCAGTGGTCACTTTGCATTTGTTTTCCAGTCCCCGGTATTCGGACTTCGGGACCCTATTCAGCAATTCGGGCAAATGGCCGCTTAGGGCTTGTATATTCAAGGCTGGTGGTCAAACGGAAACCCGTAGGGCCATTGTTGGTGGTGCTGTGGGTAGGGTTCCATGTGAGGGTTAAGGCCAGCCCAAGTTTTCAGTGGTCACTCTTTGCATTTGTTTTCCAGTCCCCGGTATTCGGACTTCGGGACCCTATTCAGCAATACGTGGCAAAATGGCCGCTAGGGCTTGTATGTTCAAGGTTTGTGGTCAAACGGAAACCCGACAGGCCGCCTGTTGTGGTACTGTGGGTAGGGTTCCATGTGAGGGTTAAGGCCAGCCCAAGTTTTCAGTGGTCACTCTTTGCATTTGTTTTCCAGTCCCTGGTATTCAGACTTCGGGACCCTATTCAGTTATAATGGCAAATGGCCTTTTAGGGCTTGTATATTCAAGGCTGGTGGTCAAACAGAAACTCGTAGGCCGATTGTTGGTGGTGCTGTGGGTAGGGTTCCATGTGAGGGTTAAGGCCAGCCCAAGTTTTCAGTGCTCACTCTTTGCATTTGTTTTCCAGTCCCCCATATTCGGACTTCGGGACCCTATACAGCAATACGGCAAATGGCCGTTTAGGGCTTGTATATTCAAGGATGGTGGTCAACGGAAACCCGTGAGCCGACTGTTGGTGGTGCTGTGGGTAGGGTTCCATGGAGGGTTAAGTGACAGCCCAAGTTTTCAGTGGTCACTTGCATTTGTTTTCCAGTCCCCGGTATTCGACCTCGACCCTATTCAGCAATACGGGCAAATGGCCGCTTAGGGCTTGTATATTCAAGGTTGGTGGTCAAACGGAAACCTGTAGGCCGATTGTTGGTGGTGCTGTGGGTAAGGTACAACGTGAGGGTTAAGGCCAGCCCATGTTTTCAGTGGTCACTCTTTGCATTTGTTTTCCAGTCCCCGGTATTCGGACTTCGGGACCCTATTCAGCAATACGGGCAAATGGCCGCTTAGGTCTTGTATATTCAAGGCTGGTGGTCAAACGGAAACCCGTAGGCCGATTGTTGGTGGTGCTGTGGGTAGGGTTCCATGTGAGGGTTAAGGCCAGCCCAAGTTTTCAGTGGTCACTCTTTGCATTTGTTTTCCAGTCCCCGGTATTCGGACTTCGGGACCCAATTCAGCAATATGGGCAAATGGCCGCTTAGGGCTTGTATGTTCAAGGTTGGTGGTCAAACAAAAACCCGCAGGCCGATTGTTGGTGGTGCTGTGGGTAGGGTTCCATGTGAGGGTTAAGGCCAGCCCAAGTTTTCAGTGGTCACTCTTTGCATTTGTTTTCCAGTCCCCGGTATTCGGACTTCGGGACCCTATTCAGCAATACGGGCAAATGGCCGCTTAGGGCTTGTATATATAAGGTTGGTGGTCAAACGGAAACCTGTAGGCCGATTGTTGGTGGTGCTGTGGGTAGGGTACCATGTGAGGGTTAAGGCAAGCCCATGTTTTCAGTGGTCACTTTTTGCATTTGTTTTCCAGTCCCCGGTATTCGGACTTCGGGACCCTATTCAGCAATACGGGCAAATGGCCGCTTAGGGCTTGTATATTCAAGGTTGGTGGTCAAACGGAAACCTGTAGGCTGATTGTTGGTGGTGCTGTGGGTAGGGTTCCATGTGAGGGTCTAGGCCAGCCCAAGTTTTTCAGAGGTCACTCTTGCATTTGTTTTCCAGTCCCCGGCATTCGACTTCGGGACCCTATTCAGCAATACGGGCAAATGGCCGCTTAGGGCTTGTATGTTCAAGGTTGGTGGTCAAACGGAAACCCGTAGGCCGATTGTTGGTGGTGCTGTGGGTAGGGTTCCATGAGGGTTAAGGCCAGCCTAAGTTTTCAGTGCTCACTCTTTTGCATTTGTTTTCCAGTCGCTATTCGACTGACCCTATTCAGCAATACGGGCAAATGGCCGCTTAGGGCTTGTATATTCAAGGATGGTGGACAAATGGAAACCCGTAGGCCGATTGTTGGTTGTGCTGTGGGTAGGGTTCCATGTGAGGGTTAAGGCCAGCCCAAGTTTTCAGTGGTCACTCCTTGCGTTTGTTTTCCAGTCCCCGGCATTCGGAATTCGGGACCCTATTCAGCAATACGGGCAAATGGCCGCTTAGGGCTTGTATGTTAAAGGTTGGTGGTCAAACGGAACCTGTAGGCCGATTGTTGGTGGTGCTGTGGGTAGGGTTCCATGTGAGGGTTAAGGCCAGCTCAAGTTTTCAGTGGTCACTCTTTGCATTTGTTTTCCAGTCCCCAGCATTCAGACTTCGGGACCCTATTCAGCAATACGGGCAAATGGCCGCTTAGGGCTGGTATGTTCAAGGTTGGTGGGTCAAACGGAAACCCGACAGGCCGCCTGTTGTGGTACTGTGGGTAGGGTTCCATGTGAGGGTTAAGGCCAGCCCAAGTTTTCAGTGGTCACTCTTTGCATTTGTTTTCCAGTCCCCGGTATTCGGACTTCGGGACCCTATTCAGCAATACGGGCAATGGGCCGCTTAGGGCTTGTATGTTCAAGGTTGGTGGTCAAACGGAAACCCGTAGGCCGATTGTTGGTGGTGCTGTGGGTAGGGTTCCATGTGAGGGTTATGGACAGCCCAAGTTTTCAGTGGTCACTCTTTGCATTTGTTTTCCAGTCCCCGGTATTCGGACTTCGGGACCCTATTCAGCAATAGGGGCAAATGGCCGCTTAGGGCTTGTATATTCAAGGCTGGTGGTCAAACGGAAACCCGTAGGCCGATTGTTGTGGTGCTGTGGGTAGGGTACCATGAGGGTTAAGGCTAAAGCCCATGTTTTCAGTGGTCACTTGCATTTGTTTTCCAGTCCCCGGTATTCGACTTCGGGACCCTATTCAGTAACACGGACAAAATGGCCGCTTAGGCTTTTATATTCAAGGTTGGTGGTCAAACGAAAACCCGTGAGGCTGATTGTTGCGGTGCTGTGGGTAGGGTTCCATGTGAGGGTTAAGGCCAGCCCAAGTTTTCAGTGGTCACTCTTTGCATTTGTTTTCCAGTCCCCGGCATTCGGAATTCGGGACCCTATTCAGCACAACGCAAATGGCCGCTTAGGGCTGGTATGTTCAAGGTTGGTGGTCAAACGGAAACCTGTAGGCCGATTGTTGGTGGTGCTGTGGGTAGGGTTCCATGTGAGGGTTAAGGCCAGCCCAAGTTTTCAGTGGTCACTCTTTGCATTTGTTTTCCAGTCCCTGGCATTCGAATTCGGGACCCTTTTCAGCAATACGGGCAAATGGCCGCCAGGGCTTGTATGTTCAAGGTTGGGTGGTCAAACGGAAACCCGTAGGCCGATTGTTGGTGGTGCTGTGGGTAGGGTCTCATGTGAGGGTTAAGGCCAGCCCAAGTTTTCAGTGGTCACTTGCATTTGTTTTCCAGTCCCCCGGCATTCGACTTCGGGACCCTATTCAGCAATACGGCAAATGGCCGCTTAGGGCTTTGTATGTTCAAGGTTGGTGTTCAAACGGAAAACCTGTAGGCCGATTGTTGGTGGTGCTGTGGTAGGGTTCCATGAGGGTTGGGCCAGCCTAAGTTTTCAGTGGTCACTCTTGCATTTGTTTTCCAGTCCCCGCATTCGGATTCTGACCATTCAGCAATACGGGCAAATGGCCGCTTAGGGCTTGTATGTTCAAGGTTGTGGTCAAAACGGAAAACCCAGAGGGCCGATTGTTGGTGGTGCTGTGGGTAGGTTCCATGAGGGTTAAGGCCAGCCTTAAGCCAGTGGTCACTTGTGACGAGTCAGCCTGGCATTTGAATTGGACCCTATTCAGCAATACTGGCAAATGGCCGCTTTAGGGCTTGTATGTTCAAGGTTGGTGGTCAACGAAACTGGTAGGCCGATTGTTGGTGGTGCTGTGAGGTGTCTCATGTGAGGGTTAAGGCCAGCCCAAGTTTTCAGTGGTCACTTGCATTTGTTTTCCAGTCCTCGCATTCGACTTCGGGACCCTATTCAGCAATACGGGCAAATGGCCGCTTAGGGCTGGTATGTTCAAGGTTGGTGTTCAAACGGAAACACGTAGGCCGATTGTTGGTGGTGCTGTTGGTAGGGTCTCCATGTGAGGGCAAGGCCAGCCCAAGTTTTCAGTGGTCACTCTTTGCATTTGTTTTCCAGTCCCCGCATTCGAATTGGGACCCTATTACAACAACAGGGCAAATGGCCGCTTAGGGCTTGTATGTTCAAGGTTGGTGTTCAAACGAAACCCGTAGGCCGATTGTTGGTGGTGCTGTGGGTAGGGTTCCATGAGGGTTAAGGCCAGCCCAAGTTTTCAGTGGTCACTTGCATTTGTTTTCCAGTCCCCGCATTCGGAATTGGGACCCTATTCAGCAATACGGGCAAATGGTCAGCTAGGGTCATGTTCAAGGTTGGTGGTCAAACGAAACCCGTGAGGGCCGATTGTTGGTGGTGCTGTGGGTAGGGTTCCATGTGGAGGGTTAAGGCCAGCCCCAAGTTTTCAGTGGTCACTTTTTGCATTTTGTTTTCCAGTCCCCGCATTCGACTTCGACCCTATTCAGCAATAGGGGCAAATGGCCGCTAGGGTTTGTATGTTCAAGGTTGGTGGTCAAAACGGAAACCTGTAGGCCGATTGTTGGTGGTGCTGTGGGTAGGGTTCCATGTTAGGTTAAGGCCAGCCCAAGTTTTCAGTGGTCACTTGCATTTGTTTTCCAGTCCCCCGGCATTCGATTTGGGACCCTATTCAGCAATAGGGGCAAATGGCCGCTTAGGGCTTGTATGTTCAAGGTTGGTGGTCAAACGGAAACCCGTAGGCCGTATTGTTGGTGGTGCTGTGGGTAGGGTTCCATGTGAGGGTTAAGGCCAGCTCAAGTTTTCAGTGGTCACTCTTTGCATTTGTTTTCCAGTCCCCGGTATTGACTCGGGACCCCATTCAGCAATGGGGCAAATGGCCGCTTATGGCTGGTAGATTTAAGGTTTTTTGTATATTCAAGGTTGGTGGTCAAACGGAAACCCGAGGCCGATTCCAATGGAGTGGAATGTTTTTGTCGGTGCCCGACAGCAGGGCACATGGGCAGGACCAGGGGGCAATAAAAGGTGAGGCTTAGCATGGCTCACTCCTGAGGTAGACAGCAGAGGGTCAGTCACTCTCAGGCAATAGCATGAATCCAGGCCAAACTTTTGCCTATAGGCTCGGAGCGATTCAGCTGGAATCACCTTGCATTTGTTTTCCAGTCCCCGGTATTCGACTTCGGGACCCTATTCAGCAATATGGGCAACTGGCCGCTTAGGCTGGTAGATTCATGTTGGTGGTCAAAATGGAAACCCGAAGGCCGATTGTTGGTGGTGCTGTGGGTAGGGTCTCCATGTTCGGAGGGTTAAGGCCAGCCCAAGTTTTCAGTGGTCACTTGCATTTGTTTTCCAGTCCCCGGCATTCGACTTCGGGACCTCATTCAGCAATACGGGCAAATGGCCGCTTAGGGCTTGTATATTCAAGGTTGGTGGTCAAACGGAAACCCGTAGGCCGATTGTTGGTGGTGCTGTGGGTAGGGTTCCATGAGGGTTAAGGCCAGCCCAAGTTTTCAGTGGTCACTCTTTGCATTTGTTTTCCAGTCCCGGTATTCGACTTCGGGACCCTATTCAGCAATACGGCAAATGGCCGCTTAGGGCTTGCATATTCAAGGTTGGTGGTCAAACGGAAACCCGTAGGCCGATTGTTGGTGGTGCTGTGGGTAGGGTTCCATGTGAGGGTTAAGGCCAGCCCAAGTTTTCAGTGTCACTTTTTGCATTTGTTTTCCAGTCCCCGGCATTGGGACTCGGGACCCTATTCAGCAATACGGGCAAATGGCCGCTAGGGCTTGTATATTCAAGGTTGGTGGTCAAACGAAACCCGTAGGCCGATTGTTGGTGGTGCTGTGGGTAGGGTTCCATGAGGGTTAAGGCCAGCCTTAAGTTTTCAGTGGTCACTTGCATTTGTTTTCCAGTCCCTGGTATTCGACTTGGGACCCTATTCAGCAATACGGGCAAATGGCCGCTAGGGCTTGTATATTCAAGGTTGGTGGTCAGGCCGAGCTTGTTGGTGGTGCTGTGAGTAAGGTTCCATGTGAGGGTTAAGGCCAGCCCAAGTTTTCAGTGGTCACTCTTGCATTTGTTTTCCAGTCCCCATTCGAATTCGGGACCCTATTAAGCAATACGGGCAAATGGTATGTTCAAGGCTGGTGGTCAAACGGAAACCCGTGAGGGCCGATTGTTGGTGGTGCTGTGGGTAGGGTTCCATGTGAGGGTTAAGGCCAGCCCAAGTTTTCAGTGGTCACTCTTGCATTTGTTTTCCAGTCGTGGTGGTCAAACGGAAACCCGTAGGCCGATTGTTGGTGGTGCTGTGGGTAGGGTTCCATGTGAGGGTTAAGGCCAGCCCAAGTTTTCAGTGGTCACTCTTTGCATTTGTTTTCCAGTCCCCGGTATTCGGACTTCGGGACCCTATTCAGCAATACGGGCAAATGGCCGCTAGGGCTTGTATATTCAAGGTTGGTGGTCAAACGGAAACCCGTAGGCCGATTGTTGGTGGTGCTGTGGGTAGGGTTCCATGTGAGGGTTAAGGCCAGCCCAAGTTTTCAGTGGTCACTCTTTGCATTTGTTTTCCAGTCCCCGGTATTCGACTTCGGGACCCTATTCAGCAATACGGGCAAATGGCCGCTTAGGGCTTGTATATTCAAGGGTGGTGGTCAAACGGAAACCCGTAGGCCGATTGTTGGTGGTGCTGTGGGTAGGGTTCCATGTGAGGGTTAAGGCCAGCCCAAGTTTTCAGTGGTCACTCTTTGCATTTGTTTTCCAGTCCCCGGCATTCGGAATTCGGGACCCTATTCAGCAATACGGGCAAATGGCCGCTTAGGGCTTGTATGTTCAAGGTTGGTGGTCAAACGGAAACCCGTAGGCCGATTGTTGGTGGTGCTGTGGGTAGGGTTCCATGTGAGGGTTAAGGCCAGCCCAAGTTTTCAGTGCTCACTCTTTGCATTTGTTTTCCAGTCCCCGGTATTCGGACTTTGGGACCCTGTTCAGCAATACGGGCAAATGGTCGCTTAGGGCTTGTATATTCAAGGTTGGTGGTCAAACGGAAACCCGTAGGCCGATTGTTGGTGGTGCTGTGGGTAGGGTTCCATGTGAGGGTTAAGGCCAGCCCAAGTTTTCAGTGGTCACTCTTTGCATTTGTTTTCCAGTCCCCGGTATTCGGACTTCGGGTGGTAAAACGCAAAACGGTGGTCAAACGGAAACCCACCACCACAGTTTGTGGTGCTGTGGGTAGGGTTCCATGTGAGGGTTTAGGCAAGCCAAAGTTTTCAGTGGTCACTCTTTGCATTTGCTTGCCATTCTGACCGTTTGGTCTTTTGGGACCCCGTTCTCCGTTCATCGGTATCTTTTGCAGTCCCCCAGAGGGCTGTGTGAGGATGAATTCTCTGATTTAGCGAAAAGAAGCAACTGAGAGTGCCCAGGAATGAAAAAGCTCACAGCAAGCAAGGTTAAAGTTACCTGCAGACAAAAAAAGGGCTGGAACACAGTGGGTAAGGGAGCAGGCTGTCCTGTCCTACCACTAGGAAATGGTGTTGCTGTTCTGGAGAGAGGTTGGGATTCTTTCACCATGAAGTAACAGCAGCTTTTGCTTTATAAGCCTCTGATGTGTTGTGCTAGAATACAGAATGCAGCAGTGCTGAGGCCTCAGTTGTGCAACATACAGCCCTGGGGCTTAAAGCTTCTGCTTTTCAGCCCCAAAGCCATCACTTCTAATACAGAGGTGTGGATGCCTCCTCAGTCATTCCACAGTAGTTTAGTGGTTGTTTTATTTTCCTGTTGCCTTGGCATTATTAAAAGCAAAAAAAAAAAAAGGGGGGGAATGTAACGACTGACAGAATATGTTTGGAAATGGAAGCAGAATTCCAGTTTAATCACTGATTAAACAGACCAGTAGTGCAGTTGGGAAGGGTCACATTAAGTTCACTGGTTGGGTGGAGATCTGAAAACTGAAAAAAAAAAAAAAAAAAAGTCAAAAGCCACGTGGGTGTTTGAACGTTGTCCTTGTCCTTACACTGGGTTTCCTCAGCCTTACCCTATCTGCCAGTCCTGGGCCTCTGCTGTAGGAAGCTCAGCAGACCCAAGAACCAGAGAATGCAGATTCCCTCAGGAAGGACTGCCAGGCCAAAAGCAAGACACGTTGATGAAGTATCAAAAAGGGAGGACTAAGGAGACAGAAAATGCTTCTTTGGATTCTCTTCTCTGGTATAAATCTACTACTGGAGTTGCATTCTACTGTTCTGAGTAACAGTGGGAAAGATGCTGTCCCTTCAAAGAAACAAACACCATAAATGTGTTAATAATTACACCTGGAACAGGTTGTTCATGTGTTATTGGCTGCTCACCCTGTGCAGCTCACAATAACCTCATTATTAGTCAATGCTGAGCTCAGAGCTGTCAGCTGCAAACCAGCCAAGTGCTCCTGGCATTGTTATTGACAGCTCTCAAGCCACTGGCTCAGGGTAAGAGCCACACAAGCCAGCTGAGCAGTGACAAGACAGAGAGCAAGATGAGGCCAAAGTCCTCCTTTTGCTGCTCTAGAAATCTTCAAACCCTTAAGAACGAGTAATTAAGGCAAAGTGGTACCTTCTGACTGCTCCTGGCAGCCCCTCCTTTGCTGTGTGCCATGTGAGCATCTGCCCCTGTGCTCAGCCCTGGTGAGGCCACACCTCGAGTCCTGTGTCCAGTTCTGGGTCCCTCAGCTCAGGAAGGAGATTGAGGTGCTGGAGAAGGTCCAGAGAAGAGCAAGGAGGCTGTGAAGGGATCCAGCACAAGTCCTGTGAGGAGAGGCTGAGGGAGCTGGGGGTGTTGAGGCTGGAGAAGAGGAGGCTCAGGGGAGACCTCATCACTCTCTCCAACTCCCTGAAAGGAGGCTGGAGCCAGGGGGGGGTTGGGCTCTTTTCCCAGGCAACTCTCAGCAAGACAAGAGGGCAGGGTCTCAAGTTGTGCCAGGGAGGTTTAGGTTGGAGATGAGAAAGAATTTCTTTCTGGAGAGGGTGATCAGACCTTGGAATGGGCTGCCCAGGGAAGGAGTGGATTCTCCGTGTCTGGAGATCTTTCCAAAGAGCCTGGATGTGGCACTGAGTGCCATGGGCTGGGAACCACGGGGGGAGTGGATCAAGGGTTGGACTTGATGAGCTCTGAGGTCCCTTCCAACCCAGCCAATTCTGTGATTCTATGACTGCCTCACCGAGCTCTCCTGAGAGCAGCACAGGGGTGAGGAAGCTGCACATGTGGCAGCAGCAGCACAAGCACAGAGCCCGAGGCTTCAGCCTCTCTCTGAGGCACAGTTTGATTTTCTGTTCACATTACTGATTTTTTTTAGCCATCAGTGAGCTGCTGTAGTGTATGTAAGTAGGGAAATGCATCACTCCATGCTTGACACTTGGATAACTACACTTCCAGGCACTACTGTAGTGTATTTTGTATTCCCAACATTTCCATCATCCATATATAACCCTCAGAATTATCACTTTCCTAATTAGCTATTCATAAAGGACAATTCCTTACTTTGAAAATCTTTCAGTCTATCGGAATAATATTTTCTGTGTAACCCTTAGTGAAAACAAATCCCTGCAGCATTCCTGGGGATGGGGCTGCACGTTGGTGGAGTGGGAATGGCTCCCTGTTATTTGAGATGCCCCATGGTGTTCCCACCACCAGAAAAAGAGGAGAAGCCAGTCCAGAGAGGTGCAAGCCCTCAGTGGTCCTGTGTGACACTGGCCAGCCCTGTGCTGATGCCTCAGAAGTATCTGAAATGAGAGCAGGCAGCTCTGCTCAGGCAGCTGAACCAAGCTGGGAATGTCCTGCTCACATAACCTGGAAAAACATGCAATTTCCTGTACAAGTCATGCATTTAATAGCAGCACATATGAGTTCATCAGACATACTGCAGTGTGTCACATCTGCTCCACCTGGACATACCTCCAGTACACAGATCACTTTGCTGTTCAAGCTCAGGAGCCTGCAGTTTACAATTACGTGTTTTTCTGGGCCATAATTCAGGCTTTTTACTGGAATGAGTACATTTCACGTGTCAGTGCTGAGATTGCTATAAAAATAACAGCAGCAAATTAATTTTCACTAGTCACTTCCTGTCTTCATGGCCAGGGGATCTGGTGGAGGTCCAGGAGCTGCTCTGGAAGCACAGAACAAGGTTGGGAATGAGGAACAGCTCAAAGATGGCAAAGGCCACGTTAAATAACTGAGGCATAGCACCAATTTTGTCTTTTGCAATTATTTTGTCTTAAGTCAGGGATTCGGTCCTTTAAAAAATTGTGAATAACGTGGGAAGAAAGAGAAACAAACACCTACAGCTGTTCCTGAAAGTACATTGTTGAGATAAACATCTTGAGGAGCCTCTGCGCTGGCTGCAGAGCACACACTCATCTCATGCTAATGAAGACAGACGAACTTTCCAGTATCTCAGGAATGCAGGTTATCGAGTTTGCCTGCTGAAAACTCTTTTTTCTTGTTTCCAAACCAACCAAATCTGTGGGAGACCCCACCACCACCTAACACACCCAACTCCCTCCTCTCACCACCGCTCCCAGACACTTCTGAACCCCCCACACGGGGCTGACCCTGGAAGGAGGTGACAACCCACTCCCTGCCGCCCTTCCCTCCCTTCTCACAGGGCTCGGGAGGAACCTGGGGACCCGCAAAGCCCGAACTCTCCCTTTGGGTGTTCAGGGGTGCGCACACGCACTACTGGGACACGGAGGAAGGGGTTGGTTTGGGGGGGGGATAAAGGGGGAAAACCGCACAACGCGCCCGCTCCGCTCCTTTTCCCGCCCGTCCCCTCAGGGCTGAGGGAAGCGTCGCGCGGACGCCTCCCCCCTCAGCACCGCCGGGGAAAAAAGGCGGGAACTGCACGCGCACCCCCTCAAAACCCCACCGGAAAGTGGGCGTGGCCAGATGGGAGGGGGCGAGTCCCGAAAGGGGCGGGGCAAGGGGCGGGGCCTTGGCCGCTCCCGGTGCCGCCGCCGGTGCGGGGCCGCAGTCGCCGCCTCATTCGCGACAGGTGCGTGCGGAGCCGCCTGCGGTCCCGCAGGTGCGTGGGGAGAGGGAGGGAAAGGAGGGAGGGAGCGAGCGCGGGTTCTGTCAGTGGGATCGGGGGGAACTTAATAATGGAGAGGGCTTGGGGATACCACCGGTACCGGGACCACCGCGGGGCTGCCCAAAGCGGGGGTTTCCGCCGAGCGCTGGGCCGCGGTATCCCCGGTGTTTCGGCGCGGGTTGTGCGAGGCCGTGTGGGTGCCTGGAGCCCGTTGCGCGTCCCGGAGGCGGGTTCAAGCGCGTCCCTCCGGGCTTTCCCTCCCGTGCCCGGTGCTCGGCCCCGTTGGCAGCGGAGCTGAGGCGGCAGGGCCGGGGGAGTGCCCCGGAGCTCCGGGGTTCAGCCCCGCGGCTCCTTCGGAGGTACCCGGTGACTTAAGGGAGGCATAGGGACAGCCCTGGTCCGGTCCCGTCGCTGCCCGCGGTTTGGGGCCGGGCCGGGGGGGTTTGGGGTGCGCAGGTTCGTGGGGGGATCCAGAGCCCCCCCCCCCCGTGCTCCCCTTTTTGCTGCTGGGGGCTCCGTGTTCTCCCCTGATGCCCAAGGTGCTCCTTGCTGAGGAGCTGTTCCCCATGTCCCATTCTGCAGCCCTTTTAAGCACCTCTAATAAATCAGCCTGGTTTGGGACAGGTGTTAAGGGAAAGATTTCCTTTCAGGGTCTTTCTGAATATATGGATCTTTATTCTGGTGTTAACGTTTTTGGAGGTGTGTTGGGTGCATTACACTGGATAAGTCACTGTCCTGCCCTTCCTTAACATCCTGCCCAACGCTGGATTCCCTTTTCCCTTCCTCTGAACTCCTGCATCTAACTTAACCCATCTCTCTTGTGATATGCAGAGTTCTCACAATCTAGATAAAGTTTTACCAGGCACAATAAAGGAGGGTTTGCTGAAATGACTGAGGATAAATTCTTCAGAAGGAGCAGCAAAAAAGTACAGAGGTGTTTGATGAAACTCTGAGCATATGGGAAGGTGTTGGGAGTGTGGAATGATGGTAAAAATCTGGGAGCACAAGTTTCAGGGCATCTTAAGAGTTCTGGTTTATGTCTTTTTCTAGTGACTGGGATTCTCCACATGCTTCTTAACTTTCCATTTGAACACCCTAGCAACAGCTACTGCCTTTATAAAGAGATTTTTGTCAAGAGAGGCCTGATTGTCTTCATGTACCTGTGGAACTGAACAAAAACACAATGGGAGAAAAAGCATCCCCAAACAGGGAGCACTGCAAGCTGCAGTGGAATGTTTGGGCATAAAAAACAGGCTTATTTTCTGCACAATTAAACTGGATTTTGTTTTCTCAGTATTTGACTGTAACTGTCCTTCCCTCTAAGGTGTGTGTCAATGAGCAACTTGTTATCTCTGCCAAGGGAGGCTTCTCATGAATGCCCTGCTACTGTTTCCTGAGCAAAACTGACTCTGTTTCATGAAAGGCAATTGAAACTGCAAAGTGGAGCTTCAGGTGATCTCCTTTTGGCTCAAGATTAATCATAAAGTTTAAAGTGGATGAGCAGTTGTGCCATTGGTAAAGGCTGGTGGCTATTTTGAGCTAGCCCAGTGGAGAACATCCTTCTGCTGGTCCAGTCTGGACAGAAGTTTGCTGGTTAACAGAAGAGGGTAACTTGGAGATGCAAAATGTTTCCAAGAAACACAAATTTCAGAAAAAAAACTCTGCAGTCTGAGGTTCTCTGAGTTGGAAGAGGTGTTGGATGCATTTCAGAGACTGCCTCAAGTGAGAGATTGGGAGTCTGAAACTGGAAGTGGAAATGGAGCACTGATAAGTAGTTCTAGGGAGTGTTTCAACATCTCAAGGAAAAAATAGCTTCACTTTTCTCATATGCCACAAGAGTTCAACTTGTGTATCTGAAAGCACCATCTAAATCACTGTCCTGGAAAGAATTGTGCTGGGATGGTGTGTCAGTGTCTCCATTACATCAGGTGAATTAAGGAATGCTGGAGAAGTCCCCTTTTACCTGACATACCCCCAGGACAGCCTTGTGCCCATCACCTGCTGCCTGTTTTATCTCTGTGCAGCAGCAGGGTGCAGCACTGCAGAATTCCTGGAGTGTTGATTGCAGCACCAAGTGGGCACTTCACAGCCCCAGAGCTCCCTTTTCCACACAGGGAATTGCTGAGCCTCACAAAATCACTGAGACTCCTCTTGCTGCAGCTGAATTCTTCTGGACTGAGGGCTTGCAGAATCCCCAATTTTTGGCATTTGTGAGCAGCTGTATTAGAAACCTACAAGGATTTTGGAAACATGGCCTTTCCTGTGTTTGATTTACTGTGTTTACATCAACTTGGCTGTTTAGGTGTTTCTGTTCACAGTGTGGTCAAGCAGATCTGTACTCAGACTTCCAGAGTTCCATAACTTAATGGTGCAAACCAGTTAAAGAAATTGATGGAAAATACAAGGAAGGGATCAGCCTGCCTGATGTTAGCACTGTAGGATCATTGTGTGCCACAAGACCAGGGATTAAAGAAAAGAGGAAAAAGAGAAAGGCGTTGCCCTACAAGCTTTATTTTTGTCTTATCAGAGAACTCTTTAAATTAGCCTCCCCTCCTTTCCTGTTTCACAAAGGAAAACTAAATATGTAAAAAATAAATAAATCTGTGTAGTCTTGGCACCTGTGGTGAAAAGCTGGACAAAACCTCCTCCCATTTACAGCAGGACAGGGTAGTTAAAACTACTCTTTTAGGTAACCAGCTTGTTTCAGCTTCCAGAGGAAATGGCTGCTGTGTTGAGAGTGAATGAAAACTCTGCATAGGAATTACATCCTCTTAGGTTTCATAACTCAAGCCTTCTTACATAAATGCCAGGATATTTGGTTTAGAAACCAGAACAAGAGAGGGCATATTAAGGCTTCCTGGAGCCCATGTGTGTAAGAAACAGAGCTCACCATTGGCATCCACTTCAGTCACAGCTTGCTTCTCACTCCTCTTCTGGCTTACAACTCCTATCTCACCCCTTTCTTTGTGGCTAGTGTTTGTACCAAAGGACCACCTCAATGGCATCTGCAGGGGAAATGATAATTTTAATCTGATCCTTTTCTTTCAAGTCAGTTGCAGACAAGACCCTGAATGATCAGGACTTGGTAGCAATAGCATGCTGGTAGCACCTGAACAGGGATTTAATATTGAATAATTTAGTGAAACTACTTTTCTGCTCACCTAATTCATGTTGCCTGACCCTCTTCTTTCTTTTTGAGCAGGTATTTGTGGTGAGAAGATGGAGCCTTCCCCTTTTAATAGAAGACAGTGGGCTTCCCAGTCTTTGAAAATCACTGCAAAAGAGCTTTCTCTGGTCAACAAGAATAAGTCCTCAGCTCTCATGGAGAGGTTCTCCAAGTAAGTGCCATGAGGAGGTTGCACCTGGTACCTTGGGCAGGTTTGGTGTATTTACATCTTGAGTGTGAGAGAAACTTCCTGGAGTTTATAGGAAAAGGCTAATTGCAATCTGGACTTTACACAAATAGCTCCAAGTTACTCATTAAGAGCTCTGTCCTAGGGAGAAGCTGCTTGCTTTGACCACTCCTCTTAAGGTAATTTATTTGCTCATTGAAGCTTGATTACTGAACCTGCTCATCTTACTAAATGTTGATAATCCTTTGAAAAGGGCTTACTGGAAGTAATCCAAACTGCTATTCCTTAATCAAGTAGGGTCTTTCTCCATAAGCAATGTCAGCTCCTTGGAAAAACATGGCCCTGTTACTGGCTTTGGCAGCACTGACACTCACAGTGGGGAACATAATTGCTCTAAATTGCTTTTACCTAAATATTTCTATGTGAGAACAGTTTTTGTCATTCCCTAGAGTGTTGAGATGATCACTTTTGTCACTCAGAGCCATGCAACAGCAGAGACTCCCAGAGTGCTGCCTGGGACTCTTCCATCCCTGTTTGTTTTCCATGTTTTTTCATCCCTGTTTCTCTTTGTTGTTTCTCCCAGTACCAATCTCTCTTCCTCCATAAACTTACTTTTTTAGCATGTCTTGTTCAAATTTTGTAACTTTTATAGTACAGAGACAGAAGTGAATGTGTTTGCACTGATTAGAGGGCCAGCTACACTCCTGGAGCAGCTTTCACCCTGTACAATAATTGCAGCTTGTAGAGCAGAAAGAAGTAAGGGTGCAATTTGTCTGCTTTCTTGTATAACAAAAGGAGAGATCTAAATAGGTGCATAATATTCACATTCACAGAAAAAAACAACACCCCAAACAATCTTCCTAAAGGAAAAAAATAGCAATATAGCAGGTTTCTGCATAGAATAATTTTTTTCCCAGAAGGAACTGAGCCATTGATGTACATTATGTACAATTATGTAAAACCTGATTACTGTTATTAGTGTCTCTTTTACTGCCTGTAACATATTCACAGATGTATCAAAAGGAGAATTGCACAAATTAGCAAAACAGGAACATCATTTGCCCAAGCAGACACTGGGTGATGTTTCTTCTCTTAGAAAAACCAGAGCTGTACTTAACAGATGGCAGAATTTGTCACATCTGACTTATTTCTGCATTTCAAAAGCAAAGTGAAGTCACCTTGCCCAGTACCAGGATCATGGCCCATGTGCTGTACTCATGGCCAATGGAGTGGTGTGCAGATTTCTTGGAGTTTTTTACAGTTTCTTAAAGGACTTTGATTCCTGATCCAGGGTGCCTTATCTTCAGAGGGCTGTGATTACTCTTTCCACTGCTGGGATGGTTCAGCTGCTCATGAAGCAACTGCTGAATTGGTGCAGTTTACAACCCAGCACAGTAAAATAAACTGGCACTTATGTAGATTTCCTGCTTATGCCAAGCTGTAATTTGTTAGGATTCAGCAGCTGCTGTATAAATAGCTGAGTTATTCCTGCAAAGGAGGCACAGCAGACAGCTGGGTGACAGAAACAATGCAGCTATTCCAAGGTAAATGGTTTGTATTTGAGAATCAGAGTGCTTAGGTAATGAAAAATATGAATGTATGTTGTTATTGTAAACTGGAAGACTTAAAATGTGTCTGTCAGTTTGCATTGTTCTGGGACTATTTGCCTCTAGTTTTATTTGATAGGTTTTGGGAAGTGCACAGAATTCTTGATGGGGGGGGGGGAAGCTCAGCTGTCTTCAAGAGCATTCAGTGTTCTGGTTAAAAACTGTGGGGTTTTTCTCTCTCTTTTCTCTCTCTCAAAGGTATCAGAAAGCAGCTGAAGAAGCCACTGCTGAGAAAAGAAGAAGTGTATGTATTTGTTTCCTAGGCAGTAAGAACCAACCTGCAATCAGAGCTGATCCCCTCACTCCACATTTCTGTCCCAGATGATTTTTGCAATAGCCAAGTTGCTGCCCTGTTTCCTACAGAAAACTTGGCTTAGCCATAGTGCTTGCTTTCCACTCCTTCTCCCTACCCTTTCCCAATGTGAATGAAAGAAAAGGAAGTTCCTTGCCCAAAGCCATGTGTTGAATCACCAATTTGCTCCTGAGCAAAAGGCAAAATGAATTAACCACAACACATGAACATCCATCTCCTCCTTCTTAGCTGGAGGCAGTTGTGTGGAACCTTTTCCTTTCTTAACTAAATTTAAAAGTCTGCTTCAAGGAGCTGCCAGCCTCTCTGAAATCCAACCTGTATATTTTTGATAGCTGGAGAATCCATTAAGGAGGATCTGCTCTGAAGTGGCTTACAGGGTTCAAAATGCCCCAGGATGAGGGAGAGCCATCCTGCCTGGCTTTGTTGCAGCCTCACATTCCCTCCTGTAAATGACATTGCCCTTGCTGTTCTGGGGTCAGGGGCCCTGGTTTCATACCAGGAACCCAGACTGCAGGCCTTTGTATAAGCTGTTCCTCAGATGAATTTTTATTTAAAAAGACTGTCAATATTTTCAGGATATTTGGGTAAGTCTTTGCTGCCTCAATCTCTTGAGTGCTTGGCAACTTACTCTTTTTCTGTTTGGGATATAGATGTGGTAAAATAAGCACTCTAAAAATTACTCTTCATTTTTTTTCATTGCCTATATGATCAGGGAACAGGCAAAGCCCAAGGAAGAATGACTTGTGTTATGGAATATATATTGGGCCTCCATAGGTGTCAGTTCCAGAGGTGTTCCTGCTGCACTCTATTTTGAGTACTTCTGTTACAACATTTGCCTTATAAATTCAGTACTTTCTTTCAAGTACAGTCAGCAAACAAGGTGATATTTTTGAAGTCTAGATAGATTCAAGTTAATTTACAAAGCAGTGTTCAAAATGTGACCAGAAGAGTAATAGGGTGAGAGACTTAAATCCCAATATAGCTGCTAATCCAGCTTAATTCCTGTAAGCCTGGCAGACCTGTTCCACTTGCAGGAAGTTTGATGCACAGTGGTCTCCATAAGGGAAAGATGGCAAAAATGCACTGGTGGCAGGTATGAGATTTGAATGACTCAAACTTGGGCTGGTCTGTTACTCTGGGGAGAAATAATTACTTGTAAGCAAAACTAGGCTGAAATGATTTAAACAGGAGAAGTACTGCTGCTCCATGTTGTACCATCTGACTGGTAAGGCAGTGCTTGTGAGTTGTGTGTGTGTGTGCATCCTGCTGAGAGCTGTCAGTGTTTGGTGGGAAAGAGGTGGAAAATTCCAGCAAATGATCTGGGGTTTATAAACGGGAGCAAAAAGACTTTTGTTGTCAGTGCTTGGCTTAAGCCTGACAATACATGGGATGAAACACTGAAGACAGATCTCTTGTTAACTAAAAGGCTGCTGTTGACTGAGAGGAGGAATACCTACCTCCAAAAAAGTAGTGCTTTCTGAAAGCTGAGCTGGAGCTTTTTGGAAGGCCTACTGATTGTTGTCTTCTGGACCAGCTGGAAGACACTGCAACATTTGGCAGACCCCCCATTCCTCATGGGGCTCCTTCTGCTCTTGTTTGTTCTAGGACTAGAGACCCTTGTGTGGATTTTTGGTCCCTTTTTCCTTGATGTGCAGATTGAAGCCTTTTGTGTGTCATTTAACTCATTAAACCTCGACTCCCTTTTCCCTTATAAGGCCATCATCCTGTTTGCTCACTTCCTGCTTTAGCTCCTGACTTTTCTCTTCTCCCCCCTCCTTCCTTTCCTATCCTGGATGCTTTCTGCATGCGGCACAGTTGTAACCATTCACAGCTGGCTGAGAAAGCAGGGAGCTGAGCTCAGGACTGAGCCTTTAACTTCCTCTGGCATAGAAAGGAAGTGCTTTAATGCTTCAGCAGGCATAGAACTGGAATTAACTTTTTTTTTTTTTTTTCCTTCTTTGTAGAACGCAGAAAATCTTCCCCCTAATTTTAAAAGAGGGAATCTGAGTGTACTGAAGAAAAAGTGGGAGAATCCAGTGCTGGGAACAGAGTTTGGGAAGGAAACGCTCCGGAGCGGCTGTGCTAAGGTTCGGCACAAGGGAACCGGGACCGGTCCAGTTTCTCCCCCAGAAGTGGAGCAAAACCCGGGGGTTGGTGCCACATCTGAGCCCCAGAGCTCTTCCAGCATCCCTGGGCACTTGCAGGGCCCCGGTGGGGACAGCAGAAAGTTGAAAGTCCACTCATCCCAGAGTGGTACCATGGAAAACTGTCTGAGAGAGCCCCGAGAGGTGGAAAAACCCGAAAGCAGCGAAAACGCGGAGCCTGCGGGGAAGATCGAGAAATACAACGTCCCCCTCACCAAGCTGAAGATGATGTTTGAAAAGGGTGAAGCGGCTCAGCCCAAGGTAAGGCTCTGTCCCTGCAAATCTTCAGAGAAATTCCGACTCTGCTGCCTCTGGGGCATCAGGAAAAGTGCCCGGAGGGAGTGGCTCTGAACTATTGACTCTGGAAATAATTGTATTCATTGGGGTTTAGTTGGAAGTTGTTTCAGTGAAAGGAGTGCAGTTTCAGAGAGGGAAATAAGTGTGGAATTCATGAAGATGGTTTTTTAAAAAGCAAGTTTGCACCGTTTGTATCTTGGCTGACGATTAAGATGAAGTGTGTAAAATGTAAATATATATAAAAGTAAAGAAGTGAGCTCAGCAATCTGGGGTGGTTGCAGCTGAGCTGGAAATAGTGCCAGAGTTAGGAGGGGTTTTATGTGTACCTATCAGTATGTGAGTCACACAGAGGCACGTACAGAGAGATGTAAATCCTGTGAAACATTCCCTTCTGTCCCTTCCTCTGCTCTCGGTATCTTAACAAAAGTTTCTTCCCGAAAAAAAAGGAAAAAAAAAAATCCTTAGGGGAAGGAAAACTAAGCAGAGATAGCTCCTGCCTTCACTGGTTTTGACTTGCAAATGCAGAGGGTTTGCATTTTCCTACAACTGCTCATGAAATCTGATCCTGCATGTGGACTGCAGCCTGGTGTCCCCGGGGAGAATTGCCTAACTAGCAAATGAGTTGCATATGTGAGTGACTTGCAACACAGTTCTGAGGCCTTGATGCTGGTGGATTTTCCAGCTTTCTCATAGTTTCCCCTACTCCTGGCTTTGTTTTCCTGCGGGTGGGTTTCTTTCGGTATTAAGTAAACCAAACAAATTTTATACAAAAGTTGTTGAAATCTGTGACAGTGAAAGGCTTCAGAGGAGCACCCCGGTGATAAAGCCCGGGATGGGTCTGGGTGTAGTAGTTTCAAAACTGATTTTTTTAGGGTTTTTTGGCAGTCTTTGTGGTGATCTGAGAGCTGCCCTTACCATCACATCCACTGAAGGGTGGTGCTCTCCCAAAAGCAATTCTCTGAATTCCTGCCTCGGGATTAATCAGTCAGGATTCTGCAGGGAAGTCCCGTTTGGCAGATGGGCTCCAAGTAACTTTATCTTAGCCTGGGGAATAAATAGTTGGGAAGTTGACTGAATATGGAGCTGATATTTCTATCAAGCTTAGTAGTTCAGATATTGTTGAAAAGCCATTGAACAGTAAACACCAGACTGTAGGTATGAAACTATGCAGGTCAGGTTAAAATGATGGAACTCTGTTCCAAGTTCATCTGGTTACTTTTTAATTTTCCAAGAGAAAAAGCACAAAGGGTTCTAAAGTGTTGTAAGTGTCTGGGGGGGAGGGGGTGCCTTTGTAATTAGAAAGCACTATTGTCAGATTTCTGGGAATTTATCTGGGGGCTGGAGGATGATGTCATGCAGTCCTGTACAATGCAGATCCTTGGGGCTATGAGGACACAGATTTTTTTTTTTTTCACTAAGGTAGGAAGCAACTACAGCACTGGGGTGAGTTTGGAAGCTCTGCAGTTGCCTCTTCATGATTTTCCTGAACTCTGTCCATTGCTAAGCCTCTGGTTTAAGTGCAAGCCAGGCTTCAGCTGAGAGAGAGGAATTTTCCTTGCTGTTTACTTCAGGCTTATGGTGGAAGTGCTGACAAAACATCTGTATAAGCTAAGAAGCCCCATGGCAGTAACTTCACAAAGATAAAATGACTTGCCTGGTTGCTGGGCAAGAATGTGGCAAGAATCCAGATGAGAGCCTGGATTTCCTGACTCTCTCACCCACTCCAGACAAACTGATTCTCATTTTCTGGGTTATAAGCAAAACCTCCCAGCTGATTCGTTCAGATCTTGCTTTGTCTTCTGCAATTGAGATACAAACCAGATTTTTTTTTTCCTTGTATATTCATGGAAAAAAAAATGTTCCAAGTACATTAGAGGCAGGCATGTCAGTCTGGATTGGTTCAAGACAACATCAGATCTTTTATCAATTTGAAGAACTCTTCATGGAAGTGATAACAGAAGCAGACACAGGGAAGATCAGGAGAGAGAGCAAACAGATCTGCAGAATTTCTTACAAAGTTGTCTCCAAGTTGGTTGGTGGCTCTTTTGTGTTTGGTTTTTTTTTTTTTTCCTTTAAGGCAAACACAGCCTTGTGTAGCCTCATGTGCAGGTCACATTTGACACAGTTAATATAGAATAAAATAGGTGTAACTTTTATTTGGTCTTTTGCCCAACAACTCTTTGTGCCCCAGGCAAAACACTGCTAACTCTGTTTGTGGTATCTTTGCACTCACCTCTTTTGTCTTAGAACCTTGGGGGTTTCCAGACAGGAGGAGGATTTTATCTCCTTTTGCAAGCAGCAGAAGCTGTGCCATGGGAACTGTAAATGGAACTTAGCAGCACAGGCATAAGGTTGAGAGTTGGGGATTTCTTCATGCAAAAGGTGTTACCTTCCCTGAACCATAATCACCCTGATTACCTCTGGTTGGTCAGTCTGTTAAAGGTAACAGGAGAACTCCTTCATCTTCCCTTTGTGGATTTTTTTTTTCTCTGGGGTTATTGTGCCTGTAATGGATCTTTGTACAGCAATCAAAAGCTGGACCCTTTGAGGAGCAAATTTTTGAGCTGTAAGAACTTCAGACTTCTGAAGGTGACACTGAAGCTGAGACTGAATAAGAATCATCTAAGGACAGTGTGCACAGAGTGGGGAATTTGCAAGTCCTTGCAAGTGTGCAGACACTCCCAAACTGAACCTATCAACACACTCAATAGAAGGAAAAGACTTGTCATAGCTAAGCTCTTTTCCAGTAAGAAAAGTTACTGAAGTCTTAAACCACAGAAATAGAAAATATTTCCCATGCTGATGGAAAAAGAGCTTTTCCAGCTGCATTTTCCTTTCCCAGTGAAGCTGCTGATTTGTATGCCAAAGGAGACTGATTTTGCACAGTGATTATCTTACAGTGCAGTCCTGTTAAAGTAAAACTTTGGAATTTGCTTCAGTTTGGTGACCAGCAAATAAGCAACTTGTTAGAAGTTGGGGGGTGGGGAGACTGTGTGGCTGGAGCATCTTGCCAAACCTGCCTTTTTCCCTGCATTAGCCTCAGACTTCGTTTCCAACTGGATTGTGATTTAACTCTTCCCAGGGAGAGAACAAAGATCTATCACCTTCCAGTATCTTATAGACTGACCTTCAGCTGGGAGGACCTCATGGCTTGATGAAGTCAAACTGAACTCTGCACTTCAGGAGCATTTATCAAAGCTGCTGAAATTGCTTTTCATAATTTCTTTTATTGAGCCCTAAGATTCTGGGGAGTTGGTCTCAACAAATGAGTATCAAATCTGATGGAGCCAACCAGAGCAGCAGGGCTCCAGAATGCCCTGACCAGCACTGCAGCCATGCAGTGATTATCCTGGAGATCTGGGAATATTTATCTCTAGCACTTTCCTGTTTCAGCCTTATCAGACCTAATTAGGGAATTATTTGGTACCAAATATATGAGCTACCAAAACAAATAACTAGCTAGGTTATTTTACTTCAGTAACTTTAACAATTGTATTTATTATTCTTTCTGTTGCTGAAAATAAATGCAAATTGTTGATAGCTCACTCATTTCATCCTTTTTTCTTTTTTTTCTGATTTTAAATCTTCATAAAACGACTTTGAACAAAAGAAATGGAAAGGAAAACACATCTCAACTGAAATTTTGTGCCTTTATATCTGACCTTCCCACAAAGGTAACCTGTCACAGGGTGGCTACTGACCTCTTCAAGTGATTCCAGGTTCCAGAGGGTCAGGTACTCTGTGATCAAACTTTATGTTGGTCAGATGAGATGGATGTCACCTGCCAGACATGTTTATTCCAGTAAAGCAGATTTGCTAGTGACACCTGTGCCTCTGAGGGGATTAGATGTGACCATCTCTGTGTCCAGGCAGCTGATAGGTGGTGGGTTTTGTCTCTCAGGTCCCTAGAGACCAGAGGAAGACAGCAGTTGGGAGAAGGATTTCTGAAAACAGCCTCTCTTCTGAGGACTTTGATGCTGGCCAGGGAGAGAAGAGCCACAGTGCATCAGGTTAGTAAAGCTCCTCATCTGAATTCTGGGGTTTAGTTTATAAAATGAAATTACTTTGTACAATAGAAATGACTTTTGCCTTTCAGGGGGGGAAGGAAACGAAGGCATCTTCCATCTGTAACGTCCATGGGAACATCACGGGAACATTTAATTCAGTCTTGGTTCCTTCAGCACAGTAAACCCAAGGCACAGGAGGTCACCAGCAAGTTAATGGAACCCATTTTTAACCTGTGTCTTAATCCTAGACCTTCATCTAATAATCAAGCTAATTTAGAAAGTGGTGAGCAGACAGACAAGACAATATGTTGTCTTCTGTCCTGCTTTAAATCTCATCCCTCCTGCCCTGTCCAGGCATGGGTAGCTACAGCTGCCCTTCTCCTCTCAGGAAATGTTGTGGGTTCTCTGTGCTTGGAGACTTTTCTAACAAAGCATTTACAATTTTTGGTGTTTCCAGGCTGTGGCTAATGCTCTCTCTCACTGCTTAGTGAGACACATCGTGTCCTGGTTTGAGCAATGCTGGAGAGAGTGGCAAAAACTCCTTAAATTCCTTGTCCCCAAGAGGGACCTTATTGATTAATCCAACTTCTTAGTCATTCAAGCTAATCAATGGTATGATTTTTTTATCATTCTTTATTGAACAATTATTATTACTGAAGACCTGAGCAGTCTAGAAGGAAGTTAGATAGCAGAGCAGTCACAGGAACTGGCTTTTTAAACCTATTTGGCTACAGTCTGACAGCAAAAACCTTTCTGTAGACAGGTCTGTTCCTGAGAGTTACCCTTTATTTATGTAATTCTTGTTTTTTTTTTTTCAGGGCATCTTGCAGATACCAGTCCAGCACCCAGCCCAGACAAGGCAGAGAGCAAGAAAAGCCTGGAGATGCCTCGTTTATCAGAAACTTCAATCAAGGATAGGCTGGCAAAATATCAGGCAGCTGTGTCCAAGCAGGGCAGCTCCACAGTGCCCACGGTAAGTCTGCTTTTGGGCTTGTGGAGAAGTGGATTTTTGAAATTAACTTTGTGCCCAGAGGAGTTGTTCCTGATGAAGTTCTAAGTGTTGCAGGAAGAAATAAGTATTTGCATCTTCCTGGAGTGATCTTGAAGTTAATTTCAAAGTAGGAACTCTGAGGCCCTTCTGAAGCACAGCTGATCCTCTTTTTCTCCTGGCATGTTTGGCTGTTTGTGGTTTTGTTTAAAAAATAACAACAAACTCAACTCTGTGTTGTGCAGTAGCTGTAAGGCAGTGGAAACTGAGGCAGAAAAGGATGAAGGGACTTGGAGTGTCATGCAGTGTCTTGGCATGCAGAGATCTTTGGGATCTCCAGTCAGTTTTCCTGCCTTCCTGTCTTCTCACCCATTAATCCTGAGTCCAATTAGGCTCTTGAAGGGAATGAACCCATGCCAATTTCATAGATATTTGATCAGGAAATGAGCAATTAATGAAACATGGTGAAATATTGCAGCTGAAGAGATTGCAAGAATCTAAGGTTTGGTTAAAAAGTGTTAAAGGACATTTGCTGGAACTGATGCTTTTGCTTAATGATGGGAACTTTTATTGCTGATGTATGACTTATTAACCAGAGCAATACATTTTAAGAGGATAATCCTTTTTAGGTTAGGAAACTTGCACTGAAAATAAAAGCCAAAAATGATGGCTCTGAGCTTTGGGAGAGTGTATCCTTCCTGGGTATCTTTGCAGAGGGGAACAAGTCTCCACCCAGCTGAAGTGGTTTCTCAATTTTATATGCAGTGTGGCTCTTAATTCTCCCAAGGAAAGGGAATTTCCTTGGGAAGGAAAGCAGAGTAAACTTCACTGCATGAATAGAAAGTAATTGCAGCCAGTGCAATAAATCTGATTAACTGCTAATTGCTGATTTCTGCATCCCCTTTTTTCCCTGGATTCAGTTTGCAACCTTGCCTTTGCCAGTTTGTGGCTCACAGTGGTGGTGGATCCCCTAAATGATGTCTTAATGGGAAGAGCTTTACCATAGATGTCTCCTGAGACTCCTGTTTGCCAATCCCCAACTGTTTGAGTGTCCTGATGCTTTTAGGATGTTCCATTTGGCAAAATTTCTTTGGATTTGGGGCAGCCCTCCCTATGCAGTGTGGTGTCTGCAGTGCTTCTGTATCCCAGAGCTCTTGGATTTTCTCCTTTCCTGCTGACAAAGCCACTCAGGGCTCTTTTGATATGGCAGTGTGGTGTTTGCACTTCTCTGAAAAGGTGTCACATCTGTGCTACAGAGGAAAGGCATCATCTCTCCTGGGAACAAGTATTTTGAGGGCATTGTGGTGTAATTAGGCTTGGATTAAAAGTTACAGAAACTTGGCTAGTTAGAGTGAAAGTGAGAATTTCTAGAGCATTCCAAGTGATGCAGGCAGGAGAGGGAAGGAGGATGCAGAGCATATTAGAGATCTCTACATTAAAATTCTACCAGGGAATTACATACCTAGCAGAAGTGGTTTGGTTTTTTCCAGACTTGTCTACAGAATCCAGTAAGATGCTGGTGCTGGCATTTGGCTGCTCCTCTCTTTCATTGCAGAGAGGAGGCCTTGTGAAAGGCACGAGTCTTCCTCCCATTATCTTGTCTCCTGTGAAAGAAACACGAGGTTTCACTTCAAAAAAAAAAAAAAAGTCTGAAAGATCCTTTTGTGAAAATGGGTTTGTCAAGAACAAAAATCTCAGTCAGTAACAGAATTAGGGTTTTGAGTAGTACTGAAGCAAAAGCAGGATTTGCTTTTATGTCAAATTGGATTTTTTTAGGTTACAGAGTGCTTCAGATAGTGCTTGTCTTGAAATATTCATAATGCCAAATGAAAAGTTAATGGTTCTGGAAAAGGAGAATATGGATTGAGCAGGAGAAACAGAGTTGATTTTCAACAGGATTCTGGAAGTAGAGAAAAGGGATTGTTAGGAAAATGCTGGAATTATCTTCATAGAGAATATCAAAATTCCACAGTCCCATCTTTTTTTCTTCATTAAAATACATCACTAAGTCTGGATAGATTTTTATGCCCTTTCCTTTAATTATCTCAGTATGTATTAGGAAAACATTTTTTTAAAAGATTCTAAGGAAAAAAAGATTCTAGGGGAAAAGAACCTGTCACCTTTCAAGTGCTTTGTTCTATAGACTGAGACTCAAGCCAGTGAAAGTGAACTCAAGAATTACAAATCTGAGCAGAAGGAGAATATGCCACCAAGTCTTGAGGACTCCAGTTCCTGTCAGGATGGGGAGAAGGTAAGATGCTCATGCTGGTGAAGATCAAGGACTTGACTTTGAGTGGAACTGTAGAAGCACAGCTGACAGACATGTTCCACAAACCATTAGAAACTGAGGATGAGCAGCTGAGACAGATAAATGCTGCAGAATTCCTTTATTTATTTATTTTTATTATGTTGGACTGCACCTGAATCATAAGCTGACAAGTCTCTGTGGAAGACTTCAAAGCAGCTGTGAATACCTAGAGACAAATTTTGAATTTTTTGGAGAGTTTTCCTGGCTTCTCAGTAGTGAAATGCCTGTAGAGTGACTGAGTCCTTCAAGATAAAACTTCTGTGTTATCTGATGGCTTCAGTAGCTGCCCAAACCTGAAACCACTGATGGTTTAGGGAGGAGGTGGTTCTGGTTTACTCTTCCCTTTTGGTGACAATGATAAAGCCACCTACAAAACTTTTGTCATCTTTCTTAACTATAAAAAGATGATCCCCAGCTAGGTCTTTGTTTTGTTTGTGGATTCTCTTTGTGGATTCTCTTTGTGGATTCTCTTTGTGGATTCTCTTTGTGGATTCTCTTTGTGGATTCTCTTTGTGGATTCTCTTTGTGGATTCTCTTTGTGGATTCTCTTTGGTTTTCTATAAACCAAAGAAACTACACCAGAAAAAAAACCCCAGAAGCTTTGTGTGACACAAACATAAGGAGTTTGTCACTGTTTCCTCTGCAGTTAGTGGCTAAATTTTGGTTAAGGTAACTGAGAATGCCAGTTTGGGTTTGTTTTCCTGGTTTTGAACTTCAGCTGTAAACTGAGCCTAAATTACCCTGTGAATTAGAGATAATAAAGTGCACTCAAGCATTTGTGTACTAAACTGGGGACAGCAGAGGGGATAAAAGTAGCAGAATAATAATTGGGTTACTGTGTATTCCAGCCATTCTGAACACGTGGCAGCCTAATGCCAGGAGAGCTTTTAGAGCTTTCCAGCCTTCCTTGGGCAAGGGGCCAAATGGTTGCAGTTCCTCTTTCAGCTGTTCCTCTCTGACAGCTGAGCAGCTTCATTCACGTTCAGCTGGTTGTTTGCTAGAAGGTGATGTTAGTAAAAGACCCCCTGTTAAATGACAGGACATCCCTGGAAGATTGGGATAAAATTTCTTCTGTTTGGCTTTAATTGTGGAGTTGGTTGATGAGGTGTCCAGGAACCTGAGGAGAGGATTGTGTTGAGAGCCTTTTGAAATGCCATGATGAGCTTTGGAAAGAAGCTTGATTAAAGTTAATAGGAGAAATTATCAGAAATGGGAAATCCTCTGGCAAAAAGGAAACAAAAGGAACTTGCTAACCTTCTCTGTCATTTTTCAGCTATGTGATTTTTCTAGCTCAGAACACACCATTTCACTTCTTGCTCATGTTTAGTCACTTCTTCAGTAAACCAGAGTATGTTAATGTATGTAATTTCTTTCCTCATTACCTCATTAATTTGCAGACTTCAGTTGCTTGAGTGAATGAGTGATGATTTGCACTTAATCTTGTCACAGTACTCTTCTAAAAAGTTGTGTTTCTAAAAGAGGATAAACAGGATAGGTCCAGGCATGTTTGTCCTGACCTTGGTGTCAGGGACTTCCCAAGCCTGAAAACCTGGGACGTGCACCAGTGAAATCCAGAAGGATTTCTGAAGATTGATAAATAAAGATGTACAAACTGCAGGGGTTTGAGAGAACAAAAATGTGATGTTTGTGTGTGTGTGAATGCTCCAGCAGATGATCTGAACATTCCAAGAGCTGTAAAATGATGAGAATGTCTACCTGGTAGGAATCACTGACATTCCCTGCAGTCAGCTGGACTCTGCCTTGTGCCTTACAACACAAAAAATACCTTCATGTGCCCCCAGGGTGGTCAATCTGTGTGTGTTCCTCAGGCCATAACTATTCAGACTGCAGCAGATGAAAGGTGTTAATTGTCTAATATTCTCTTGCAGGTTTCTGGGGGTGAGAACAGCCTGTCTTTCCACTCTGGTCTTCTAGAGGATGGCAATGGTAAGCACTTGTTCTCCTGCCTCAACAAGAGCAAAGCAAGAAGAAAAAAGAAGCTGTCCAGTTGTGTGTAGGATGCTTAAGATCAGTCCTGCCAAAAGATAAAGTTGACCCAATAAAAACTTGCCTTAGCTTTACATGTGAGCACTTTGCAGAAATGAAGAAGAGTTCCTGGAGGTTAGACAGTGGCTCCCTGTATCTGAGTTACCTCTACAAATCACCTTAACTTTCCTGGGAAATCAGAGGAGTAGAACAATCATGTTTAAATATCTAGATCTAAAGCTTTAATAAGAGATGTTCAAGAAAAACTGTGTTATCCCTCAGCTGGCAGGATTTCTGTCTTAGGAGCACAAGCCTTGCATGGTTTTCAAGTTACAGAATTTTTTTTTTCCTCCTCTGCTCCCCTAGTTGGACAAAACTTGGAGAGAGAGACAGAAGTCCAGAAACCTGTCAGCACAAAGCAGCAAAACTTTGGTTCTAAACCAGTTGGCCAGACAGATGCATCTCCACCCAAAGCAGTGAAGGTAAAGCAACTGTTAATTCTCAAACCTTGGTGATGGTTACAAACAACAAAGTTCTCTATTTAATACTGAAAAGCCTTGATGTGGTCACAAAGGGTCTGGCAGTAGCTGTGTCAATATCTAATCTGCCTTCCTCAAAATGTGTCCATGAGGGAACTTGAATTCCAAAGGGAAAAGCTGCTCAGAACTGAGAGTTTTTCTTCCAAGATTTGAGTGGTTTGAGTGTGCTGTCTGTGGGGAAAGGAGGCTGAGGGGGGGATGGGATCAGGGCTTGTCTTTTGCTTCTTGTCAAGTCAGTGCTAGGGGCTGGCCCTGAGGTCCTGATACCACTCTTGAGACTTCATGAGGCTGGGATTTGACCTTCCAGCCTCCTCTTCCAGCTCTTCCCAAGGTAACTGCAGTTGGGAGGGCAGGAAGGGCTCTCTGGTGACTGACTCCACAAAGTTTGGCATTCTCAGTGCCAATGTTCCATTTTCTTTAGTGGGAGCCATCAGATACAAAGCAGATGGAGAACTCCTTGGATAGGAATGCATTTGCTAATCTTATTAGACACATAAATGGCAGTATTGAACGTTTTGATCACACTGTACTTGTCACATGTGCTGTCTGGAGTTGGGATGCTTGTTCCCTGGGCTGCCACAGACTTCCTGGCTCACTCCTGAGGAAACAACTCTGCTTTTGTTGTTTTCCCCATCTATGAGAGGAACCTCGTGAAGACCAGGGAGATGTGACTGCCCAGGGGTCTGGAGATGCCAGAGTGCAAAATGAGAGCTGCCCAGAGAATTTTTGTAATCTCAGACTTTTACAGCATACAGGATAAACACAACCCGTGTGTCTTGGTCCTCTGTGCTCTCTCTTTATATTGTTAGAACCATTTTAGTCCTTTACCTTGTTTACTGCTTTAGATGCTGCACTGCTGAGATAGAAACCCAGGTGCTGTTTATTCATGTGAGGTTCCTATTTGTCTCTTCCAGCTTCTGTTTCCTGTTCTTGGTTCCTAACCTCTACTCCTGCCTTCTGCTTCCCTCCTAATGTGAGCTCAACTCTCAGCTTTCTCTCAAGTGTTTTTATTATATATATAAATATCTTGGGCCTCACCTTCCTCCTGTAGCTCCTACTTGTAGTATGCCTGGGAAGGAATTCCTTTCTCTTCACACCCCAAAATGCCATCACACTTAGGGCTCATTGTTCAACAAGTAAGTTCCTCTTCTTGGATGGGGATGTGCATTGCAGAAGCAGGTGCCAGCACCTTGTTATCTTACCAAAAGTATCTTCCAGGGAGAGCTGCTTTTTAATGGACAAGCAAATTGTTGCTGTCTTGCTCCCTGGGGCAGAGTAAATTCTCATTTTCTGAGTTGTCATTCAGCAGCTCAGAATTTAGAAGTCGTATGAAGTTTTGGCAGCACCTAGAAATGATGGATTTTGGGGTTTTTTTGCCAAAGGAACTCTGAACTTTGGTTGGTCAAGCTGTCATGGTAATTAGAACTTTAATCTACAAAAACTTCAACCTGTGCCTTAAAGTTGAAGTATCTACTAAACTGGAATTAAATTGGCAGCAGGTTTTATGGTTGTGACAAACCTTCAGCTGGCTCTGTCTTCAGCAATCTGTCCCTCACATACTGTAACTTTCATTGCCTAATCATTGTTTCTAGTCTGTTATAAATAAATTGCTGTAATTATCTCTTTCTGTGATCTTCCTGTTTTTTCTTTAGCCATCATAATTTTCTTAAAGCTTTTTAGCAAGTTTATAGCAGGTAATTTTTTGTCCCAGAAAAGCTACAGTGTCAGTGTGTCTCTGCAGACCTGGGGTATGGAGCACAGGCACCTTTTTACCCTTCTGCTGCAGTAGTTGTAATCAACATGCAGCCTGAGACTGCCACTTTTTTAACTAAGTTCTTTTTCTTTCAGCAAAAAAAATTCCAAAATCTTTGCCATACAGCACAGCAGTGACACTTGACTCCTAAGTGTCAAAGTTTACCCTTGAACCAAACTCTCAGGAAATTCTCCTGGTGAGCACATAATCAGTTGTAGCTCTTTAACCTCAAAGCTCTTCTCACTTTGAGTCTCGGTCAAGTTTGAGAGCTGCATGTCCTAAAACTTGGGTTTAATTTCTTTGTGGTAGAAATGGAATTGCTCACAAATGAAGTCAGAAGTGTTTGCTGCTGCCTGCATCTGTGCTGAGATTATTTCCTTCTCTTTAAAAGAGAGTATTTAGCCAAACCATTGAGCAGCCAGCTGCACTCCTTTCCCCTCCCAATCCCTACCTTTTATTTTGAGGTTATTTCAGCTCCTTTTCTACCCTATTTTTTTCATTTGGTTAAGTCTCATCCTGCCTGTATTCTACCTGAATGTTTCCTCACCATTTTCCTGTAAAGAAGAATTGGTGTTTCAAAAATGGATTTAGACAGCTTTTTGGCAACTGGCTCAGTGAGAGCTGTGACTGAGTTCTGGTATTTTCATTGTTCCTCCTCACCCATTGCTCAACTTGTGGTCATTCAGCTGGGGAATTCACTGGGGGCAAAACTTGGCCCATTACCAAGCCTGGAGGAATTTTTCCAGCTCACAAGCTTTCTCTTCTTCCTGTAGAAATTTCAGTTGCCAGTGAAGGAGTCCTGTGTGGGGTGTCAGAAGACAGTGTACCCAATGGAAAGGCTCTTTGCCAACCAGCAAGTGTTCCACATCAGCTGCTTCCGCTGCTCCTACTGCAACAGCAAACTCAGGTAAACATTTTGCTCCCTTTCCTTTCCTCCAGGAGTGCAACTTTCCCCTTCTGCAGCTGAGCAAGGTGCTGCTCAGGCTTAGCTGAGCTGGAGGCAACCATAATCCAGTGAATTAGAGAGTGATAACAGAGCCCTAGCTCTGCCAGTGGCTTCTGCACTTGATGCAATCTATTTCTAAACCTTTTATGTAGGGAAAAATGTCCAACTTTGTAGTTTGGAGGGTTGGAAAGAGGGCTGTACAAACTCAGGAAAGCTCTGAAGCTCTTCAGTAACATAACTAAAGTAGAAAGCCATCCTGGTGGCTGAGAGACAGAATGCTAACATTTTACTTCATGTTTCCTTGAGCAGTCTTGGGACATATGCATCTCTGCGTGGGAATATTTACTGCAAGCCTCACTTCAATCAGCTCTTCAAAGCTAAAGGCAATTATGATGAAGGCTTTGGACACAAACCACACAAGGAATTATGGGCAGGCAAAACTGAATGTGAAGAATCCCCAGAGAAAACTCTCCATGGTGTAAATGCAACAGAAAGTCCCCAAAGCCCAGGAGTAGAGGATGCTCCGATTGCAAAAGTTGGAGTTCTGGCAGCAAGTATGGAAGCAAAAGCTTCAGCTTTGCCTGAGAGAGAAGAGAAACCAGCAGAAACAAAAAAGCTGAGGATTGCCTGGCCACCTCCATCCGACCAAAGTATTCAAGGAAGTGCCTTAGATGAGAGCATCAAAGTACTCAAACCCAAATGGCCTCCAGAAGAAGAGATTTCCAAGCCAGATGTGCCAGAGGATGTGGATCTGGATCTTAAGAAGTTAAGAAGATCTTCCTCCCTGAAGGAAAGGAGTCGTCCCTTTACAGTTGCAGCCTCATTTAGAACAGTGTCTGTTAAAGGCCATAAAACTGAGAATTCCCCTTCTCCTACTAAGGCAGAGAGAGAAGTGTTGAAAAGAAATGAGGATCTGGTAGACAAAAAGCCAAAAGAAAAGAAGGTTGAGAATAGAAACATCCAGAGTGCTGAAGAGAAAAACGTAGAGGAAGAGCAGGAATTGTCTCCTGTCAAAACAGCAGAGCATAATTTTGTAGAAAATGGCCAGGTGAATGCAGAGACAGATGAGGAAGAACATGGGATGGAAGAGCAGGAGCTTCCAAATGAAGAATTCCTTGAACCTAATTCTCCTAAGCATTCCAGCTTAGCCCATGTGGGGACTGCTAAGGAATCATCCAACCAGAACCGTAAATCCCAAGATGTTGGTTTCTGGGAGGGAGAAGATCTGGAGGATTTGTCTGTGGAAGAACAGATCAAAAGGAATCGTTACTATGAAGAAGATGATGAAGAATAAATTGGCCTTTTCCTAGAAAACTTGCTGCAAGGTGCTGGGCCTTTTTGAAGTGGTATTTTTAGCTTTACCAAACAGCTGTCCTCCATGCTATGCTGCACGTGGACATTAAGGGAATCCTAGGAACCATCCCAACTAGAAAAATATTCTGGAAGCCTGCAAAGAGAATCCTTAGGTGCATGGAAAGCAGGATCTGAGCTGTGGGATAACTTCAGCAGGTAATCTCTGTCCCCAGCATGAGACCAGAGCTCTTCCATACTTCTGCCATCTCATCCTTTTTGAGCTTCAGGACATCCTTCACTAACAACTGACAGAAATTCACTGTCCTCACCCCAAACCAGGCTGTGAAACAACCATTCTGGACCACACTATTTTTACCACTACAAATGCTACTGCAGTGCTTAGGGACCAATTCCAAAGGGACTTTCTGGCCTGCTTGAAAAACTTAATGCACTTTAATGCATGGAAAGGGCACAACTGGGTTGTTGGGGTTTTTTTAATAATAAAAACATTTATGTTTGTGCTTAGTATCCAACAACTAAAGCCTCTAAAACCAAGAGCAATGTGATTTTCTTTCTGAAAACTGCCAATGATCAGCTGGAGACTCCCTGCTCTCTTCATTTTTCTCTGTGCAACTGGAATGGTGAGCCCATTGCTGGAACACTTGTGTTTTGGTGCATATCAGAAGCTGTGCTGGCTGACAGATCTCTTTGAGGACAAACCAACACTTCTGCAGTAGCCTGCAGGGCATTACTTTTACATTTCATATGCATTTGAAGTGGGGTTTTGGTTCTGTTTGGGTTTTTTTGTTTTCTTTCTCTTTTTACATGAGTTCATCATTCATTTTAAACTGCAGATAATCTTTTTAAGGCCTTTCAACAACTTGGAAATCTTACTTGTACCAAACTGCCCTAAATCTTGTCCTTATGGCTGTGAAATGATGCTGCATTGCAAAAATCTCTGGAATAAAACCATCTCAAGACTGACACTTTCTGATTGCTAGCATTGAAGCTTAGTACATTTTTAAACTTGACTTCATTTATTTTACAAACAAGTAAATCTTGAACAGTGGAAGGAGGATGCTGTTTTATATTAGCTTTTATTTGTACTGTATTCTCATGAGAATTAGCTCTTAACTATACTTGAGGTGTAAAATATTCTGCTTTCTTAACAGTCCTGCTAACTCCAAAAACTTCAATAAAGTTTGGTCATTTACATTAAAATGGGAGTCTGAAGGCTGGAGTTTGGAAAGAAGCAGTATTTTAATAAAGACTCTGGGAAAAGAGGGATGAAACACCAGTGTTCCTCCTGGAAACCAGTGATTTTTCTGGTGCCACTAGGTGACACTGTGTGTCCACTTTCTTTCTGGTTGCCACTCAAGAGGCAGCTGTGCACTCCTAGTGCTGCAGGGTTCAGAACACGATGGGCAAAAGAGATATTTTAAACTATTAAACTTCCAGTTCTGGCTTCAGGTCGTTTGGGGCTTTTATTCCTCCCTTCTATGAGGTGCTTTGTGTTGCAATTCTCTTCACTTAAGCCTGAGGTAGGTTTGGTTGGAATAGAGGGACTAAAACCTTGAAAAAGGGCAGAACGTGGTGCAGCAACATGAGAAAATGTTTGTGAGGTGGATGGGGAGGAGGAAGAGAGCAGGGAAAAAAATTCTGTCTGTCTGGAAGGGATCTGCAGTTGCACATCATGAGGTATAAAACCTGCTGCTCATTTTTCTTTCTTTTTCTTTTTCCTTCTCTTTCCTCCTTTCCCTTCCTTCCTTTCCCTTCCTTCCTTTCCCTTCCTTCCTTTCCCTTCCTTCCTTTCCCTTCCTTCCTTTCCCTTCCTTCCTTTCCCTTCCATCCTTCCCCTTCCATCCTTCTCCTTCCTTCCTTCCCCTTCCTTCCTTCCCCTTCCTTCCTTCCCCTTCCCCTTCCTTCCCCTTCCTTCCCCTTCCTTCCCCTTCCTTCCCCTTCCTTCCCCTTCCTTCCCCTTCCTTCCCCTTCCTTCCCCTTCCTTCCCCTTCCTTCCCCTTCCTTCCCCTTCCTTCCCCTTCCTTCCCCTTCCTTCCCCTTCCTTTCTTTTAAGGGAGAAGACTCGATTGTACAGATACAGCTCCTGCAAACCAAAGCAATGATGTGCAAGCACATGCTGCTTTCTGTAACCTTTACCTAACAAAATAAACCTGGTATCAGGTTTCCTCCCCATTGCTCAGCAATCGGATGTGTTTCTGCCTGGAAATTGCACCAAATGTATTTGAAAAGGGAGGGAAGAGTGTTTGTTGTGGGCTTGGATTTGTTGAGCATGCCTGCCACTTGTTTCTAAGGAAACACCACTGAATTTTACATTGCATCCCCAGCTAGGTGAGGGTGAGGCAAAGCAGTGGTGGCTGCAGCTACCAGGTACTTCAGTTCTAGTTAAATTTCAGGCAGATGTGAGACTTGGAGATACAGGAGCCCTTTACTGTTCATGCAGACTTTCTGAGCATTTATCTTCTAGGAGAAATTAGCACAAGAGGTACTTTTAAAGAAAGTTGTTGATTAAAAAAAAAAAACCCAACCAAAAGTGAACAGATCATGATCTAGCCTGTCCTTGAATCTATTAGTTATCATAGCAGTTGAGTGCTTAATGGGCCATTTAATTTGCTCCTGACTGGACAGATGCCAAAAGAGCTATTAGATGAAAGATGGGTCATTTGCTGCAATGGATGAGGAAGTTGGTGCTGACCAACTCTCCAGCATTATGGAGAGAACATAATTAAAAAGCTTGTACAAACCTGAGGCTTGGTTACTTGGTACTCTTCATACCAAGAGTGGGAAGCTAAACCACAAATTCTCCTGAATGTTTTAAAAGCTGCAAGGAAAATCTTAAAACTTTGCCAAACAATGAACTTTTGGGTCTCTGTTTTGCACATAGATGTTAATATTAGTAGAACTAATCCTTGGTATCTTACCACATGGCTCCACGTGAGAATCTGCACTGTCCTGGCAGCTCTGGGGTCCTTCCCTTCCTTCAGAGGTGAACTGGGCTGGGAGCCTGCCTGAATTAATGAATCCTGGAATCATTTGGGCTAGAAAGGACCTCAAAGATCACCCAGGGACATTTCCCACCAGCCCAGGAGGCTCCAAGCCTCATCCAACCTGGACCTGGAACAGGAGCTCCCCAGCCTCCCAGGGAAGAATTCCTCTCAAGATCTCATCTCTGTCATTTTGAGGCCATTCCCCTTCATCCCATCCCTCCAGGCCCTCATCCAAACTCCCTCCTCAGCTTTCCTGGAGCCCCTTTGGGCACTGGAAGGGGCTCTGAGGTTTCCTTGGAGCCTTTTTAGGGTGGAACCACCCCAACTCCCTCAGCCTGCCCAGAGCTGCTCCAGCCCTCAGGTCACCTCCATGGCCTCCTCTGGATTCCTTCCAGCAGCTCCGTCTCCTCCTTGCACCTTGGGGGAGTTTCACACTTCCCGCAGAATCGGTCTCGAAGACTTTTTTTTCTTTTTTTTTTCTTTTTTTTCTTTTTTTCTCTCAGAACAACCCCTCTGTGTCCACCAATAAACAAATAGAGCCTTCCGAGAGCCACCAAAACCCCCTTTCTCCCCCTCTTTCTCCCTCTATCGCGACATTTCTGCTCCCGCCCCCCCCGACTATCGCGACAGCAGCGCTGAGGCGACGGCGCGCGCCTAACGGTCCCCCGGGAGCGCGCGGAGGTGGCGGTGGGGGCGGGGCCGGGACGAGGCACACGCACCAGGCGCACGCGCCCTGCCCGAAATGGGGCGGGGCCAAACGAAGGGGCGGGGCAAAGGGGGAAATGGGCGGGGCAAAGGGGAAAGGGGCGGGGCGAAAGGGAGGGGGCGGGGCTGGGGCTGCGGTGGCCGCGGCGGCGGCGGCGGCGGCGGAGGAGGAGGAGGAGGAGGAGGAGGCGGAGGAGGCGGAAGATGGCGGCGGCCGCGGCGGCGCTGCGGGCCTGGTTCTGGAACGAGCGGTTCTGGCTGCCGCACAACGTGACGTGGGCGGACCTCGCCGGGGAACCGGGCCCACCGGGCGGTGGCGGGTTGCAGTACCCCCGGGCCGGCCACGTCCTCTCCGCTTTCCCGCTGGCGCTCGGCATCTTCGCCGTGCGGCTTCTTTTCGAGAGGTGAGCGCCGGGGGCTTTCCCCCCCCCCCCCTCCGCCTTTCACTCCGCCCCGACTCCGCGGGGCGTCCCTAGGGGCGGCCGGGACGCTGCCCGCTCCCGCCTTAGGAGCAGCGCCCGGTGAGGCCTCGGTGTCTCTTAGCAACGGCTGCCGAGCGCCCCGGGGGGCGGCGGGACGGGCCCGAGGCGGGACGGGCTCCGGAGGGCGGTTCGGATGAGTTCCCCCCCCCCCTGAGCTCGCCCCTCAGGCCCCGCCGAGGCCTTCCGCTGAGGCCGTGCCGAGCTCCCCGGCCGCCGCCTCTCCCGAGGCGTTTTTTGTGTGAAAAAGGAGAATTGTGTAAGCCGGGAAAAGCGGTGTCTGTGTCTGTCACGACATAGAGAAACCCCCCCCGGTCCCCTAAGGTTCCTTTCTCCCTGAGGGGCTCCGTGGGTGCTAGCGGTACCTTGTGCTGAGGTAATGCAAGAAAAATCCGAGGGGAGGGGGTTGGAAATTCACTTTTTATTTCTCCTCCTGCCCGGCAGAACCTCGGTTTGGTTGTGGTGTTGGTCTCTGCCTTGTCCCTCTCCTTCCCTTGCGAGTTCCTGGAGGAGGAAATGGGATTTGTTCCCATGGGCTGGTGTATTATTCTTATTCTTATTCTTATTATTATTATTATTATTATTATTATTATTATTATTATTAAAGAGTTTTGTGGATCCCCTGCATCTCCGGAGTGAGCTGAGTGCCTGCAGGTTACACCCCGAGCAGGTGTAATGCTGTAATGTGCTGGAGTATCCCTGAGCATCGAACCCATCCCTGGGGGAAAGGTTTCTCCCTGCTGTGATGTGTATCTCTTCCAGCCACATGCAGGGCAGGCTGTGTGGGTGGCAGGGATACTAATGAGGAAAGTGGATTATGGAGGAAATCAAGTGGAAGAGACCCAGGCACCTTGTGTTCCTCTTTAAACAGTTGATTTAATCTTAAATTTCCCCATTGGAGGGGCAGAAATATTCCTGAGAGTGTAAAGGAGTGAAGTGAGTGGGAGTCAAGCTGAATTTCTTTTGGGGGTTTTCTGTAAGAAGTGTGAAGCTTTCAGAAAGGAAACAGGAGAGGACTGGACCAAAGTAGGTGAACTGTGGAGAAAAATGAAGCAGGTCAATAGAAGAGGAATTCAAGAGGCTCTTTTTTGTCCTCTCCATTTTATCTTTCTGTTCTCTAAAATTATAAAATAAATAAAGCTTTTAGAAAACTGATTGCACACACGTGGCAGTGCCAGAATCTCATCTCAGCTTGCTGCCAGCCTTGATCAAATGTTCACACTTGCCAGCAGACAGGGAAAGGGAGTTGTGAAGCAGAACAATATCCATGGCAGGAAGGTCTCACTTTCCAAACCCTGCTCAGTTCAGGTGTCTGAGTCTGAAGAAGAGATGCCAAAGATTCCCTTCCCTCTGGAGTGTGAGATGTCAAGAGAGATACACTGCATCCTACCACACCTTGTAAAAGTCTGCTCCTGCTAGCAATTGCTTTGTCTTGGTAATGTCTGCCCGGTTTGTGACATTTCTTTTGTGGTTTTAATGTAGGGAGGAGTTAAATGACAAATTAAGTCGCCTGCCTGCACAATGAAGCTTCCAGACCAGGGCCTGTTTCTCCTTCTCAGCTCTGTCTTCGTGTGTCTCTGGTGGGATCCTGAAGTAAGCAGGTTGTGAGAGCAGCATGCAGGGCATTTCCATTTATTTTTACAAAGCCATCATTTTAAGAACTTCTTTTTTCTCTTTGCCTCTTCAACCATGTCATAAAAGTTCAGGGTTGTCTTAATAAAATCCCTTTGTGCATGTAATAGTGATTCAGGCTTTGGGGCATGATTGTGCCAAGTGTCTTCCTTGACACAAATCTGGCATTTGAACTTGATTCAGAATTTGAGTTGTAAACTGATGGAGCTCTTTTTGGTTTAGCTTTGCTTCGTTTCTTTCTTTCCTTTCCTCCTGCATCTTCAGGGTGAAGAAGTGCTTTTGAGACACTGACACTTGACACAGGCTTCTCTTAGTGAATGCTCCTATAAATCAACCTTTGCATCACAGTTTTGGTAAAATATTCACACTTGTGGGGTGTGTATGGCTCTAGAGCTGAGGCAAGACTCATAGAGGAAGGTGAGGTCCTGACTTAGTTGCAGAGGGGTGAGATTTTTGTGTAGGCAAGATAACAAAGAACTTCTGCCCACGAGTTTGTGTTGTGGTTTTTTCCTTAGTTATGCTTGCTATTATTTTTTCTGACACATCTTGTGCCACTGCAGTCACAAAAAAATCCCCAGCCTGTTATCCATATGGTGTGTTGATACTGGAATGCCCTTCAGTAATAAATATGCTTGTTGCTCTGCAGGTCTGAGGAAGGATCTGCAGCTTGTGCTGGAGATAAAAGTGATTTTAGATGCTCCTTCATCTGGTCTGTCTGGAAAATCAGGGAAAGGTGTGGAATGAAGTGGTTTAATCTTAGCACAGAGATGATGAAGAGGCAAACTCTTACTTTTAGTACATACTTTTAAGGTCTTACTGCATCCTGAATTGTTCTTCCTTTTCAGAGCTCTGTTAGAGTCACCAAACTTGAAGGTTTCATGGAATAATTTTGCCTTTGGGTTGGTGAAGTACAACGTGCTTGGCACATAGTTGTTGTAACATATGAGGCTGGGTACTTGGTTTCAAAATCAGTCTGTCTTAATTATTAGTGTAAAAAAGGTAGCTTGGTTGGGGTGACTTAAGCCAATGAGCAGACACCTGCTCATAAAAGTGTAATCTGAGTGTTTAAGTGATGATAATTCCCTTCTGGGAAGGTGTGGCAGTAAGTTGACCTTGGGAATAGTTGCAGTTAAGAATTCTGTGGAGTCATAAAATAATTTAGATTAAAAGGCATCTCTGGAGGTCACGTTGTCCAATCCTCTCCTCAGAGCAAGGCCAATGTTCCAGTCAGCTCAGGTTGCTTGTGATCTGGTGCTGTTCAGTTTTGAGTCTCTCCAAGAATGGAAATTCTGCTTCCTGAGCAGCCTTTTTCTTCTGGTGTTGAACTGCTGGCACAATGCAGAATTTATTTTTTTTTCTGTGGGCTCCAGCACCAAACTTACACATCTGGAAACATCTGTGACCAAAACTCTAGCATGCCAATGAGGTTTGAAATGTGAGTTTTTCATATCTACAGAAAACAACATCTATTTTTCTGACTGACAGCAGGATTAATCACTCCATATTCCTCCTGCAAGGTGCCAGGGTTGAAGCAATTGGGCTGTGGCTCTTCAGCAGACTGGTGAGCACCAAGCCTGGGCACAACCATTACTTGCAGAGTTAGAGAAGCTCACTTAGGGCTTAAACTTCCTTAAAAGTAATGAAATCCAGTGCTACCATCCTTTTTCCTTCCTGTTTCTGTGCCTGGGACTCCCTGCTTGTGTCTTTTGCTTGTGTTGATGTCTGGCTGCTACTCTGCACCTTTGTGGGGTTTTTTTTTTGGTTTGCTCTTTGGTCACCCACAGACTTAACTGAGTAACCTGAGTCCTCTGTGGCATCTGTAGCCTGTGGCTTACTCTTGGGTTTTATTTATTTTTTCCCTGATTTCTGGAAATATCTGTATTTTTTCCCTAAGGCTGCTGGTGCTCAGGAAGAGTTTCATGCAAATTTTTGAGTCTATTGGGTTTGCTGTTTGGTTTTTTGCAGTCTTTAAGTCCCAAAGTGAATTCTGTATTTTATTTGCTTTTCCTGGGGAGATTCTGTTTCTGCTTTCCTTGGTGTTTCAAGTTTTGAATTGCAGAATAATGCCAAAACTTTGTAGGGATCACTGAGAGCTTTTGTAACTATTCCTTCCCTTCTGATTCTTAAAACAAAAGAAAACTCCACAGAATAATAATTGAATTTGCAGGGTTTTTATTATTTTTTTTTCTCTATTACATGAGGAAACTGACCCAAACTCTGAGTATTTTTAGGCAAGTAGGGTTTTTTCCACAGCCATTTGTTCCTGAAGTCCTCACAAGAACTGCTGGAGCACTAAAGAGTTGAGGTTCTCCTGAATTTTCAGCTCTCCTTCAAAACCCAAAGAAAAATGGTAGCAAGTGTTGGGAAAAGCTGCTTTTTCTGCTTGATGGCAGCTAAATGGGATGCAAATGTGTAATTTGTTGGCTTCATTTATCTCTGAAATAATCTCTGTTTTGAAGGAAAATAGATTTAATGATGCAAACACTGGGTCCTTTTCAAGATTAGTTTAGAGAAAGAGGTTGTCCTTGCTCTTTCTAAAGAATTGATTAAAAAACCCAATAAAACTTGCTCCTTCAAACCCTTCTCTCTTACCCACCAACAGGAGAGCAAACAATTCACATATTCAGGTAACAAACACATTTTCCTTGGAATCTGGTGCCCATTTTGACCCAGAGGTGCAGCAAAACTGAGGGAGATACCAGAGCAGGTGACTCCTTACCTCTTCCTCATTCTTGAATTAAACAAGCCACTTGATTTTCCCCAAATCTATTATTTTATTTAAGTCATGAGAATCCCCCTGTGGGAATTCTAATACTTCCAAGCCAAGAACATGAAGATTTGGGATTCTGTTCTAGTTGTGTCTCCTCTTGGTGCTCTCTGCAGCTGCCACTTGGACTAACTAAAGGTCACCTGGGCAGAGTGAACATCTTCAGGAGCTTTTTGGGATGGGTTTTGCAGTTGGTGACCCCTCAGGGGGATTTCTGGAGGAAAGAAACAGTTCTCTTTTTTTAATCCAACTCTTTCTTGGGAACTCTTCCAGGTTTATTGCCAAGCCATGTGCCATAAACCTTGGCATTCAGGACAGTGGACCTCACAGAGCCCAGCCCAATGCAATTTTAGAGAAAGTGTTTACATCCATCACTAAGGTGAGTCCTGCTTCACATTCTGCTAGAAATGGAGGCCTAGAAGTAAAGGGAGGGGGGGAACTTTCTGCTTCCACCTCCCCAGTTAAAGAAGGATGCATTTCACACTGTGCCTGCACAATCACCATACTCATTTTACTTTGCCCCTGGCATATCCTTGTAGCAGTTCTCTCTGTGGCTGACCTGTGCTTTTTGCCACAGAAGAAACTTTTTTTTTTTTAATAAATAAATGTTCCTTTTTGTCTTGGTTTGGGCCAGGATAAAGATGATCTTTTTTAGAAAGGTACCAGACCTCTTTCTTCAGTGCCATCCCATTGTCCAGATGTTAACTCCTGGTAATTCTTGGCCTAAAAAGAAATTTACCAGAATATTTAAACTTTTTACTGGAAAAATGCTCCCCTTTTCCCTTGAGATTTGTTCCTTTACTGGTTTTATTGACCAATTGTGTGAATGCCTTCCTCTTTTTCTTTGTTTTTTTGCCATCTACTGTGGAACTGGACAGCAGCTGTCACAGTAGAAGTCAGTTATTTAAGGAAAAAGTGTTCAGTCAATGGGAGTGTGCCCTGAGAAAGGGTAAGATATTTCATATTGACAGCAGGTTTTTCTTTTGATTGATCCATGGCCTTCCTGTTCAATTCTTTGCTCCAGAATTACAGAATTCAGTTGAGTGGTGACAGTGAAAGGCACACAGACAGCACGCTAGATTTTCATTGAAGAGAATGAAAATGGAAGGTTTTGTGCTCTGATTTTCTGATGCTGAACTTCACCCTGAGTGGAGCAGATAAAGTGCTCAGTAAATGGAAGGGAAATGATACCAAAGCTTTGCTAAAATTTGCCTCATGGGAACATGAAAGTTTTGAGGGCATTGGGACAAGGTGTGAACTGCAAAGTCCAAGTGTTTTGATGCTGTTTCTGGGGAGGACTTTTATGTAGGGGATGTCTTTGAAATTAATGTTTTAAGAAGCCCATGGGGACTGCATGCTATGCAGAATTTATCCAGCATATGAAAAGAATCCTGAGACATTTAACTCAGTGTGCTGGTGTCTGCTTGTTTGGAGAAGCTGAACGTGGGGTGGCACTGATGCAGGGGAAAGATTTCATTGCTGTTCTGGAATCAAAGCTCTGTAAATTCTCCTTTGAGGTGGGTTCCCTTCCAGTGCAGAAGTGTCAGACAGCCCCAACTATTAAACCCTGGGAAAGTGCAGAGAGCTCTGGGTGTGATGGGGTGACAGGAAAGTCCTGGGCTCAACACTGCAAATGAAATGAGAGATTATTTGGCTTTTCAGTTGAGCAGTCTGGTGACTTGATTAAATCAGTGTTCTGCACAGTTTTGGGGGTTTGTCTGTAACTCAAGTGGTAAAATGTGTTTATCATCTTTCAGTTGTAAGAGCTCCCTGGCAGAGCTTGTTAAAAGGAATCTGGTCTGACACTAACGTGGCTTATCTCCCCACTGGGCCATTTTAGAGGTAGTTATCAGGTTTTGTTCACTTTGTCTCTTATAAATCCATTTATGTCATTATTTAAATAGAGTTGCCAGTCAGTACTGTTATTTATTTTTTCAAATTGAATTCTATTAATCAACTTTGATAACGAAAATATCAGCATCTCCATGATGCTCCTCTGGAACACACAAATATCCAGCATGTTAAACCAACTCTCACTTTAAAATTTCCCTAAACTTGGAGTGTGTAGCAACCCTTAAATGTGTTCAGCTTTGATCTGCCTGAGTTCTGGACTCTTTGAGTTGCTGTGCAAGTTTTAACAGGCAGGACAGGACATTTTAAAAGCTCTTTCCTCTCCCAAATTAAGAAACAGAACAATTGCTTTCTTTGTCATCAAATGACGAAATAGATGAGGAAATGTTCAACCAAAAGCATTCTGAATAATTAAGTAATTAGTGGCTTATGGAGGTTAAGGATGAATTAACATTTCTGGCAAGGGGTTCCTGCTTCTAGTCCGCACCTCATGCCATCCTGGGGGGTTTGGTGACCTGGGCATCACTTCTGCCATGATGCTGAGGGGGATCTCAGAGTGCAAGCAGGTTGAGGAGCAGAAAAAATGAGCCTTGTTTGATTTTTTTTTCCTTCAGTCTCCAGATGGGAAGAGGTTGGAAGGCTTGGCAAAACAGCTGGACTGGGACGTTCGGAAGATCCAGCGATGGTTTCGGCATCGGAGGAACCAGGACAAACCCACCACCCTCACTAAATTTTGTGAGAGCATGTATGTGTGTGCAGGGGCCAAGCTGTGTCTTGCCTTTTCTAACTAAAATCCTGGTCTGGAGTGTCTTGGGCTTGGCTGCTGGAAGAGGAGCTCCTGGAGAAGCAAACAGAAGAAGCTGGGAGGGCTTTTTAGGTGTCGGTCAGCTAAAGTATTTAGTGTGGGTGCATGAGGGAGCAGAACACATGCACAGGAGCTCCTCCTGCCAGCCACAACCAACTTTATAGATAGTGGGCCAGGTCCTTAAGTGCAGCACCCCTGAGTGCATGTGTGCCTCTGCATGTGCTCAGCACAAGTAATGAGACTGAAAAGAAGTCTGCTGTCTGCACAACACTTACATTGCAGAGCAGTGTTTATTTCCAGAATGCCCTCATGGCTCACAAAGTGATGGATTATACCCTTACAGACACTTCTTGGATCCCTGTTCTTTTCATTTCAGTTCATTCTTTTGTTCTTTGTTTCTTTCTGTGTGCTTGCAGTTACCTCTGTTAGTGTAGTAGCATCTGAGTATTTTTTCCTGACTTGTTATTTCTTCTGTGCTGGTTTCTTCCCTTTCCAGTAACTTTCTGCATATTAATTCTTCCTCCCAGTATGGTTTTGTCTACTTAAAGGCACAAGGTAAGAGGGACAAAGACATATATTAGGATACCTTCTGGATAACAGAATATCTTGTTATATATTAAAGCATATGAATTGATGCATGCCCACTCTGAACTTTATTTCTGACTTGTCTTGTTGATGCAAAGTTCTGTGTGGTGTGAAAACTCTTCAAGAGGTTTATTCTTACATGAAATAAAAGAAATTTGGTGGGTGAAAGCTTTTCAGGTGTCAGAATGTGGGGGTTTTTTTCACTTTATCATTTTATAAATGTTGACCAGAAGCTATTTCTATTTCCTAAGTTTAATTCTTGCTTCTTTTTTTTTTTTCTTCCAGGTGGAGATTTACATTTTATTTAAGTATATTTTTTTATGGAATCAGGTTTCTCTGGACGGTGAGTTTTGCTGTTTTGTAATAAATTTAGCTTGAGTGATAAAATCAAGATAAAATTCCAGTGGAACAGTCCACTGCCTGAGATGACAGGGAAGAAGAAACCCAGTGAATAATAACTTCCTTTATCCCTTTAGGCACCCTGGTTTTGGGACACACGACAGTGCTGGTACAATTACCCTTTTCAGGTAGGTGCTAAACACTAGATTCCAGCTTTTTGCACAATTTCAGGTTTTATTTTTTGTTGATAGCAAATTGAATCTCAGTAGATTGGAATGCTTCTCATTATCCTGCTGGGTGGATGCTGCAACCTGGTCAGTTTTCTAGTGGAAAAAAAAAACCCAAAATGCAGAAAATTCTGCTAGTAACTCATTTCCAGTGTTAATTTTCATTATGCAGCAATTATTGTGTAGAGACCAACCAGGTTGTTTCAGTGTCTGGTTGTCCTAATCCAAGAGCATGTGTTGTAAATCCTGCCAAGGGATTATTCCTTTTGAGTAAAGGAGTAAAATTTTTTTTTATTTTAAATTTTTTGAATTTTACTCCTTTTGTTTGAAACACACAAGTGTTTGTATGACCAAGCCTGGAGAAAGGAGTCTTTTGCTTAAGCTGGTTTTCCCTAAACTTTAATTCTGAATCTCTTAACTTACTGCTCAGCATTCTAAAGGGACAGAGTGGGATGGCAAGGAAAAAGGAAATAAATTTTGGTGTAAATTGTCAAGTACTTTGTCTTTAACTGTGCTATCTTTGTTTGTTTTCCAGCCTCTAACATCCAGGCTTTATTACTACTATATCTTGGAGCTGGCCTTCTATTGGTCTCTCATGTTTTCTCAGTTTACAGACATTAAACGGAAGGTGAGGTCAACCAGAGTTGCATTAATTACTTTGCTAATTAGACAGGACTAACAAAAAATATCAGTGTGTCTGGCCAGTAAGGCTGAGGCATAGTAATAACTATTTTCTTCTTCATTCACATCTCTGTTTCTTTCTTGAGTCACTACCCAGTCCCTGGGAAAAAGGGAGAAGCCTGGTGTATCCTTGAGAGTCCTTTTCACCTTCCAGGAGAGAAGAAAATCTCTCATTACCTCCCAATAAGAAGTTATCAAGCAATTGTGTGAAAAAAAAAATTAAAAAAATGTAATTAGAAGGCTTGCAAGAAAACATGAGAGGTTCAAAGCAGTACCTTGCTGAGCTGGGGAAAAATGGCAAGCACTAAAGCAATAATAAATGCTGCTTTGAAATGGATTTTTCATGTTTGTGTAGCAGGATGGTAACAATTGCTGGGATCCAATTGCTGTCTTCTAGGATTGGCTGATTGCTGCTGCTGGAAAACAGTTCATCATAAATCATAGTTTATTGCTTCAGTTCTGCAAAGTGGCAAATTATCCCAGCTCTTCCACTGACTGTTCAGAAAGAAAGATTTGCCTCTGATTTTTATTTCTTTTTTTTTTTTAATCTTTTTTTTCTGTACTGAAATAGCATCAGGTGAGGCTCTACAGGCAGAAAGGGAGTGATTAAGAGCATCTGTGATGCTGTTTATATTTAATTTTGTACTCTGGCTTTAACAAAGCAGATTACATTCCCCACTGGTAGGGCACTTTCCCAGGGAAGTATTGGAGCCAGGGGGCTAAACTGGAAACCAGCCCTGAACGTGTGTGCATTGTAAACATCTTTTTTTATTTTTTTTTTAATGAAGTGGCCCAGTTCTTGCTGTTGGGTTATGGTGGGTTCTGTGCCTGTTCTGCCCTGGCAGGCTGTTGCATGCTGACAACAGGAACAGCAGAGTACTTAACACTTCTGCCAAGAGCTGAAAGGAAGAGCAGGAGGAGTGAAATGCCAAAACCAAGGGGCAGTTTCTGTGCTGTCAGCATTTCCAGTGGGGTCTGCAGGCATCATACTTGTCTTTACCTTGCAGTTGTGTGCCAGAGAGGCTGTGCTGTGCCTGCCTGTGCAGAGCTCTGGCTTTCCAGGCACAGAAATGCTGGGAAAGGCCTTTCTGGAAGCATCAGTGGTGATGTTGATGTTGTGTGATGATGCTTTATCTGAAATGGGAGTCAGAGTCTGAACTGAAGTAATCTATGACCCCATTAGTCAGGTGTGTGGCCCTGTTCCAAACTTTTGTGTTTATTTGACAGCCAGAGAGTCTTCATTCACTTTTATTTCTGTTTCCAGGATTTCCTGATCATGTTTGTCCATCATTTGGCTACAATAGGACTCATTACCTTCTCTTACATGAACAACATGGTGCGGGTTGGGACTCTGGTGCTCTGCCTCCACGATGCATCAGATTTCCTTTTAGAGGTGAGTTTCCTCTCACATCTTTGCAGACCAACTGCTGGTGGGGGCTCAGGGGAGCAAGCTGACTTTCCCTTTCTTTAAAACTACATGAAATATGCCATCAAACTTGTGCTGCTGATCCTGCCTTGTCAGCTTTTCATCATAACTGCTTTAGTGCTGAGCATAATCCTTAAACGCTCCAAACTCCTTACAAAATGTGATGGCTTGAAGGGTTTTGGAGGCTCTGCAGCCTGGTAATTACATGAGTGCACAAAGGGAATAATGTTCTCATGTTTCTTGTCTCTTTTAGGCTGCAAAGCTAGCTAATTATGCCAAGTACCAACGACTCTGTGATGCTTTCTTCATGCTCTTTGGTGTCATTTTCATTGTTACACGGTTGGGCATTTATCCTTTCTGGTAAGCACCTGGAAGGTCTTCTTTGTTCTCTCAGTCCTTTAAAGAAAACCTTTGCATTTTTCTTGCAAGCATTTCAGCCTGAAGCTGCAGACAACCCAAGTGCTGTTAGGAGCAGTGCATTGGAGTAGGGATGTGAAGAAACCTCTCAGCAATCAGCTGAGAGTGAGCAGAATCCTAATGCACAGCTGGCCCCTCTCCTCCTCCTGCAAAGTGATGACAGGGCTTGTTAGCTGTAGCCAAGTCAGCTATATCTGCTCTGAAAAAAACTTCAAGGGTTCTTTGCTTCTCTGAAGAAGTTCTGGAAATAGTTCCAAACGAAGTCTCTTGGTAAATTTGATTTTTAAGTATCTGGTTTAGTCATCACTGCAGTTTCTGCTTCTTGTGACACTTGTGTCCTGTCCTTGTGTTGTGACTCTTCTGACCCTGAAATAAGTCTTAGGTTTCTTGGGAGGTAAAACCTTGGCTAAATGGCTTATAGCTCATCCTCCTGTAATGAGATTCCCTCTCACCCCAGTGGGTCAGGCTTGGTGAGGTTCTGCTGTTGATGAGCTGTTACCCACTTCTTGTTACTGTGTGAGAAGAGTGAGGAAAATTCGGTTCCACCTGATGAGCACACAGTTTATTTTGGGTTTACTGCATGTATTTATTTCCTAGGCAATGGGCACCTTGCATTCCCACTCTTTTTGAGTATCCCAGTGGGATGCAGAAACAAAACTTACACTTTGGTGTTGGGGTTGCAATGAAAGCTCTTGCTTCTTCCCCAGTAAATGCATCAAAGGCATTTAGAGAAAGGAGAGCTTTAACTCTTAGGTCTTCAGAGGCTCCTTCCAGAGCCAATGAGATAGTTGTCATTGTTTTTATTGCTGCTGTTTGTCATGAGGTGATGCTCTTGCATCATGCTCCTGCTCAGCAGACCTGTAAATCTTTAATGTGTTTTCCACTGGCTGTAATGTAATTCCTCATCTTGGTAGAGAAATCTGGCAAGCTTGGAGCAGTATTGCAGATCCCTTTTCCTAATGAGTAGAAAACACCAACAGATCTCTGGAATTGCATGTAATTAGTCCAGAAAGTGTCCAGGAGTTCTGTAGCTGCATTTTGGGGCACTTGGGTTCCTGTTTGAAGGATTTGTTTTTTCATGCCAAATGTTAAAAGCTGTGTGGAATTATTGATGTCTTTAAAGCTCTCTCCATACCTCCCAACTTAATAAAATCTCAAGTGTTTACTGAATTAAGCACTGACAGTAACTCCCAGCCACAAGAACAGCAAAACAATAACAAAAGCAAGCAGAAAGCTCTGTCCATAAAGCAGCTTCTTGGCTTTTGGCTCAGCAGGAGGAATCTATAAAAATCCGGGGGAAGAGAATTGCACACAGGGAGGGAATCCTCCTGGGAACAAAATTCCTTCCTGATCTTTAAATACAGGTGAAGACTGCCCAAGTCTGAACGTGTTAACTGGTGTTTTGATGACCTGTGCAGCTTGACATCACTTCCTCTCAAGTTGATGATAAATGTTGATGCTTTGGAGCAGGAAATTGGCAGCCGCTCAGTGCCTGTCACCCAACTGCAGAACATTCACATCTTCTCCTGGTTGTTGCTCAGCTCAAATGTTTCTAATTAGCTTGAAGTCTGTCTCCTAGCTCTGGCAAGAGCCACTCTGCCAGCAGCAGAGTGACAGATGCTTAAGTGAGCCACAAACTGGTGTGCATCTGGCCACCCCTCTCCAGGGCTGGAGGCCACGGCCCCGCGCACGCTCGGTCTGTAATGTCTTTCTGCATCTCTTTTAGGATTTTGAATACAACCCTTTTTGAAAGCTGGGAGTTGATCGGTCCTTACCCTTCCTGGTGGCTCTTCAATGGGCTTTTGGTAACCTTGCAGGTCTTGCATATCATCTGGTCTTATCTCATCATTCGCACTGCCTACAAGGCCCTCGTGCGGGGAAAGGTAAGGCTGCTGCTGCCTGCTTGGGCTCATCTTTCCTGCAAGGCCTGTCAGGCAATCCCCCAAAAAACTGGGCCCCCCAGTGAGGGCTGGAATGAGTTCTTGAGGGATTTGCATCAGGAGTGCTTTGTAGAGTGCTAGGGGTTTTTTTTGGGGTTTGTTTCTTTTCACCTTGGTTGCTCTGCTGACTTGAGCTGCCAGGTGTATGCAAAAGCAGGGATGCTTTCCTCTCTCTTCTGCTCATTCAGGGCAATAATTTTCCAGAATGTTTATATGTTGTAATAATAGTGATGATGACAGACCTGTCATGCACTTGCTTGGAGCTGAAGGTGGTGGCAGTGGGCTCTTTTTTCTGAACACTCATTGTTTTCCAGCTTTCCAACCAGCTGAAGGTTCTTGGGCTGGGCTGGGGGTTGTGCATCCTCCACTTGTTGGCACTCACAGAGCCTCCTGGCTCTGAGTGCAGAGGAGAAAGGGTTAGCAGAAATGCAGCTGGGTTTGCTGGTTGTCCCTGGCCTCATGGGGTGCAGTCTGGCTTCAGGCCTGAGGATTGAATTTCAATTTGTCTTGGGAGTCTCAGAGAGAGGGGGGGGTGGCAGCTGGTTAGCAACAGCTCCTGCCCTGAGAGCAAACAATGCTGACTTTTGGCTGCAGCCTCAGTTGCCTAGCAGAAAGGTGTCATTCAGCTGCAGCAGCACAAGACAGAGCCAACCAGTCTAGGAACTCACTTGACACCCACTCAGCCTCCCCACCAGATGCCAACTTCCCTTCCCAGGGAGCCCTGGCTGATTTCGTGGCACAAATGCTTTTCCAGATCAGATATTTGGTATTCTGGGTTTCTCTCCGTGGCTCTCCTTTATTTTGACTTCTGAGCTGCCCCTCCACGTGGAATGTAACCTTGAGAAATACTTCTCAGTTGTCTGTGGCAGCAATTGTCAGGGGAGGGCAAGTCTCAGGGTATACACATGAGCTTTTCATCTGTTACCCACAGCTGCTGCTGCAAATGTCTCATTTTCTGTCTGTGCAGCTATTTCTGCATCCTGAGGTCTACATCTTTTTGCTTTCCTTGGTTCTCTCCTGTCCAGGTGACCTAGCCAGAGAAAGGACTCTAAGCTCTGTCTTCTTCATTCTTTTCTCCTTTTCTCTGTGCCAGATTGGAGCTGGACAGCTTCATCCTTTGCATGTAAGTGTGATCTCTGCTTCTATTTATTCACTGGAACGTGGCTGTGTCTGGTTCAAGGCTGAGACAAAAGCAAAGCTGTGCTCGTGGGGCTTTGGTGGCTGCTGCCTTCTCTTCAAACATTTCTCTCCCTGGCTGAGGCAGTGCTGGTTCTGACAGGATCCTAAAAAGCAGCTTTTTTCCAAAGGTCAGAGCAGTGTCTGCTGACAGCTGGCTGCATGACCTTCACCTTTCTGCTTTTATGTCCTCACAGAGCCTTCTGGTATCTCTTTAGTGCTCGTTAACACTGGGCTGGGGTGGAAGGGGGCAGTAGAAATCCCCTGCTTTGTGCAAAAAGGAGCAGAACAGTCCCTAAATAATGGGAAACATTTCGAGGGATTTCTGCTTTCTTCCAGTCACCCTTTGAACTTCCAGCAGAGCAGAAGAGTTGAGGGGAGGGGGGGGAAAAAAAAAAGATATCAAAAGTTCTGGCAAGAGCCAGAAGCCAGTCCATCCAACAGGGCCATCAAATCAAGCCTGGAGATCATTAACTTTTTCCTGGCTTCCAGCCAGATCTTCCCCTTAATTTAAAAAACTTCCTGCTCTTTGAAAAGCCCTGTCAGGGTTTAACACTGGCCCAGCAATGAAACCAAGTACCAGATGCTCTCTATTCATCTCTCTCTGCTCCTTGATAAAGAAAGGAGAGAGAATAAAGGAGAGAGACTGATGGGTTGGAAACCAAACTACACAACTTCAATGAAACAGGAATGATGCCCCTGTGCTCAGCTCTGGTGAGGCCACAGCTTGAGTCCTGTGTCCAGTTCTGGGCCCCTCAGCTCAGGAAGGAGCTTGAGGTGCTGGAGCAGGTCCAGAGAAGAGCAAGGAGGCTGTGAAGGGATCCAGCAGAGATCCTGTGAGGAAGGGCTGAGGGAGCTGGGGGTGTTGAGGCTGGAGAAGAGGAGGCTCAGGGGAGACCTCATCACTCTCTCCAACTCCCTGAAAGGAGGTTGGAGCCAGGGGGGGGTTGGGCTCTTTTCCCAGGCAACTCTCAGCAAGACAAGAGGGCAGGGTCTCAAGTTGTGCCAGGGGAGGTTTAGGTTGGAGATGAGAAAGAATTTCTTTCTGGAGAGGGTGATCAGGCATTGGAATGGGCTGCCCAGGGAAGTAGTGGATTCTCCGTGTCTGGAGATCTTTCCAAAGAGCCTGGATGTGGCACTGAGTGCCCTGGGCTGGGAACCACGGGGGGAGTGGATCAAGGGTTGGACTTGATGAGCTCTGAGGTCCCTTCCAACCCAGCCCATTCTGTGATAAATAGGAAAAATTACTAAATCTATACAAATAGACAGGAAAATGGAAACCCCAATGTGGGGCTTGAGACTCAGCTAAAAGCACAAGACAGAAAATCACCTTTATCCTGGCCCAACCCAGGACAAGCCCCAACCCTGACCCGGAGCAAGCAAGAGGAGAAGGAAATCCTTGGAAAAACGAAATCAAATGAGGGTTGGGAGCTGCAGAGGAGTTGGGGGCAGGCAGAGCACGGAGCCTGCAGCACTGGGGAGTTTGGGGCTCGGGCACCCCCCGGGTGGTTTTGGGGTTTTTTTTGCAGCTGGAGGAGCCACTTTCCTGATCTTTTCCTTCACGTTTTGGGGGTTTGGGTCTGGGTGCAGTGCCCTCCTGTGGGCAGAAAGCACCTGGGTCTGCTGTGAAAGGTCCCAAAAACCAGAGGGAAAATGGTGCCTCAGAATAAATAAAATAAAAATAAGTAAAAAATAATAAAACAGAGGGGAAATGGTTCCTCAGAATAAATACAAATAAATAAAAATAAATACAAATAAATAAAGATAAATACAAATAAATAAAAATAAACAAAACAGAGGGGAAATGGTTCCTCAAAATAAATAAAAATAAATACAAATAAATTAAAATAAATAAAACAGAGGGAAAATGGTTCCTCAGAATAAATACAAATAAGTACAAATAAAATAAATTAAAATAAATTAAAATAAATAAAACAGGGAAAATGGTTCCTCAAAATAAATAAAAATAAAAATAAATATAAATAAAAATAAATTAAAAAATAGTAAATAAAACAGAGGGGAAAATGCTTCCCCAAAATAAAAATAAACAGAAATATAAATAAATAAAAATAATATAAATGTAAATGTAAATATAAATGTAAATGTAAATATAAATATAAATATAAATATAAATGTAAATAAATAAAAAATAAAAATACATAAACAAAAATAAAAATAAATATAAATAAATAAAAATAAATTAAAAAATAAAAATAAATAAAAATAAATAAAAAATACTCAATAAACCAGAGGCAAACTGCTTCCTCCCAGCCCCCCAGCTCCTTCCTCTGCCCTTTTTCACCTCATTTCCCCTTTTTTTCTCCCCTCCCCACCTGGATTTCTGAACCCTTCCAGGTGTCCAAGGACGACAGGAGCGACGTGGAGAGCAGCTCTGAGGAGGAGGAGGTGACACCCAGGACCCCCAAAGGAACCCCCAGAGGGACCCCCAGCAACGGGGCCAGCCGGGCTAATGGCCACGTGGCCAGTGGCCAGCGGGCACAGGAGGACTGAGGCCAAGGAGCAACCAGGACTTGGGCTCCCAACCCCTCTGCTGAGCTCCCTGAGACCCCAAAACCCTGAGACCCCAAAACCCTGAGTGGGGCCGGAGCCAGGAGCAGCCCCGAGGCTGAAGGGACAAAACCCCAGAGTGGGGGCAACAACAAACCAGAGCTGCAGAGTTCAGTGGTTTGGTTTTGTTTTGTTTTTTTTAAAAAAAAGCCATTTTGTACTGAAAAGCTCAGTGCTGGTGGTGTGTGGGGGGCAGCTTTGTGTGGGAGCAACTGGGGGGGGATTTTGGGGTTTTTGGTTTTCTTGGGGGTTTTTTGTTTTCCTTTTTTGTTACTTCTTAGTTTTTTGGGGGGTTTTGGGTTTCTTTCTGGGGTTTTGGGGTTTTTTGGGGGGGCTGTTTGTTTTTTGGGTTTTTTTGGGGTTTTGGGTTTTGTTTTTTGGGTTTTTTTTCTTTTTTTTTGTTACTTATGAGGTTTTTTGGGAGGGATTTGGGTTTCTTTTTGGGTTTTTTTGGGGGGGTTGTTTGTTTTTTGGGTTTTTTGGGGTTTGTTTTTGGGTTTTTTATTTTTTGGTGGGGTTTTTTTGGGTTTTTTGGGGTTCTTTTGGTTTCTTTGGGGGGGGGGTTTTGGATTTTGGGGAGATTTTTTGGGGGTTTTTTGTTTTTTGGGTTTTTTTGGATTTGGGTTTTTTTTTTGCGTTTTGGGGTTTTCTTTCGTTTTTTGTTTTTGTTGGGGTTTTTTTTGCTTAGGTTTGGTTTTTGGGGGTTTTTTTGTTTTTTTTATTTTTGGGGTTTTTTGGGTGTTTTTTGTTTTGGTTTTTTTTTATTTTTGGGTTTTTTGGGTTTTTTGGGGGGTTTTTGTTTGTTTTTATTGGGTTTTTGTGGTTTGTTTGGTTTTTGGGGGTTTTTTTGTTTGGTTTTTTGTGTGTGTTTTTTTTTAGGTTTTTTGGTTTTTTTTTTTAGGTTTTGTTTGTTTGGTTTTTTCCTTTGTTTTCTTTGTTTTTCCTTTTTCCCTCGAACCAACTCAAGCTGAATCACTTTCAGACCCCGTTGCCTGCCGGCCACTTGGGGGGGTGGGCAGCGAGCTGTGGGCCGGTTCCGGTACCACTTCCCAAACGGTTTTCTTTTCACCCCAGTGCGCAGGTTCGGCAGCAACCCAGCCACCCCAGAAACCACTTAAAAAAAAAACCCAAAAACCCCCAAAAAGAACCTGGAGAAAGCGGAGTCCCCTGGTGCCACCTCCTGGCTCTTAGCAGAGACTTCTCCGGACCGAACCGGGACCCTGCTGGACCTGCCCACTCCATGCTGAGGTTCGGTTCCTGCTCTCTGCTGGCCCAATGGACCCAGAGCAGCTTTTTGGTGCCTTTTTGGTGCTTTTTGGTCCTTTTTGGTGCCTTTTTGGTGCTTTTTGGTGCTGAAACCCCTCGGAAATCTTCAGTTCTGCAGAGGGGGGGGAGGTTCTTGCTTGCCCCTAGGACCACCCCACCCTTCCAAAGGATTTTCCTCTTCCAAGGAGGGGTTCGGAGAGGTTTCCAGGCCCTGCTGGCCAAGCTCTGACTTGAGGGCAGACCCAGAGTTGTGTCAAAAAACCAAAAAAAAACCAAAACCCCCAAAATATTTAAAGTCCTGCTTTGTAGGAAGAGGTCTGTGGGGCTGGGCTGGGGTTTTGGGGCTGGGCTGGAGGGTTTGCTGCTTCTGTTTTGTTTGGTGGATTTGTTTTGTTGGTTTTTTAATTTTCATTTTGTTTTTTAATTTTAATTTTGGTGTTTTTTTGGTTTTTTTGGTTGGTTCGTTGTTTTTTTTTGGTTTTTTTTTTACTCAGTGGTACTCAGAGGCAAACAGAAGCCCCGTGTGTGTCAATCAGGAGCAGAATCTGGGGAAATTCTCCACTTGTTACCATTTTATACCATTGTTTACTCTTCTCTCCGATTAAAAAATACTTCAGAAACCTCCCTGACCCCTTCCATCCCTCGAAGGTAAAACCCAAGGACAAGAAACTGACCCTTTTCTCTCCTTCCCACCAGCTCAGCTACAGAGACACCATTTTAAGGGCAGATTTGGGGCTGACACAACACAAATCCTCCCTTTTCACACCGATTTTTATTTATTTTTCTCCATCCCGGACACCGGGAAGGGGGGGGGGGGGGGGTTGGCAGGGTCGTTTCTCAGCCCTCCACCCTTTCAAGCCTGGAAAAAGCGATCCCAAATCTCAGTCCCCTTCCTCAGCTCTCGGTCCCGGCCTGGGCTTGGCGTTCCCGGCGGCGCTGGAGGATCCGGTAAGCGCGGACACCGCAGAGGTAACCCCCGTACAGCGTCAGCAGCATCATGGAACTGGAGAAAGCTTTGTAACCGAAGTCAGCCAGCTGCTTGCCGGACACCATGGCTGCGCCTGCAACACGGGGAGACGCTCAGAAGGCTCAGGAACCCCCCTTCCCCCCCCCCTTCCCTCTCCCCGCCATTCCCGCTCCCCGTTACCTTCGCCGTTCAGCACCGGGAGTCCCGCCGGGCAGCGCGCTTCCGGGTTTAGCCACGTGTTTTACTGTCACGTGACGGGAAGCCCGCCGCGCTGCCTGCTGGGAGTTGTAGTTCTTCCACACAGACCCAGGGAGCAGCCGCGCCCCCTGGCGGCGCCCTCGGTGCTGCCGCTCGCTCTCCTCAGGCGGCCGCGCCCCGGGTTCCCCTCAGCTCAAACCCTCGGGATTTGCCCCTTTTTCACTCGGAATTCCCTCTTTTTCATTCAGAATTCCCTCTTTTTCACTCAGAATTTCCTTTTTTACTCGGAATTTCCTCTTTTTAATTCAGAATTCCCTCTTTTTCACTCAGAATTCCCTCTTTTTCACTCGGAATCTCCTCTTTTTCATTCAGAATTCCCTCTTTTTCACTCAGAATTCCCTTTTTCACTCAGAATTCCCTTTTTCACTCAGAATTTCCTCTTTTTCAGTCGGAATTTGGCCCCTTTTCACTCGAAATTTCCTCTTTTTCATTCAGAATTCCCTCTTTTCCACTCGGAATTCCCTCTTTTTCACTCAGAATTTCCTCTTTTTCACTCAGAATTCCCTTTATTCACTCAGAATTCCCTCTTTTTCACTCAGAATTTCCTTTTTTACTCGGAATTTCCTCTTTTTCACTCAGAATTTCCTCTTTTTCAGTCGGAATTTGGCCCCTTTTCACTCGGAATTTCCTCTTTTTAATTCAGAATTCCCTCTTTTTCACTCAGAATTTCCTCTTTTTCACTCAGAATTCCCTCTTTTTCATTCAGAATTTCCTCTTTTTCACTCAATTCCCTCTTTTTCACTCGGAATTTCCTTTTTTTCATTCAGAATTCCCTCTTTTTCAGTCGGAATTTGGCCCCTTTTCACTCGGAATTTCCTCTTTTTAATTCAGAATTCCCTCTTTTTCACTCAGAATTCCCTCTTTTTCATTCAGAATTCCCTCTTTTTCACTCAATTCCCTCTTTTTCACTCGGAATTTCCTCTTTTTCACTCAGAATTCCCTCTTTTTCACTCGGAATTCCCTCTTTTTCCCTCAGAATTCCCTCTTATTCATTCAGAATTCCCTCTTTTTCACTCGGAATTCCCTCGTTTACACTCGGAATTTCCTCTTTTTCACTCGGAATTTCCTCTTTTTCAGTCGGAATTTGGCCCCTTTTCACTCGGAATTTCCTCTTTTTCACTCAGAATCCCCTCTTTTTCATTCAGAATCCCCCCTTTTTCACTCAGAATTCCCTCGTTTACACTCGGAATTTGGCCCTTTTTCACTCGGAATTCCCTCTTTTTCATTCAGAATTCCCTCTTATTCACTCAGAATTCCCTCTTTTTCACTCAGAATTCCCTCTTTTTCACACGGAATTCGCCCCTTTCTCACCCGCGCTCCCCCCAGCCCCTGAGGGACGGCGCAAAGGCCGCGTTGCCCTGAGGTATCCAGAGGTCTCCGCCCTCCCTCGGGGCTCAGGTTCTCCTCCCAGCTGGGAATCGACTTCCAGAGGATTTTAGGAGGCCGAGCTCCTCCAAAAGGTCGGCACCCAGCAGTGCTCCCTTCCTGGAGCTCCTTGCAATGCTGCTGAGCTGCTCCCAGGGCTCTGGAAGAAGCCTCAGGGCACCCCCCCCCCCCACCTCCTTTATCTCCTTTCCCCACCGCAGCTCCCGATCCCGCAGTGCTGAGGCTGCAGAACATAACTCCAAATGGCAAAGGGAAGACTTTTTATAGCTTGTGAGCTCCAGCAGCAGTGCAAAGCATGGGGTGGCTAAAAGGTAAGAGCCTTCTACGCTGCCCCAGGTGAGAGCTGGGACCCTCAGTGAAGGCTGGGAGGGGGCTGCAGGGACAGCACCAAGAAACCACAAGGGTTGGGATGCAGGAAACAATTCCACAGCGGAGGATCTACCAGGGAAATACAAATCCAAAAGACAACTGCAGATCCTGCTGCAGCTCCAGGAAGTTCCTGTCAAGAGCTTAGAAAGCCAAGGTGAGAAAGTGCCCTGTGTGGAGGGAGAGACTCTGTCCTGGGTGAACCCCTCATGTCCCAGCACTCACTCTGGGATTCCTGCAGCACTTCAAGGCAAAGGGAACCAGAAGTTGTGCCAAGCCCTGCAGGAACACACTGCACTTCCTTTATCTTCCCTCCAACCTCAATAAGGCTGCTCCTCAGAGGAAGCTGCTGCTGGCTGCTTTCCCTGCCATAGCTCAGTTGAATTTAAAGGTCGTCGGGGTGCCTACTGAGAAAGTGTGTCTAATAAAAGGCACAGAAACAACTGCACTGCCAGCAGATTAAATTCCCTTAGCAAGAGGCTGAGCAGAGGTCTAAGAGTCCTGGAAAGGTCACTCAGTATGAGATGAATTTCAAAGAGAAACAAGGCAATTCTGGGGGGAAAAAAAAAAAAAAGTGAATAAAACAACACAGCATGTTCCAAGAAGCCAAGACATCAGAGAAGGGGAGGCTTGGGGTACAGGGGGCACAGTGGGGTCCTGGCTTGGCTCCTGCAGGCCCCAGGTAGCAAAGTTGAGGTTCTGAGCCCAGCTCTGCAATCCCCAGAGCCACAACATAACAGCAGAACCAGTGCTGAGGAAAAAGCAAGTGGGACACCAGGGTACAGGGTGGCAGAACAGTGACCTGCAGGGGCATTCTTGGTGTTTCTGGGACAGCACAGGAGGGTGCAGAGCCAGGAGGGAAGGGACAGTGCCCTGCTCTGCACTCTTAGCAACTCCAGCAGGCACCAACCCAAAGCCCCAGAGCCAGCAGCACATCTCCCTTCTCCTCTCCAGCTTTTTTATTCTGATTTGAAAGAGACCCAGCAGTGCTGGGACTCAGAAGAGAGGGGGAATGGGGGGTGGGCAGTGCAGCAGCCCCCCCACCTGCCAGCCCAGACAGGGGTGAGTGAACCTCTGGCCACACTGGCCTGAGCAAACACCAGAGGAATGAGGGAGGATTCAGAGGACCAGAGAGGCACGTGGCACCCAGCTGGACAAGGGGCAAGTTCCAAAGGCACAACACAAGGCAGGAGACCTCTGTCCTCTCCTGTGATTGTTGGGAGGGCTGCTTGGATCCACGTGTCCATTGCTGCCCCTTCTGCTGGAGGAAGGGGGGGGGCAGTTTCCAGCACCCTCCCAGGAAAGGCAGCAGGGAAAGGAAGGGTGGAAAACCTGCTTGCTCTGCTCCCACAAAAGCCACTTGTAGAAGCAAAGAGCAGGCTAAGGCACAGACTGGAGCAAGCCAGAGAGAAGGCAAAAAAAGGGCTGCTGTGGATCATTCATCTGAAAGCAACACGACCCAACTGCTCTGTCAGGTCCCCTGCCAAGGGTTACAGAGCCTGCCAGCTGCTCAGCAAGACTTGGGGGCAGTTGGTCCCTGCATTGCCAAAGCCAGGCAGAGGACAGACCAGTACAAGGGAGAAAAGCTTTCTGGGAACAGCCAGAGGGCATGGAATTAGCACAGGCAGCTCTGTGACAACAAGGGTGTTCCCTGGGTGCAGGGACCAGGTCTGATTGTGAGAGCAAAACCAAAAACCTGCATCAAACCAGCTGCAAAGCCTCTCAGCCCAGGGCTGCCCTCAGCCCCGAGGCACTGGCAGGAGCAGCTGGGGAAGCAGCAGGTGGCAAGGTGGCCCAGATTGCTGGTTTGTGTGCTGGTGTTTCTTGGAAAGAAGAGTGATTTCTCAGTCCTGAGGAGCTTCAGTCACCCTGGTGGAGCCTGGCAGTGCACTCTGCCCTTTCCATGAGCCAAGGGAAGGCAAAAAGCAAGAGCAGCAAGGAGGGGAAGGGCTGGCAGGATGCAAAGCAGCCCCTGGGGGCCAACAGCAAAAGCTTTGTCCTCCCAGGCTGGATCCAGATGACCTGGCAGAATCCCTCAGGGAACTGAATCCATCACAGCAAGAGAAAGTGAAAAGGAGGGAAGTGCTCAGCCCCACGCAGGGCAAAGCCCACCCAGCAGCATCAGAGAGGGAGAGCAGAGCTTCCTCTGTGCCAGGCTGAGTGCCCAGGGCTGGGTACAGGGAAGCCCCCTGCCCTTCCAGCACTCTGCCAAAGGCTCCCAGGAGATCCAGACCGAGTGGTGGCAGCAGAGGAGGTGGGTGTGGGCAGGAGCTCTCTGCTCATCTGGGCAGGACCAGGGGTTCTGGAGACAGAGCCCACTCACATGTGCTCGGGGTGGTTCTGCAGACACCTGATGACATCAGTGACAGGTTTGCCCTCGTAGCAGATCCTGTACACAGCTGTGAAGAGGGGGAACCTGCAGACAGAGTCACCCCCAGCCCTGTCACCTCAGCTGCTCTTTGGGAAAAGCAGAACCAACCCCCCAGGCCACAGAACCATCCCCCAGGCCACAGAACCAACCCCCCCCCAGGCCACAGAGCCACCCCCCAAGCCACAGAACCTACCCCCAGGCCACAGAACCACCCCCCCAGGCCACAGAACCACCCCCCAGGCCACAGAACCACCCCCCAGGCCACAGAACCATCCCCCAGGCCACAGAACCATCCCCCAGGCCACAGAACCACCCCCCAAGCCACAGAACCATCCCCCCCAGGCCACAGAACCAATCCCCCAGGCCACAGAACCACCCCCCCAAGGCCACAGAACCCCCCTCCAGGCCACAGAACCAACCCCCCAGGCCACAGAACCACCCCCCCAGGCCACAGAACCAACCCCCCCCCCAGGCCACAGAACCACCACCCCCAGGCCACATAACCACCCCCCCCAGGCCACAGAACCATCCCCCAGGCCACAGAACCAACCCCCCCAGGCCACAGAACCAACCCCCCCAGCCCACTCTGCTCCAGTGCAGTTTGACCCCAACACCAGAAATGCCAAGGGGGGGTTTTCCCCCTCCCACAGAGGGATTCCAACCCCACCCCGGAGGAGGAGACAAAGGAGATGAAACCACTGACTTCTCCACCATGTTCTTGCTTTTCAGGATTCGATGCACCTCGGCAGAAGTCTGGGGACCCTGCAGCTTCTGCCCGTTCAACATCTCCTTCTCCAGCTGATCAATTGACTGAAACGACCCAAAAGTCAGGGAGCTGGACCCTGCGACCCCATCTGCAGCCCTGGAGCCACGGGAAGGGAAGAGGGCAGGGTGCCGAGGCGCTCATTGGGCTCCAGGAGGTTCTTCTGGACCTCCCGCTCTCCTCTCACCTTCCCGGTTTTGGCAAACGCCTCGGCCACCTTGCGGTTGCGGCCACCATAGCAAGTGGTGATGAGGTCGGCGACCCCGCAGCTCTGCAGGAAGGTGGAGGGGGTGACGGGGCCCTTGCAGAAGAGTTTGGCGAAGCCAATCATCTCCATCAGCCCCAGGCGAATCACGGCGGCCTTGGTGTTGTCTCCGTAGCCCAGCCCATCGCAGAATCCAGCCCCAACAGCCACGACGTTCTGGAAAACCAGAGCAGGATGGAGGGATCTCAACCCCAAGCACAGGCTGCTGTGCCAGGGATCATCCCTGCAAGGAGCTGAGCAGGACACACCAGTTCCTTCCAGAAGTCTGGCCTCAGATCCAGGGATTTCAGGGTGCAGCCCCCTCTCCAGAGATCCCTGCAGGACCCCAGAGATCCCCAGGCTCTGCAAACCCCCAGTGAGCACCTCACCCACCTTGAGAGCCCCACAGATCTCCACAGTGTCAGCTTCCTGCACCACTGTCACCCTGAAGTTTGGTGTCTGCATCAGCTCCTTCAGCACCTGCCCGTGCTGTGGGTTCCTGCAGCCTGATGGGAAGAGGAGGAAGGTGATGGGAAGAGGAGGAAGGTGATGGGAGGAGAGCCCAAGGTAGGACTCTGCTGCCCTCCTGCCCACTGGTGTGTTCCTGCAGCTCAGCCCTTGCAGCTGCTGCAGCAGGATTGCTCAACTGGTGGGTGCTGATAAATATTTGCAGGTCCACAAAGCATGAAACACACATGGCCTGGCTGATAAGTAGGATTCAACCTTGGAATTCCCCAAAGATGAGGGCAGGCCCTACTGGGGTGTAAAACCAGAGAGGAATTACATGCCCAGCAGATTGAAGGCATCTTCAGAGGTTGCTGTTCCCTTGCAAGGGTGTTTTCTGTGTGCTCTGCTTACACCTCAACAGTCCCCACAGCCTCCTGCCTGGCACGTTTGCTTTTGTTTAAAACACAGACACTGAATCTCCTGACTTCCAACCCAGGAAACTCTTGTGTTGGGTTTAGCTGCTTCATCCAGAGGAGGGGGACAGGAGCAGCCACCAGATGAACTTTCAAGTCAATAACTTGAGATCCAGGTGAGAGCCCCTCGAAGCCCAAAGAAATGAAGGTAGGAACTGCATTTCCCAAGAGCCTCTTTTAGGCATTTCTAAAGGCCCTGAGTGGTTTTACCTGCACCCTGCTCACCCCTTTGCCTCTCTCTAATTAAGAGAAACAAAGGCTGCTAACGAGGGGGGCTGATGGCTCCTTACCGATGGTTGTTTCACAGAACTTCTCGTCTGCCACTTCATTAGCAATATTGGCCCCCATGAGGACGCTCATCTCTATTCCCAGTTTCTCACGGATAATGTCTGAGATCAGCCTCAGCCCATCTGGTCCTTCATCCACCCCCTGGGAGACAACCAGGGCCAGAGATGAGCATCTGTCCCCTCCCCAAACCCCCTTCCCGGAGGGACCTGGCCCCCAATTCCCATCCTTCCCTGTGCTGCAGTGCTCCTGCTCTCAGCCCCACAGCCCCCAAAGCTCACAGTGCCTCAGATCCCCCAAACCCTTGTCCTCCATTCCTCCAAATCCTCACCAAGACTCTCTCCTCCCTTCCCCCCTTTATCCCTAGAGCCCAACTTTTCCTCCAGACCCCCAGGATTCCCCTTGGTAACCCCTCTGTTTCCAGATGAACCCCCTGCACAGTGCCAGGGCAGCACCCCCCCTGCTCACACCTTGATCAGGGACATCCCAACTGCATCTTTCTTCACGTGGCCCTTGAGCTGGTCACAGACTTTGCCAATGAACTGGTGGGGGACCACGAAGAGGAGGATGTCAGCCCCAGCACAGGCTTTCAGCAGGTCTGGCTCTGCCACCTGAGGAAGGGAGCTTGGCTGTCACCAGGGACTTGTGCCCAGAGCTGTGACAGAGAAACGTGTCCTGAATCCAGGACAAGGGGAGCAGGGGGGGCTTAAGAGGAATTGCTGGAGGGAAGGGGATGTTCCCTGGAAGGAAAGGAAGGACACAATGTCACTGCTTTGCTGTCCCCTCCTGGGGCTGGCAGGGCAGAGGGGCTGGAGCTGGGTGAGAGCAGCCTGAGGGGCTGTGGGCATTTGGGGAATATTTGTGGGGCTGAGGACAGAGTTGGGGGGCAGATAGAGGGGCTCAGACAGAACTGGGGGGCAGATAGAGGGGTGAGCACAGAATTGGGGTGCAGCTGGAGGGGTGAGCACAGAATTGGGGGGCAGATAAAAGGGTTGAGCACAGAACTGGGGGACACACCATCCCCACAGGCTCCCTGCAGGCTGCCAGCACCACCTCTGCAGCAGCCACAGGGGCTCAGGCCCAGCCCGTGGGACCCCAGAGTGGGGGCAAAGGTGGGGGCAGTGAGAGCAGCCAGGGCTGCAGCTTGGCCAGGCAGAGCTCAAGGTCACCAGGAAAGAAAGCCGAGAAAAAAACCCAACCAAACCAAACCGTGAGTCCCCTGCAGCCCGGTGCATCCCCTCCCTCCCTTCCCGCACCTCCCCAGAACCCGGCTCAGAGAACCGAACCTCAGCGAGCCCTCGGGAGGTCCGGACTCACCACGTTAGGTGGCAGCTTGCGGCCGGGCAGGTATTTGACATTTTCGTGTTCCGTGTTGATGATGTCCGTGAGCTGCCGGCCTCCCACCTCCTCCTGCAGCACCCACATCCTCACCTCCTTCTCGAACCCGCTCAGCCGCCCCGCGTTACCCCCGGCGATTTTGGCGATGGCCGAACCCCTGCGTGGGCACAACAGAGCCGTGGCCACCGGGACCGCTGTCCCCTGGGCCACAAGAGTCCCGCTGGGAAGGGGACAACTCGCAGCGGGGCTGGGAAAGGGGACGGGGACTGCGCTGTGCGGGGCAGCGGGTGCGGGGCAGCGGGTGCTCGCTCACCAGTTGCCGGAGCCCACGATGCAGACTCTCCTGCCACCCATGGTGCGGGGAACCGGGGCACTGCGCAGCTCTGGGACCGCTGATGGTATTTCAAGGCCGGCCGGAGCAGGGACAGCCCCGTCCCGCCTCTGGCCCCGCCTCGCCCCCGGGAGGCACCGGGCAACCGAACCCGGGCTGGCGGAACCGGGCCGGTGCTCAGCGAACTGAGCTGCAGCGGAAAAGTGTTGCCCTGAGGCAAAAGGGAAAGAGCTGAGAGCTCAAATCTAAGGAGTGGGAGGCAGGAGCACCTTGCACCTCTTCTCCCTCCCCCCCCCCTTTTTTTTTTTTCTTTCTTTCTTTCCTGCAGTTTAATTCCAAGAAGGAACAACCGGGATGCCAACCCGGGACACCAAGGCTGCCCTGTCTGCAGCAGAACCAAGTGACCTCACCTCCAGAGCTCTTGCTTTGGACACAGAGCAGCTCTCACCCTTGCAGGAAGGGCTTCCAGGTTTGCTGTCACACTGGACACTGCCCCGACCAAGGCAGGAGAGAGAGCAAGGTCCCTTTTGCATAGTTTGAAGCCCTTTGTACATAAACTTTAAAACAGTTTCACTGAAATTCTGCCAAATTCCCATGGGTTCCAAGTTACCCTTGCAACAGGCTGTGGTAATCCTGCAAGGCAGCAGTGTGTGGAAACCAGAATTTATCAGCAGCTTGGCCACTGGATTTCCACTTTTGCTCAAGTGACTTTGTTTACCCCAGGAGAGCTTTGCAAAGGCTTAGCAGACGTTGCAAGCCAGAAGATCCTTACATGAAAGGCTCTCTATAAAAGGCCAAAATCTGCAGAATGTTTTCCCTCCACTCTCTTAACCCATTTGGCTTTGTTAAAAAAAAAAAATAAAATAAATTAAGGATGTAATCCCAGGCAAGTCCACCAAGTGTCAACCAGCCAGGCAGCTCAGAGAACACGTGCTGTCAGCCCAGAAAAGAGGGAGCCCAGGTTCCTTCACAAGAGGCTTTTATTAAAACTGGGTGACATCTACAAGGAGATACAGTACAAAAAAAATTTTGGTCCATGGAAAAAAACCATAACATTCAGTTAAGAAAAGCAGTTCTTCTGCACCAGCTAAGCTTGCCTACACAGTACTCAGCATCCTTCACGTGTGATTCCCCTGAGGAGTCAGTGGGCTGCTGCACCAGCACCAGAACCTTCACCCCAGTACCACAGAGGAGCCATTTCAGGAGGGCAAAGGAGAAGGGAAGTTGAGAGCCTATTACTCACAGACATGTAGGAACACAGACACGAGGAGCAGAGCCACCCAGGCTCCCAAATTCAGAGCAACCTCCCCAACCACACCAAAGATGGGGGTGGGGATGAGGGGGGGGTTTATCAGGAAGGGATTTTGCAGCTGTTCCAAGAAAATATGACCAGCTTTCAAGTCCATTGGCATGAGAGTCCCCAGCAGAAATACTGAGCTCAGGGTTAAGAGAAGCCATCCTCTAACACCTGACTCTTCACTAGTAACTCATTCCAAGAAGAGGCACCTGGGCTGCTGCTCTCCATGGTAAAGAAAAAAAAAATCTACTTTGTACATTCCTGAACCATGCTGGGCTTTCTGGAAGCCTCAGAACCTAGAAACTGGACTAGAAACTACAGGAGCTTCAGCACAGAAACCTCTTAACTTGTGTTTGCTTGGAGCTCTGCCTGCTCCCCAGGACTCTCCTGTGACAGCCTCAGCCCCACACGAAGGAGCCTCTGGTCCCCAAAGCAAGTGACACAGGATAAGCATCCCAAAGGAATCCTAAAGGAATGACCCCCAGCTCCAGCAGGCAGCTGCTGCAGTCCCTCTCACAGGGAAAACAAGCAGCCAGAGGGTTTGCTGGAATCACAAGTGGAGGTTTTTTTGTTGGTTTTGTATCAAGTGCAGTGAAGTTTCATCACCCGAATGCTTCCACATCCCTGCAGTAAGCCAACACCTCAACTCCCCTCTGATCCCAGCCTGGGATTTTCTGTCAACACAAAGGGAAGAGGGCAGGGAAAGAGGGGCAAGGGAAGAAGAAGCAATTCTCTACCCAGTCCAGTCACTTCCTCAAGGAGGAGAGTGACCCATGGGGCAGCCCAGTGCAGCAGCACCCTCCAAGAGAGGGAGTGAGGGCAGGGAGGTATCTCAGCTCGTGGCATCCTGCCCACTACAATTCCCAGCACCTTGCTACCAAAGGAGGCAGGGAAGAGGCTGCTCACTTGGAGCAGGTCCAGGCTTCCCTGACCCAGTGTCTCCCATCTGCTAACTGGGGAGGAATGGGCTGTGGTTTCTGAACTAAAGGCTCCCAAGTCAGGAGTCATACTGGCTACTGGGGGACACTACAGGTAGTGCAGAGTCAAAGGGAGGCTCTCAGAAGCCTTGGGACTGAGAAGGCAACAGTCAGGAAGAAAACCAGGTAGAAATGTGTGTTGGTTAGAGCCCATCTGCTTGCCACACCCCAGAATACCCCAGGTGTCCTGGCGTTGCCCAGTGGGGACAATGCCAGGAGGAATAATGATGCCAGACCTCACTGCCAGAATGGGCTGATGTGAGCTTTTAACAGCCAGCACTCTGCAGCTCTTGTCTCCACACACCAAAAGCTGGGATGCCCTCTGGCTGGGAAGGAGAGGAGCAGCCTATGTGTTACGGATCCCCAGGGCCTGCTCCAGTTCCTGCCGTCTCTGCTGCACCTGCAAGAGAAGCCAGAATTGCAGCATCAAGGGGCTGAGATGAGGCAGCAGCACAGAGGATGAGCAAGACAGGCCCCAGATGGAAAAGGGAGAACTCCCAACTGGGAGCAAGGTGCATCAGAATCACAGAATCATGGAATGGTTTAGGTTGGGAAGGCACCTTAGAGATCATCCAATCCATCAGCCTCCAAGCGAAGCTCAGGACTGCGGCTTTTCACTGTTAAGAGTGAGAGGAACCCTGAGCTTGGTCAGAAGAAGGGAGCCCAGCTTGGGGCTGCTCACCTTGGAGTAGAAATATCTGCACACAGCTTCCTGAGCCCAGGGCTGGAAGTAGAACTCAGCTCGACGTTCCTCCTCAGGATTCCCAACAACATCAGTCATTGTCTGGAGAGCACAAAAGCACAGAAGAGTTCAGAGAGTGCAAAAGCTTTGGCTGTGCTGAGCAAACCCACACTCCCTCCCCTTTCCTCAGAGGAATTTCAGTACAGTCAGGTCCTTTCCTCAGAGGAATTTCAGTACACTCAGGTCAGGTCCTTCCACTCGACTCCAATCCCAGCCTGGCTTTCTGAGCAGCAAACTGCTTCTCTCTCTGTGGGAGCTGCCTTATAATGAGGGAAGCCTGTGACTGGCTCCACCTTCCAGACAAGACAAAGCTTTTACCTTTAAATCCCTGCACTGGGACTGCAGCCAATCATTGATGAAGCCCTGAGGATCTCGGGCAAAGCTCAGCATGAACTCCCTCTGGGTCTTCAGCTGGTTAATTGTCTCTATTGTTTCATGAATCTGGAGGAGATAAGCACGGCAACTCAACTGCTGAATAGGGGAAAAAGTCAGACAGAAACATCAAGAGAACCAACACACAAAGGCAACTTCTTATTCTCTCTTTGATTTCCAGGTATCACTGCAGGATTTTCCATTCCCAGTTTCCCCCCTCTCGATTATTACCAACTTCCCCACACTTTAAAACTGCACTTCCAAGGAAATCCACCTGTCTGTAAGGATGGCTGACCCCACCCCAGCTTCCAAAGGCTCAACAGAACTCCCCTGTCCTCCTCAGGGCTCCAGAGACACCTTCCTACCAGCACTGAAGAGCAGACCTCTTCCTACCTTGTTATCCAGAGCAGCAATTTCCTGTTGGCTGGCAGTGGAGAGGAGAAAAGAATTCATCTGAGTTTTCAAGGTGTCATCCACCTCCACATCAATGTCATAGCAAGCTGTCTTCTTCTGGTCATTTGGGTCAACACTAGGGACATCCAGGAGAAAGAAGTTAAAATAAGCAAACAGCTCAAGAAAGCAGCAAAACTGCAGCTTCTCTGGGATGATGCAGAATTTGGGTTGTGGGCAGGGACAGCCCACGCTGAGCTCAAGCAGCAAAGCTCCACAAGACCCAAGTGGTTGTTCCAAGCAGATTTCTATTTACAAGAATATAAAACAAAGGACAGCAGGAAGGTGGGGAAAAAGAGGGATGTGAAACAAAAGAGGTGGCTCTAAAAAAAAAAACCAACAACAGTGAGAGGCAACGTGGAACTGGTGCTGAAAATCTGAACATGGAATGTCAGGTGGGAAGGGACCTCAAGAATCATCTCATGGTGATCATCTCATGCTCATGCCCATCATCTGCTCCAACTCTCACTTATCAGAGCTCTTTTAGCATCCTGTCAAGCTGAGACTTCAAACTGTCTCCAGTGTGGGAATCTCCCATTTCCCCTGAGAGAATAACATTATTCCATCCTCTTCCTGTGCCAGCCTCCTCCATCCCTTCCACCTTTCTGCCTGGAAAATCAGGAGTGGAGAAGTCTTACCTGATAACATGATTAATGATGATGGGTTCTGGGGGCATAAGCAAGGCATGAAGTCTTTGGGGGATTTCTGAGAACTTCATCCGCTGAGACTCAAATATCTGTGGCAGAAAGGAGAGGGCTGAGGAGAGGAAGGAGAGCTCAGCCCCAGCCACCACTGCCTGCTGAGGACAAGGAAAAGCAGGCAGGCTGCTTCCAGCCCCCCCCTCTCACCTGCTGGAGGTATTTGTCACAGATGACATATTCCCTCTCGTGGGGATCCTGGAGTTTGTGGGTTTTGATGTACTGCCAGAGGGCCTGGATGATGACAGGACGGGTCTGAGTGTGGATCCCCAGGAGCCGAGCCAAACGGGGGTCCAGTTTGAACTGGGGGGGCTGAAAAAAGCAAGAAAAAAGAGAGGAAAAAAAAGCAAGAAAGGGGTGAGGTGGGCACAGAGCTCCCAGCACCCTCCCTCCTCCCCCTTTCCCAAGGACTCACTTGGTAATCCAGCATCAGGAGGACGGTGCAGCGCACGTTGACATCCCCTGGCCTCTTCACCTGGAAGCCATCTGTCTCCTGAGTTGTAGCAGTTCTGTGCCACTGAACAGCAAAGGGAATTCAGAAGCTCCCTGGTGCTTGGATCCCTCCCCCCCCTGCTGCCTGACACCCACCAACTCTGCCAGAGAAACCCCCACCCAACCCAGAGAGAGCTCACCCTGCTCCAGTGGAGACAAAAAAAAATAAAAGAGAAAAGAGAATTTGTTCAGAGCCCCAGGGAAGGCAAAGGGGAAAAAAACAAAAGCTCAGGTGAGAATTCCAGAGCTCCTGGCTCCCCACCACTGGTTCAAGCCTTGTAACTCTCAAGTTACAAACCCTGCTGAAACACCAACCCCTTTTTTTAGAGGGAACCCAGCAAAAAGCAGCTCACCTCTACCAGGTGATTGTCAGGGCCATACAGGTCTTTATCAAGTTCAATGACCAGAGATTTAAAGAAGGATGAGAACTTTCTTTTCTGCTTGGTGGCATCATATTTGGACAAAGCAGACTGCAAGCAACACAGGAGGGAAAAGGATTAGGAGAGCAAGTGTCAGCACTCAAGCACAGCCACCACGACAGGTTCCTTGAAGTTCTGGACACCTAAATTCCCCAGGATATGCTTGAAAAAATCAAGTCCCAAGTCAGAAAGTGAAACGCTGGAGTTAAAAGATGAGCTTGCAGGAATTCCAATCACTCAGCATTCCCATCAAATGCCAGTGTCCTGCTTCTCAGAGCCAGGGAACACAGAGGCCACTGAGCTGCTCTCACCATTTATTCTCAAAGCTACAAGAACTTTGTTTAACTCATGTCCTGCCACGGTCTCCAAGTTGGGCTCTCAGTCTCTTCACCACCAGACTCCTTGGAAAACAGAGATGAAGGAGGATATCAAGCCCCTCGCTACACTCAGCCCCTAAATTCCTGTTTTCACCCCCAATTCCAGAGCCAGCAAATCACCACGGGTGGGGGGGTTCCCACTTACATCTTCCAGCAGTCGTCCTTCCACTCGAAGCTCCCAGGAAGCCACAGTTCCTTCCCCATCCTCTGCATCCGACTTGGCTGGATTGAAGGTGTTGGAGATGAAAATCCGGAGTTTTCTTTTTTGCTGGGAGAAAAAGGGAATTCTCCAGGTTAATCCCAAAGCAAAGGGATCCCTGTACAAACCCAAACCTGATGGTGCCTCCAATTCCCCCTCTCCCAGGCCAGCCAGCAAGGAAAGAGCCACTTCTCCTTCCCACACCCCTCGGTTCCTCCTCCGGAGAGTTTAGGGATTGGGAGGATCCCAAGCTTCAGTCTTAACTCCAGGAAGAGCTTCCAGCCCAGGTGTGCAGCTCCCCCCCCACCTTAATGGGTCTCTTCAAAGCCTCCTGGATATCCAGGCGTTTCCTCATGATTGTCTGATCCAGTTTCCTCTCAAATGCCAGCAGATCCATGTAGGCCTGGGACTCGGGAACGAGTTCACGGATCTACAGCCAAGCCAGAGGGAAAATCCCCATCAGCTTCCACAGGTTCCTCCTGCCCTTTTCCCAGGTTCCTCCTGCCCTTTTCCCAGGCTTCTCCTGCCCCTTTTCCCAGGTTCCTCCTGCCCCTTTCCCAGCCTTCTCCTGCCCCTTTCCCAGCTTCCTCCTGCCCCTTCTCCGGCCTTCCCCTGCCCCTTTCCCAGGCTTCTCCTACCTCTTATTCCCAGGCTCCTCCTGCCCCTTTCCCAGCCTTCTCCTGCCCCTTTCCACCCAGCTTTCTCCTGCCCTTCTCCCAGCTTCCCCTGCCCCTTTCCCAGGCTTCTCCTACCTCTTTCCCAGGTTCCTCCTGCCCCTTTCCCAGGCTTCTCCTGCCCCTTTCCACCCAGGCTTCTCCCGCCCCTTTCCCAGACTTCTCCTGCCCCTTTCCCAGCTTTCTCCTTCCCCTTTCCCCCCCAGGTTTCTCCTGCCTTTCCCAGGTTTCTCTTGCCCCTTTCCCAGGTTTTTCCTGCCCCTTTCCCAGGTTTTTCCTGCCCCTTTCCCACACTCACCCTCTGAGGTAGGATTTTGTCAGCCATCTTCTTCTTTTTAGCACTGTTCAGGAGGAGGAAGCAGACACTGACCCCAAACCAGCAGCTGACAGAGCCCCCACCACCCCCACCCCCACCTCTCTGATTTTTGGGGGGCTCTGTCTGCACCCCCAGACCCACCCTCTCCCCAGGGGGCAGCTGGGTGAAATATCCTGGGATATCCCTCCTGCCCCAGGATGTCCCCCATACCCCGGGGTGTCCCTCCTGCCCTGGGATGTCCCTGATATCCTGGGATGTCCCTGATATCCTGGGATGTCTCTCATAACCTGGGATATCTCTGATATCCCGGGATGTCCCTCATATCCCGGGATGTCCCTGATATCCTGGGATGCCCCTGATATCCCAGAGTGTCCCTCCTGTCCTGGGACATCCCTGATACCCTGGGATGCCCCTGATATCCTGGGATATCTCTGATACCCTGGGATGTCTCCCATACCCTGGGATGCCTCTGATACCCTGGGATGCCTCTGATATCCTGGGATGTCCTTGATATCCTGGGATGTCCCTCCTGCTCTGGGATATCCCTGATATCCTGGGATATCTCTGATATCCTGGGATATCCCTCATACTCTGGAATGCCTCTGATATCCTGGGATGTCCCTCATACCCTGGGATATCTCTGATAGCTTGGGATGTCTCCCATTCCCTGGGATGTCCCTCATATCCCGGGATGTCCCTGATATCCAGGGATATCTCTGATATCCTGGGATGTCCCTTGATACCCTGGGATGTCCCTGATATCCTGGGATGTCCCTCCTGCCCCAAGATGTCCCTCATACCCTGGGATATCTCTGATACCTTGGGATGTCTCCCATCCCCCGGGATGTCCCTCCTGTCCCAGGATGTCCCTGATATCCTGGAAATGCCTCTGATATCCTGGGATCTCCCTGATATCCCAGGATCTCCCTGATATCCCGGGATCTCCCTCCTGCCCTGGGCTGTCCCCCATCCCCGGGATCTCCCTGGTATCCCGGGATCTCCCCGCGGATCCTTACTTGTGGTTCCGGTTGGGCACAGCCTGGGGCTGGACCTGCTGGAGCTGCTGCGGGGCCGGTCTCTTGCGGGCCTGATCCAGACTGGCCTGGGCCAGCCCGGGCCGAACCGCGGGGCTCCCGCCGTACCCAGGAGGCCCCATGGAAGGGCCCTGAGGTGCCAACCGGCTGCCCGGTAACATCCCGGGGCGCTGCGGGGAGACGGAAACCGTAGCGGAACCGAACCGGAGAAGCAGAACCGAACCGGAGGGGAACCGATCCGGAGGGGCAGAACTGAACCGGAGGGGAACCGAACCGGAGGGGAACCGATCTAGAGGAGCACCCGAACCGGAGGGGCAGAACCGAACCGGAGAGGAACCGATCCGGAGGAGCAGAACCGAACCGGAGGGGCAGAGCCGAACCGGAGGGGCAGAGCCGAACCGGAGGGGCAGAGCCGAACCGGAGGGGCAGAGCCGAACCGGAGGGGAGCAGAACCGAACCGGAGGGGAGCAGAACCGGAGAGGAACCGATCCGGAGGGGCAGAACCGAACCGGAGGGGAACCGACCGGAGAGGAACCGAACCGGAGGGGCAGAGCCGAACCGGAGGGGCAGAGCCGAACCGGAGGGGCAGAGCCGAACCGGAGGGGCAGAGCCGAACCGGAGAGGCAGAACCGAACCGGAGGAGCCGCCCCCCTCTCCTCGTCACCCCCGCTCCCTCCCTCCCGCCCGCCCCGCCCCGCACCTCCCCCGCCTCACCGGGTAAGCGGCTCCCGGTAACGGGGAGCGGTACAAGCCTTGTCCGGGAGCCGGTCCCATGCGAACCGGTCCGCTTGGAGTGCCCGGTCCCAAGCCAGCGGTTCCAGCGGCAGCTCCAGCGCCGGCGGCGTTGGGAGTCACGGACTGGAAACCCGCCCGCGCCGCCATCTTCTCCCACACAAAGGGGAGCGGACAGGAAGCGGAAGTGGGTCACAGAGAGCGGCCGAGCCAGAGAGGCACCGCTCCCCCCACACCCAAACACCGCCCCCTACCGGCTGGAAGGAGCTGGGTGCCCTGGGGGGGGGTCCCGGGGTTACGGGGGGGGAAAGGGGGGAACTGGGGGTGCTCGGGATGGGTGCGGGGGTTTGGGGGGGTCAGGGGTGGTCAGGAGTCCATGAGGGGGAGGGAGGGGAAGGGATGGGGGTCCATGAAAGGGGTGAGGGGGGGAGGAGGGGAGGGGAAATGGGGGGCTTGGGGGGGGGGGGGATGGGGGATGAGGAGGGGTCCATGAGAGGAGGGGATTGGGGCTGCTGGGGGCTGAGAGAAGGGGATGGGGGGGGTCCATGAAGGGGGTGGGGGAAGAGGAGGGAAATGGGGGCGGGAGGATGGGGATGAGGGGTCCATGGGGATGGGTGGGGGGGGGCCAAGGGGGTGAAGGGGGGCTGAGGGGAGGGGATTGGGGGGGCGGGGGGCTGAGAGAAGGGGATGGGGGGGTCCATGAAGGGGGTGGGGGGAGGAGGAGAGGGAAAATGGGGGGCTTGGGAGGGGGGGATGGGGGATGAGGGGGGTCCATGAATAGGGGGATGGGGGGGATAAGAAGGGAATGGGGGGGGTCCGTAAAGGGGGGGGGGATGCGGGATTCATGAGAGGAGGGGATTAGGGGGGGTGGGGGGCATGAGGGGGGTGCTGGGGGCTGAGAGAAGGGGATGGGGGGGGGGTGTCCGTGCGGGGTTCTGGGGGTCGTGGGAAGGGAATGGGGGGTAAGGGGATGGGAATGGGAGGGGGTTTCGTGGGGGGGGGCACAGGAAGGGCCACGGGGGAGGGAAGGGTCCCGTGGGTGTTTGGGAGCAGAGCGGGAGAAGCCTCGGGAGGTGCGGGAGCAGCAAAACCACCCGGGGGGGAACTGTCGGGTGTTTGGAAGCTTTGATCCCGTTCCCTGGCAGCTCGCTCCGGGCTGGCTCAGAGACTCCTCTGCCTCCTTCAGCTGCCATCCCACTCCTCCTCCTCCTCCTCCTCCTCTCCTTGTCCCCATTTTCCCTGCCTCATGTCCTCAAAATTCCCGCACAGGCTCTGAGCAGAGTTGGGGGGGTTTTAATCCCACATTTCCTGCAATTTATCACCATTTCAGGACCCCGGAGCATCCCCCCTGCCTTGTTTGGGGAGAAAAAGGAAACAAACAGAGCCAGAATTCACTTAGGAATAAAAACCCCAAGAGAGGAGTCAACTTGAGCCCTAATTAAGGAGTTCCTGATGAGCAGGGGGCATTTGGGAGCCTGTCCTGTGCTGAGCAAGGAAATGGGGATGTGCAGACACTCCTGCCAGGTAGGGCTTTTCCTGCCTTGGATGAAAACCACGAAGCTTTCAGCCCATTTTTAACCCTTTTTTTGTTTTTTTTTCAGCCTCCGTGTGTCCCCCCAGTTAATTCAATGCCACCTCCAAGAGGCTCCTCAGGCTCTGAGCAGGGTTGGGGGGTTTTAATCCCACATTTCCTGCAATTTATCACCATTTCAGGACCCCAGAGCATCCCCCCTGCTTTGTTTGGGGAGAAAAAGGAAACAAACAGAGCCAGAATTCACCTGGGGAAAAAAAAAACCAACAGAGGAGTCAACTTGAGCCCTAATTAAGGAGTTCCTGATGAGCAGGGGGCATTTGGGAGCCTGTCCTGCGAGCAAAAAAGTGCAGACACCCCCCCAGGTAGGGCTTTTCCTGCCTTGGATAAAAACCACGAAGCTTTCAGCCCATTTTTAACCCTTTTTTTTTATTTTTTCAGCCTCCATGTGTCCCCCCAGTTAATTCAGTGCCACCTCTGAGGGGCTCGGTGCCCAGCAGGCTGATGGAAAATTCATGGGGAGGAGGAAAAAAAAAACAAAAACAAGAGTGAAACTTCTCTGCTCTGGGTTGTTCAGCTGCAACTTGGACTCTGACTTAACAACCTCCTGGAAAGGTGCCCGGAATTCCTGGGAGGGGGACAGAAAGGGATGGGGGGGCTTGGGAAGTGGACTCCAGAACTGGACCCAGCCCTCCAGAACTGGACCCAGCCCTCCAGAACTGGACTCAGCCCTCCAGAACTGGACCCAGCCCTCCAGAACTGGACCCAGCCCTCCAGAACTGGTCCCAGCCCTCCAGAACTGGACCCAGGACTCCAGAACTGGACTCAGCCCTCCAGAACTGGACTCAGCCCTCCAGAACTGGACCCAGGACTCCAGAACTGGACTCAGCCCTCCAGAACTGGACCCAGGACTCCAGAACTGGTCCCAGCCCTCCAGAACTGGACCCAGCCCTCCAGAACTGGACCCAGAACTCCAGAACTGGACCCAGCCCTCCAGAACTGGTCCCAGCCCTCCAGAACTGGACCCAGGACTCCAGAACTGGACCCAGGACCCCAGAACTGGACCCAGGACCCCAGAACTGGACCCAGCCCTCCAGGTGGGGTCTGCCAAGAGCAGAGCAAAGTGGGAGAATCCCTCCTGCTCCCTCTGCTTCTCCACTCCTTATCCAAGAGTTTTTCCTTTCACCTTCCTTCCCATCACCCCTGTTGCCTTTTGGGGTCCAGGCACCTCCTCTGGGGGTCCAGCAGCAGCAGAAACCCCGTGCTGAGGCTGTGGGACCTCTTCTCAACCTCCTCCCAACCCAGGAGGGTCCTGGGGAGCTGGGGCAGAGATGGGGTCACTGCCTGCCCCCTGCAAGAGGAGCTCCTGGGAATGCTGCTGGGATTCAGCTCTTCCCAGGGGTTTCCTGCACTTTATTTAGGTTTATTTAGGGGTTTCCTACACTATATTTATTTAGGTTCATTAACTCCCTCCTGGGCTGGGATATTTTATGGGTTTCCCATTCAAAGCCCAGCTCAGCCCCAGGTCTGGCAGAGCAGGAGTGAGGCTCTGGAAATGCCATTTGGGAATTCTTGAAATGCTCCCTGCCATTTCCAGGAGCAACAGGGATGTGGCCAGAGCCCTGGGGCTGCTGCCAGTTCCCAGTGTTCCCCACTCACTGGGATTCAGGCTCCAGGGGGGATTTTGTGGGATTCCTGGGGTTGTTCCTTTTGTAACTGGGATTTTTTAGGAAAAAAAACCCCAAAAAAAAGTTTATACTACAATTCATGAGGTTAAATTTAGGGAAAAAGGGGACTGAATGTTCTCATTCTGCCTCATCTCAGGGCAGAGCCTTTTCCCCAGGACTTTAGGGATGCTTTGGGGCTGCTGCCAGTTCCCAGTGTTCCCCACTCACTGGGATTCAGGATCCAGAGGGGATTTTGTGGGGTGCCTGGGGTTGTTCCTTTTGTAACTGGGATTTTTTAGGAAAAAAAAGACCAAAAAAACCCCAAAAAAGTTTATACTACAACTACTGAGGTTAAATTTAGGGAAAAGGGGACTGAATGTTCTCATCCTGCCTCCTTTCAGGGCAGAGCCTTTTCCCCAGGACTTTAGGGATGCTTTGGGGCTGCTGCCAGTTCCCAGTGTTCCCCACTCACTGGGATTCAGGCTCCAGGGGGGATTTTTTGGGGTGCCTGGGGTTGTTCCTTTTGTAACTGGGATTTTTTAGGAAAAAAAAGACCAAAACAAACCTTTATGCTACAACTCATGAGGTTAAATTTAGGGAATAAGGGGACTGGATGTTCTCATTCTGCCTCCTTTCAGGGCAGAGCCTTTTCCCCAGGATGTCAGGGATGCTTTGGGGCTGCTGCCAGTTCCCAGTGTTCCCCACTCACTGGGATTCAGGTTCCAGAGGGGATTTTTTGGGATGCCTGGGGTTGTTCCTTTTGTAACTGGGATTTTTTAGGAAAAAAAAACCCCAAAAAAAGTTTATACTACAATTCATGAGGTTAAATTTAGGGAAAAGGGGGACTGAATGTTCTCATTCTGCCTCATCTCTGGGCAGAGCCTTTTCCCCAGGACTTTAGGGATGCTTTGGGGCTGCTGCCAACTCCCAGTGTTCCCCACTCACTGGGATTCAAGCTCCAGGGGGGATTTTTTGGGATGCCTGGGGCTGTTCCTTTTGCAACTGGGATTTTTTAGGAAAAAAAAAAACAAAAAAAAGTTTATACTACAACTCATGAGATTAAATTTAGGGAAAAGAGGACTGAATGTTCTCATTCTGCCTCATTTCAGGGCAGAGCCTTTTCCCCAGGACTTTAGGGATGCTTTGGGGCTGCTGCCAGTTCCCAGTGTTCCCCACTCACTGGGATTCAAGCTCCAGAGGGGATTTTTTGGGGTGCCTGGGGCTGTTCCTTTTGTAACTGGGATTTTTTAGGAAAAAAGAACCCCAAAAAAAGTTTATACTACAATTCATGAGGTTAAATTTAGGGAAAAAGGGGACTGAATGTTCTCATTCTGCCTCATCTCAGGGCAGAGCCTTTTCCCCAGGATTTCAGGGATGCTTTGGGGCTGCTGCCAGTTCCCAGTGTTCCCCACTCACTGGGATTCAGGCTCCAGGGGGGGGGTTTTGGGGTGCCTGGGACTGTTCCTTTTGTAACTGGGATTTTTTAGGAAAAAAAAGACCAAAACAAACCCAAAAAAAGTTTATACTACAACTCATGAGGTTAAATTTAGGGAAAAGGGGGACTGAATGTTCTCATTCTGCCTCATTTCAGGGCAGAGCCTTTTCCCCAGGATGTCAGGGATGCTTTGGGGCTGCTGCCAGTTCCCAGTGTTCCCCACTCACTGGGATTCAAGCTCCAGGGGGGATTTTTTGGGGTGCCTGGGGTTGTTCCTTTTGTAACTGGGATTTTTTAGGAAAAAAAAACCCAAAAAAAGTTTATACTACAATTCATGAGGTTAAATTTAGGGAAAAAGGGGACTGAATGTTCTCATTCTGCCTCCTCTCTGGGCAGAGCCTTTTCCCCAGGATGTCAGGGATGCTTTGGGGCTGCTGCCAGTTCCCAGTGTTCCCCACTCACTGGGATTCAGGCTCCAGAGGGGATTTTGTAGGATGCCTGGGGTTGTTCCTTTTGCTCTTTGTAACTGGGATTTTTTAGGAAAAAAAAACCCAAAAAAACCCCAAAAAAAGTTTATACTACAACTACTGAGGTTAAATTTAGGGAAAAGGGGACTGAATGTTCTCATTCTGCCTCATCTCTGGGCAGAGCCTTTTCCCCAGGATATCAGGGATGCTTTGGGGCTGCTGCCTCCTCACGGGGGGGAGGATTTCCCAGGAGCTGAGTGTGAGAGAAAGGCTGAGTGCTCATCATTTGATTCCATTCTTTATGTCATCTTTGAGAGGAGCAGGAGCTGCTGTACCCTGCAGCTGTCACCTTATTGTGCTTCCTATGGAAATGTTGTGTACATAGCACAGACACCAGAGAGAGTTCAACACTTTATACACTTTTGAAGGCATTCAGAGATCAGGAAGAGAAAAAGAAAATGGCACAAGAACAAGGCCTAAATGCTGCCAGATGAGTATCTACACTGGTAGGATGCATATAGAGATATATATATATATGTACACATATATATATAGTAATATATATTATATATAAGAAATATAAAATGCAGGTGGCAGAATAGAAACAAAGAGAGAAGTGTTATGCTTCATCAGGTGAGCATCAAGGGCAAAGCCCAGCCCCATCTTTAAAAGCTTTTGTGGGAAAGAGAAAGGAAGAGAAATAAATAAGTGGAGTGCAATGAAAGAGCAGGAAAAATCCATAAGAAAATTTATGGATGTGGCCAACTTCTCATCTTTGGGAGGTTGCTGGGTACAAAGGACTGAGCCCCCACTTCCTAATTTTGGGCAGGGGAGAAAATGAATAATAATAATAATTATAATAATTATAATAATAATAATAATGGCAAAAGAAAAACAAAGAAAAAAAAACACCAAATCAACCAACAAAAACCAAACCCAAGCAAAACCAATTTTGCTCTTTAAAAATAATAATTACAAAAAAAAAAAAAAAAAAAAAGACTTATTGCAAAAAAAAGCTCTTAAAGATAAGAAGCACTTCAGCCCTGGGGGGCTCCTGCTTGATGCCTGGGGGTCTGGGGGGGGCCAAATTCCACTGAACCCCCGAGTCAAATGGGGGGGGGGGCAGCAGAGGCTCTGCTGGGAGCACTGGGGGGGGCAGGGCTGGGGGACCGCTGGTGGTCCCAGGGCAACGAGCCAGAAGATGCCCTAAAGGTGCCCAGGGGCTCTGGGGGGCTCAGTGGGGTGGGAGCCTTTGGTCCCCTGGACCAGAGCACCCTCTGCTAGCCAGCCCAGTGGCCAACCAGCCAGTCCAGTGGCCAACCAGCCAGCTCCGTGGCCAACCAGATAGCCCAGTAGCCAACCAGCTAGCCAGGTGGCCAACCAGCCATCCCGGTGGCCAACCACCCAGGTTGGTGGCCAACCAAACAGCTCGGTGGCTGGCCAACCAGCCATCCCAGTAGCCAACCAGCCAGCTCGGTGGCCAACCAGCCAGCTCAGTGGCCAACCAGACAGCTCGGTGGCCAACCAGCCAGCTCGGTGGCCAACCAGTCAGGTTGGTCCAGGTGGCCAACCAGCCATCCCAGTGGCCAACCAGCCAGCTCGGTGGCCCAACCAGTCAGCTTGGTGGACAGCCAGCCAGCTCAATGGCCAACCAGCCAGCTCAGTGGCCAACCAGCCATCCCAGTGGCCAACCAGCCAGCTCAGTGGCCAACCAGCCATCCCAGTAGCCAACCAGCCAGCTTGGTGGCCAACCAGCCATCCCAGTGGCCAACCAGCCAGCCCGATGGCCAACCAGCCATCCCAGTAGCCAACCAGCCAGCCCAGTAGCCAACCAGCCAGCCCGGTGGCTCAGGCACTGCCGTCTCCTGGGGCTGAGGAAGACGTTTTGGAGGGGTGGGGGTGCCCCATCTTCGTGTGCCTGGGAGCACCCAGGACGGGGGGTGGGCTGAGGGCCACCAAGGTGCCAAAGCCACCACCCCCCGGGGGTCCTTGGGGACCCTTCCTGCCGGGCACGGGGGTTCCAGCGAGCGTCGGAGCAGGGATGGACATGGAGACAAGGGAGGGACAGACGGACGGGGTCTTGGTGGCCAAATGGCTGCTGCTGCTGTTGCTTCTTCTTTCTTCTTCTTCTTCTTGGCTTTTTGGGTTTTTTAGTTAAAAAGGAGGAGCTGGGGCAGGGCCGGGCCCCAACCCCCTGTGCGTGTGGCTCCCCGCGCCGCGGGGAAGGGGGGGACGGAGCCTCCTCCTCGGGGGCTCTGAAGGAGCAGGGCAGGTGCTGAGCAGCTGCCACGGGGGCTGCGGGACGGGGTCCAGCGTGACCTGACCCCAAATCCATCACTACTCTTGTCCTTGTCCCACCACCGTGGCCGGGAGCCAGGTCCCCTCGGGTGGGACTCTCTGGGCCGGCGCCGGCGGGGAGCGGGGCAGCTCTCCCGGGGCTTTGGTAGCTCAGGGTGCAGATCCAGACCTCGGGGTTAGCAGGTGAAGTCCTCAAAAGTACCCCGGGCAGGGTGGTGAGGTAGGATGTTGGCTGCGTAGGTCATGCCTGCTGGGTGGCCCCGGATGCTCTCACAGGGGTTCTGTGGGGTGGGGGATGGATAAGTGGATGGAGAAATGGATGGGAAAATGGATGGATGGATGGATGGATGGATGGGTAAATGGATGGATGGATGGATGGATGGATGGATGGATGGATAAATGGATGGATGGATGGATGGATGGATGGATGGATGGATGGATGGATGGATGGATGGATGGATAAATGGATGGATGGATAAATGGATGGATAAATGGATGGATGGATGGATGGATGGATGGATGGATGGATGGATGGATGGATGGATGGGTGGATAAATGGATGGATAAATGGATGGATAAATGGATGGATGGATGGATGGATAAATAGATGGATAAATGGATGGATGGATAAATGGATGGATGGATGGATGGATGGATGGATGGATGGATGGATGGATGGATGGATAAATGGATGGATGGATGGATGGATGGATGGATGGATGGATGGATGGATAAATGGATGGATGGATGGATGGATGGATGGATGGAACATTGGTGTTTCACCCGCAGGGAATGAGTCCTCTCTCCCCACACCATCTCTGCCTGCTCTGAAACCCCCTTCCCAAGCACTCCCAAAGTGGTGACAGCCCCTGTGTCCCCATCCCAACACATCTGGGGCAGCTGCTGAGCCTCAGCCTCATCTTGAGTCCTGTGTCCATGTTCCTCACTGTAAGAGGGATGTGGAAGGGCTGGAAAATGTCCAGAGAAGGGCAACAAAGCCCAGGAAGGGCCTGGAGCCCTGTGGGGAGCTGAGGAGCTGGGGGGGTTTGGGCTGGAGAAGAGGAGGTGAGAGGAGACCTCATGGCTCTGTGCAACCACCTCAAGGGAGGATGGAGCCAGAAAAAGCCTCTGTTCCTTGGTAAACAGTGCCAGGAGCAGAGGGAATGGCTGGAAGCTGTGCCAGGGGAGGTTTAGGCTGGAAATGGGGAAATATTTTTTCACTGGCATTGGGATGGGCCGGGGCAGTGGTGGAGTCACCATCCCCAGAGGTGTTTAAAAGGCCTGGCCCTTAGGGACATGGCTTAGTAGTTGATTCTGGAGCTGGTCAAAGGTTGGACTGGATGATCTCGGGGGTCTCTTCCAACCTAAACCATTGTGTGAGATCCTGTGAGGGCCCCAGCAGGTCCCGTGCACCCCAGCACCCACTCACGTGGCGTTTGACGTCGTCCATGCTGAGCGCGACGCCCTTGTCCGTGTTGTTCCTCTTGTGGTTCTTGTGGCACTTTCCCCCCCGGCACAGTCGGTGCTTTATCACCTAAAAGAGCCACGTTTGGGGCTTTTCTCTGTGTCCCACCTGAAGGGTTTGGTGCTCTGGGATAAACCAGGCCCCCCCTGTAGCAGTGGGGTGGCCAGGACACTCACCTCGTAGGCGTAATCAAAGAGCTCCAGCACTGTGAGGATGCTGGCCCCGATGAACAGCCCCATCTGCCCTCCGATGTCACCTGCAGGGGACAGAGAAGCCATCAGGGGGATGTGAGCCCGGTGCCTGGTGGCAGAGAAAGGGCAAAACTCATCCCAGCCTGGGGGTCTCACTTGGCATCCACAGCGTCGGAACATCCCAGGGATTTGGGATGGGGCCACGGAGCACGGGGCCACCACGAGGCCACCTCCTTGGGGGCTGCTGTCCCCAGGGCCCCCAGCAGAGCCACCAAGACTCACCCAGCAAGCCAGCCACCTCGTATGCCTTCTTCTGCTCGATGGTCTCGTAGTTCAGGGCTTCGAAGAAGATGTCCAGCACCAGGATGTTCTCCCTGTGCAGGACACAAGCAGCATCAGGCTGAGATTTGGGGTGGAGGGGGAAGATGCTGCCCCGTGGCTGAGGTCTCAGCACGTTACCCGATGTACTGCTCCGACTTGTTGTACTTCTTGGCCAGGTACTTGGCAGAGGCTTTGCTGGGAATCTTCACCATGGAAAGCTCCTTGCCGTAGCGGGTGACGTTGCAGGGCATCTCGCAGACACAGTACTCGTTGTCCTTTTCCACCAGGAAATCTGGGCAGGGAGAAAGGGAGATGGGAGAGGTGGAGAAACCCAACACCCCCCAGCTCGGCCCCGTGCGGCCCGGCAGCCTCACCTAAAGCTGGATCTGCACATTCCTTGTACTGCTCCGGGGTACAGTAAGGAGCATCTCCTGGAGGAGAGAGAAAGCAGCTTTTAGGAAAAAAAATCTTCCCAGAGAGGGTGAGCAGGCACTGGGATGGGCTGCCCAGGGAAGGGGTGGATTCTCCATCCCTGGAGTTTTTGAAGGAAAACTCAGTGGCACTCAGTGACCTGCAAACCACAGTGGGGATGGATCAAGGGTTGGACTGGATGGTCTCAGAGTGGTCTCACTTGGATAAATCTATAATTCTTTGATTTTCTTGGTGGGATTGGGTTTTTGGACCCTTCCAACCCCCCCCGGGGGGTCTCACCTGGCATGTGGACCATGCGGCAGTTGCAGTTCTCCACCAGGTACCTCGTCTCGCAGTCGATGCGGCACGCGGTGATGCTGTAGGTGTCAAAAAACTCCGAGTCTCCCACCCCGGCCTTGCAGTCACCCCAAGGAGGTGGCAGGTAGATGAGCTGGGAAAAGGGGAGGCAAGGAGCCAGGAGTGAGGGGAGAAAAGCCCAGCAGCACGGTGCTGGGACAGACACCCTCACTGCAGCGGGATGGGGAGGTCCCACGGCAGGTCCAACCCTGAGCACGGGGTGGGAAAGGGCACCCCAAAACCTCCCCGAGTCCCTACCCTCTGCTCCTGGCAGGACACGAAGGTCTGGAAGCCAGGAGCCACCCCAAAGCCCAGCTGGTCGATCAGGGGGGGCTCATCCTGGCTGTGGATCTGCACCTTGATCCCGGCTTCAAACGAGGTCTCGTCTGCAGCAGAGAGAAGTGGGGTGAGCCTGGGGCTGTCCCCCCTCTGAAGGAAGACATGAAATACATTTATTCCCGTGTCCATCCATCTATCCATCTGTTTGCCACACCGTGTCCTTGTCCCCTCTGCCCCTGCCCCTCCTGCTCCAGCACATGGGGAGAGCAGCAGGGAAGGTGTTGGCCTCTATTTATAAACAAGTGATGGCTGCTTCTGGAAACCCACTGGGGGGGTTGCCATGGCAAGGAGTGAAGACAAAGGAAAGAAAAGGACCCAAAGTGATGAGAAATAGAAGGAGGGAGGAGGAGGCAGCCTGAGAGATGTCAACCTGGGATGTGGGGAGGTGGGAAAGGGCTGGGAAGAACCCCAGGAGGTGCCAGTGATGGAGCAGATCTGCTGGCAGAGCCTCTGGGGTGCTGGTTACCTGTTTCCCCCCAGACTGGGAGGTACTCGTCCTGCTGGATGTCCAGCATGATCTCCAGGCCATTCCCAGTGCCACCCTTCATGGTCATGAGCCGGGGCTTCCCATCCTGACCGGAGTTGAAGGTGTAGCACTTCCCATAACGCGTGAAAACCTGGAGGAGAGGACGTGGGGTTGAGCAGGGGGAACCCTCTGATGGCCCCAAACTCCTGCTGGCACCACTGCATGGAGCCAGGAGGGCAACACCAGCCCCAAACCCCCAGCACCAGCCTGGGGGGATGATCAGACCCAGGCTCCTGTCCTGGAGGTGTCTCTCACTGTTGGACCTTCCTGTTCTTGCCCCACTGGAGGAGGAGAGATTCCCCAGCAAGGCACAAGGATGGACTCAAGAGTAGACACTTTGCAGACTGACAGCACCTCGACCCCCCAGGGATGACAGCACTCAGCCCAGCACCTCCTCCAAGCCCTCCTCATCCCTGCAGAGGATGGGGATGGATGGGATCCTGAACCCCCATCATCCCTGTCCCTCCAGCAGCCACCAAGCCACTGCCAGCCCGGACAAGGGCCACCTGAGGCCACTGAGCTGCAGACCTCATGGTGCCCCACGGGTGGTGGTGACGTTGGGACAGAGATGCCAAGCACCTCCCCTGCAAGCACAGCCCCGGGGCTGCTCTCCGTGTCCCACCAGATGGTCCCTGCTGCCGGTGCCATCCCCGGCTCCAGCGAGACACCCGGGTGCTGGCAGAGGAAGCTGAAATGTCAGCCTGTCCCCAGACAAGGACAGCATCACCCGACATGCCCCATCCAAGACGGTGCTGGCCACAGCTGCTCCCTCTGCTTGGCCACCTCGGGGCTACTCACCACCACAAAGTCCTCGGGGCCACACCGCTGGCCCCGGTAGCTGCAGCTCAGCAGCATGTCCTCCAGCTGGTGGCAAGTGCGGTTAAAGAACCCGTATAAATTTAGGGGCTCTTCCTCCTCATCATCATCCTCAGGGCTGGGCTGGGCTGGGGAGAAGCCCAGCTCCATCCCGGGCTCGTAGTCAACCAGGGGAGCCAGGTAGAGGAGGTCCCGGTGGCTGAGCTGGGAGACCCGCAGGCGGTTGATGTTGCAGAAGGTGACGGCGGGGAAGGTGACCTGGGGGGTGTTCACCTCCCTGAGCAGGGTGACGTGGTGGTACTCCAGGTAGTAGGCGACACGGTCGGCCACCTGGTAGAGGAAGATGGAGAGGGAGAGGAGGAGGGCCAGGGCCCAGAGAGCCTGCCGGGCACCCAGGCTGCCTTCCACGAAGATGTGGTTCAGTCCATGCAGAGTGCAGCTGCTGGCAAAGGCCACCAAGTCTGTGGCTGCCCTGGTGTCCTTCTCCTCCTCTTCATCCTCCTCCTTCTGCCCGTAGAGGAATTTGTCTGCTCCATCCTCTCCCCTCCTGGCAGCCGCAGAATCTCTTGGTCCTTCCTCGCTGGAGAAGGAGATGGTGCAGAAGATCTGGAGGGGCATTGCCTGCTCTGGAGGACCCGGCTGCAGCCTGGAGGTTCTGGTTCTGCTGGAGGGGAAGTCCTGGCTCCTGCCCTGCTGCAGCCTGGGGGGCTCGGATGGTGGCGAGGTTCCTCTAGGAGGGTAGGAGGGGGTGAGAGGGGTTGGGGGAGAGCAGGGGGGGAAGGAAGGGGGCAAGTTCAGAGAAATGGAGGATGGAGAAGGGGCGAGAGGGAGCGAGGGAGAGGAGCAAAGGGCTGCTCAGAGGGGCCGGAGAGAGGAGGGTATATGAGGAGCAGGGAGGAGGAGAGGAGGAGCGAGGGGCGGTTCTGCAGCCTCCCCAGGTCTCCCGGGACGGCCCGGCTGCTGCTGGCAGGATGGAGCAGAGGCGGCTCCTGCTCTAGAAGCACCGAAAACCTCGGGATCTTCCGGTGCTGCCCGGGGGGTCCTGAGGGGCTGCACGGGGATGCTCAGGGGTGGGTGTGCAGGGCACCCAACGTGCTGGGGACCCACGTTGTGTCCTTCATCCTCACCGCGGGGCAGCGCAGCGCTGGCAGCCCGAGTGGCTGCTCCAGCCAGGTCCTCGCTGCCGGGTGCCGGGCTGGTTCCGGAGCCACCATATGCCCGGCTCTCTGCGCTCTTCATCGAGGCTGCCGGAGCCAGAGGTTTTCCGAAAAAAACTCCCGTGACTGCTGCGGTGTGGGCAGGAGGATGCTGTGGAGTCCCTGAGCTCCTTTCTGCCCGTCCTGAGCCGGCAATCCCATCCCTGCGGGCTCAGCTCCAGGGGAGCATCCAGCACGGGTGATGTCCCACGCAGCGTGAGCTCCATCCTCTTCCAAGCCGGGGCTGTTTTGGGCAGGATTTGGTTGATGACTCCTCCTGCAGAGCTCAGCCAGCACACGGTGCTCTGGATCCCCACGGGGGGACAGAAGGAGCCACCCCTTCCCCTGGGGGATGGTGCCCAAGCCTCGTGCTGCTGATCCAGGGGGATTTTGGGGGTCAGGAAGGGTGCCCCGATGAGGGGTGGGTGGGATGGAGTCGGTGGCAAGGAGCAAAGACATCTCCTCCCTGCAGCAGCACAGCCCCTTCTTGTGGTTTGCTTTTTTTCCTGTGCTCAGCACTTCATAAAAGCATCCGAGGAGACCACAGAGCAATCTCCAGCCCCTTCCCAGCACCGCAGCCCAAAGGGGAAGGGAAGCATCTAAATACAGCAGCACTTTGGTGCACAAAAGCTGGATGGGTGGTTTTGGCTGATGCCAGGGTGTGAGGAGCAAACCCCAGCCCCTGGGTTTGGCTGCTGTGGCTCCCCCCACACCCCTGAGCACACAGACGTGGGGACCACCAAACCAGGTGACAAAATGCAAGGAGGAAACTTGCCCCAATCTGATCCGATTCCACTGCAAAACCATCACTGCAAAACTTCCCCAGCAGTGACAACGGGCAGGGAATGCACTGGGGATCCCTGCACTGGGGAGCAGCCAAGAAGGTGACAGATGATGTGACAGGGGGTTGTCCCTCAAGAGGCCATCCTGGGGCTTCCCAGGCTCAGCGTTCCCAGTAGGATCCTCTTGTAAGAGGGACACTGACAGCTGCCAAAAAGCTGGGGACGTTGTCAGCACCTGGGAGGAAGGATGGGTGACCTTGGGCATGGACACCAGAGCCACGGGATGAAATTTCACGCAGCAGAGAGCAAGGTGACACCCACCCCGTGGGAGCAACTCAGAAAGCTCAGCTGGGAACTCATCTTGGGAAATGGGGCTGGGGGAGGTGGTTTGGAGGCACTGGGCGGGCTCAGCAAGCTGGGAGCAAGGTGGGAGTAAGCACACAAGCAGGAGCTAGAGGATACTCTAGGCAGGGATTGAGCTGGCTGAAGTTGGGGTGGGATTTCTGCTGCTGCCCAGCTCTGGGACAGGCTCTGAGTCCTTTGCAAAGTCTGTAGGAGGAGGAGAAGGAAAACGGAAGAGAAACCTGAAGGGATTTGTTCAGCCCTGGCAACAAGTGAGTGGAGCTGCCCTGTGCCCCCTGGGACAATCCCTGATGGTGTGAAGAATGGGTTGATCTGATCCCACAGCGTGGGGAGCTTTAATGGGATTCCTTGGGAGCAATTGCAGCAGGGAAAGAGAGAGAGAGAGAGAGACAGAGAGAGATGCTGTAATGAAAACACTCCATCATCAGCTGGGGCCATTAACCTGCATCGCTCGGCTTAAACAGCTCCCGGGGAGAGGCGGGGATGGGCTCAGCTCTGGTTACCCCCTCCTGTCCCAGAGGTGACACTCGAGCTGGGGTGAAGGTGACCCGGGAGAGTCAGAGCCAGGAGCACGGAGCCACCAGCACTCAGGGGACAGCGTCTCGACTCCACAACTGGGGGGACAAACTCTGGTGCCCGGTGTCCCCGCACTGCCGGGCAAAGAGGGTGCCGTCCCGGTTTGTGGAAGTTTTTGGAGATGCTGAAGGAGTCCTTGGGCTCGTTCCAGCTCCTCCCTCGCCGGGAGTTATTTTTACCCACTCTCAGGTAAAGCTTTGGCGGGGGAGAGGGACGGGGGATGCTAAAATTAGCCCGTGACATCAGCCCCCGTGGCGGCGCCTGCTGGGATGATGCCACCACCCCCCGACCCACCCGTGGGGACCGGGGATGCTCCGTGCCCTTTTTCCCCGCTGCGGCAAAAGGGAGAGGAACCGATGGAAGGAGCCTGGAGGCTCTGGAACAGCTTTTGGCCACCGTCCTGGTCCGGTTCAGCTCCGCTCCCTGCTCTGCAGCTTCTCACGGGTCTGGGGAAGGAGAATCCCTGGAGCGGGGGAGCACGGAGGCGGCGGGGGGGGTGGGAAGGAAAGGAGAGGGAGGGGGATTTGACGGCAGCAGCAGCACATTTCACAGCCTGTCACGCTTTAATGGCAGAGGAGATCAAAGCCGGGCTGGAGTTATTCATAGAGATAAAACCAATCCCCGAGGAGGCGAGGAGCAAACAACATTGCGAGGCTTCTGTTATCCCAGGCCTGCAAGCGGCAGCAGCTCCGGGGAGGCTGTGGCAGAAAAGTGCCCCGGGAATCGGACCCGCTCCGCTTTGTAACCTGATGCTGCCCGCCAAGGTTCGCCCGAACCGGAACCGAACTGCCTGCACCATCCCTGAGGGTGCCTGGGCACCAGCGGGTGGGAAAGGAGGAGATGGGGTGAATATGAAGCAGGATTTGGGGATGGATATTTGGGTCCCCGGGCATCCTGCTCCCACGGTGCTGCCGGGGGCACTGTGCTGGGAGGGAATGAAAATCAGGTTTGCCATGTGCTTTGGCTGCTGAATTGGCTTTCCCAGAGCTGCCAAGATGCTGCTGATGGCACCTGCAGTGCCTCCATCACCACTGGAGCAGAATGAGCTGCTTTGGGATGGCTCCGTGGCTGCAAATCCCCTCCCTGACCCTGGGGAGAGGCAGAGCTGGGGTAGTCGAGCAAAGTGGGATTGCCCGGGCAGGCAGGATCCCTGCTGGCACTAATCCTGCCACCCTTATCAGATGCTGCCACCTTGCCTCCCTGTGCTCCCTGGGCCAAGCTGGGCCCAGCTTGTGTTATCCCTCCCTTTATCCCCCAGATTAGATGCTTCACAGTGGATTAGCATGTCACATCCTAATGCAGAAAAATTGATGATTAAAAAGGAGTTTTTCCTCTGTATTATTCCCTACCTCCGCCTCTTCTCCACCCTATCCCTGCAGGCCTGGACAGCCTCAGCCCCAGCCCTGTGGGTGATGCTGGAGCCCTGTCCCTGGCTCCCACAGGTGACAGAAAACCAGAGGTCCATTTTTGGGACTGTTCTGGGCTGGCACACTCTGTCCCAGCTCCTTTTGGTGGGCTGGAGGGGCTCCAGGTCATTGTGCCATCCTCCTCCGGGGTTGCTGGCTGCAGACTCCACATCTGCAGAGCAGAGTTTTAATAAAAAGCACATTATGGTGAGTAATGTGCTAAGTGGACTTCATTATGGACCCGGGGCCTCCCTGGCTCCCAGTGTTCCGTGTGATTTCATATCAGACGAGCCTTATCTCCTCTCCAAACATTTCCATTTAAACTCCATTAATCTTGCAAAGCTTCTCTGGCCAGCGCTGCCGAGCTCTTCCCAGCTGGGTGCTGGAGCTGCTGCCCCAGGCCACTTGCAGCTCCATTGGCTCAGGGTCCTTGGGGGAGGGGGGGCTCATCCAGGACCCCCCACAGCTCTGTGGGCATCAAGTGTGGGCCCTTTGCTGGGCATCTGCTGTGACAGCTCCCACAGCCACCTCACCCTCCTCTTTTTTTACACTTCTTTGATGAAAACTCTTCGCAACACCCAGAGCTTTCCAAGTGCTTTGCTCTCCGGCCACGTCCCCTTGTGCCACGGAGGGGTGAGTGGGATGGTGGAGGATTCCTGTTGGGATGTAGAGGATGGTGCTGAGGTGCCAGTGGTTCCTGTGGTGGTTGTTGTCACCCTGTGCAGACACTTTTATCCCCTCTCCTCTCCTCCTTCCCTGCCGGTCGTGAATTACCCAGAAGCAGGTTGCAATTTTTTCTGACAGCATTCACAATTGTTCAGGCAGCTCTTGGCAGCAGATTCAAGCTGATGGGTTTATTGGTTTTGGGGGGGGTGGGAGGGGAAAAAAAAATTGTGTATATATATATATATAAACAAGAACTTGTATTCCTATCTGGTTTCCTCGCTGCCTTCGCCGGCTCTGCACGCATCATGGTTTTCAAATCTAATCTGATCCAAGCAGGGTGGTTACACAGCCTCAGTGTGAAGCTGCTCTGGATGGGTCTCCCCGTCACTTCCCTGCTGCTGCCAGGAGAAAAAAGCTGAAAATCCCTGCAAAATCAGAGGGAGAATGGGGAGGACCCTTCCCCAGCTCCGGGCTGTGTCCCAGCTCTGTCCTGATGGGGAGAGCTTGGATGCGACTGCACCGAAGTCTCTGTGCAGGGGGGGGAAAAACAAAGTTTCCAAACCAAATAAAATAAAAGGTTGTAATAACCAAGTGTCAAGGCCTGTATAAATGAATAAGAGCCTGAGATAGTGAGATGCTTCTTGAGTCATGGTTGTTTCGGGAACTGCAGTGCTGCCTGCTGCTTAGGGAGCCCCAGCTCCGGCCAAACTCTCTGCAGGCAATAAAACAAAGGCAGCTATAAAAAAACAGATAAATTAAAACCGAGGCAAAAGGCCCCGGGACAGTTAATTTCCCAGATCTCCCTGTAGAGATCTCTGCTTCCTCTCTGTCTCCACACGCTTTGGGGGACCCACCCAGCTTCTCCCCACTTGATACCGGGGGAGCAGAGAGGAGGAAAACGGCACCAGGACATTCCCTGGGCAGAGTCTTTGAAGTCCCAGCAGCACCGTGTGCCCCTGCTTGGGTCTTGGGTAAAGACTGAAGGGGGAAATGTCTGGAGAAATCCCATGGGATTGTCCAGGGCTGAATTTCCAGCCCATGGGGCTGGCATCTGCAGAGCACAAGTGCCCAGGCTCCCTGTCTGCAGCCAGAGCATCCTCGTTCTGTTGAGGTCAGACAGCCCTGGAAAGCCTCTTCATCTCTTCCGGCAGCCACAGATGCCATTAAAGCTTATTAATAATAATTAATAATTCATTTGTTAATGATTTTTTATGGGCGAGGGGAGCAGGAATGGCCTGAGGTGCAGCTGAGCTGCTCTGAGCTCACAGTGACAAAACCTCCAGGTGTGCGTGGAGCATCTGAGTGTGCAAAGTGCTTTGGGTGAGGTGACAGCTCCGGGTGTGCAAAGAGTTCTGGGTGGGGGTGACAGGTCCAGGTGTGAAGATTTCTGGGTGGGGTGACAGCTCTGGGTGTGCAAGGATTTCTGGGTGGGGTGACAGCTTCAGGTGTGAAGAGTTCTGGGTGAGGTGACAGCTCCGGGTGTGCAAAGAGTTCTGGGTGGGGTGACAGCTTCAGGTGTGCAGATTTCTGAGTGGGGTGACAGCTTCAGGTGTGAAGAGTTCTGGGTGGGGTGACAGCTCTAGGTATGAAGAGTTCTGAGTGGGGTGACAGCTTCGGGTGTGAAGATTTCTGGGTGGGGTGACAGCTTCGGGTGTGAAGATTTCTGGGTGGGGGTGACAGCTCTGGGTGTGCAGAGTGCTCCTGTGCAGGGTTTGCTGCTGGTTCCCATGGCTCTGGACAGGGTTGTGCTTCCTGGGCTTTGCTCCTGGGCAGGGCCAGGCATTAAATGGTGACTGGGTGGGCCCGATCCTGACCCTTCAATCCTTCTCTCTCCTGAACCCCTGGTTTGGGAGTGGGAAGGGTGGGAGCAGCAATGCTGTTGAGTGCTCTGAGGTTTGGAGGCACCAAATGCTTCACCTGCTCCTTGGCAGAGCTTCTGATGAAGCAGCTGTGAGGCCCCGAGCTGAGGGATCTCAGAGGAGATGGTGCTGGGTTTGGTGGCTCCTTCCCTTCCCACGGTGACACCGGTGTCACCCCCTGGCCTCGCTGTCCCTGCTTGCACCCTTGGTGTCAGCCTGGCATGAGCAAAGCCACGGGCAGCCGAAGGGTCCCCAAGGGCAGCTGAGGGGTCCCCAAGGGCAGCTGAGGGGTCCCCAAGGGCAGCTGGGGGGTCCCCAATCTTCCTGCCTGCACCCCCGGGGCAGGGAATTGTCCGGAGAGGTTGGGATGAGGCTGGGAAAGGAGGAGTTTGCTCCCTACCACAGGGCTAAATGGCTCAAGGCTGCTTCTGGGATGATTTGCTTTGAGGAAAATGCCACAATGCTTGAAAACTGCTGAGCTGAGAGAGTTGGGATGTTCCTGATCCAATGGGTTTTCCCTGGAGAGCCAAGGAACCACCAGGAACCAGCTCCAGCCCCATCCGTGACTGAGCTCCTGCCCTTGGCTGCTCCTCTGTGCCACCAACTCCCAAATATTTTGCACCAGGCAGCCTGGGTTGGCTTCGTTTGTCTGGGAAATGATGGAACCTTTGGAGTCAAAGGATGCTGCTGTTGGAGAGCTGGGAATTTGCAGTGGATGGAAGCGAGGAGCCAGGGAGAACCCTCGGGATGCCAGAGGTGAATTGCCCCTGGGAAACAGCAGATCCAGGTGAGCATGTCCAGCTTCCAACCTTTCTCAGTTATTTAGGAGCTCGTGAGCTGCTTTAAAAATTGATTTGCATAAATCACTTGAAGGTCTTGCAGAATTTGCAAATGTGCCACCAGGGACTGGCCCCAAACTGGGAGGAAGATGTGATCTGGGACCAGCAGCTGACCCCCCCTTGCCCACCCCTGGTGCCCAGGTTGTTTTTCCCAGAGCCAGGTGGTCCCGTGGGGTTTGTTTATTCCCTGCCTAAAGCTCCAGGAAATGTCTGGGTATCAGCAATTCCCGTGCCTGGCCTCTCCAGCTGTGCTGGAGATGCTTTTCACTCCAGCTCTATGATTATCCACTAAGATGCACCACGGGGGAGCTCTGCTCACCACACCATCCCTGGGCTTCTGACTGCCACAGCTCCACGAGGAACCGTGGGCTGGACACCTGGGCCCCCTGTGGGTGCTGGGTTGGGGTCCCACAGGGCTGAGGCAGAGCAGGGGGATTGGCAGCACCCCCTGCTTGAGCACCCTGAGCCCCCTTGTACCCTCTCTCTGAGCTCCCCTGAGTGCTGGAGGGTGCCCTGGCACCCACAAACTGGGCAGGTTTGGATGGCAGAAGGGTCTGGTGGGGAAAATGGGGTGCAGCAGGATTCAGGAGGGCAGTGGGGAGGCTCAAGAGGGTGCAGTGGGGTGCTGTGGGGTGGAGTGAGCTGCTGATGGAGCCATCTCCCATCTCAGCAGCTCCTCCACTGCTCCAGAGATGGGAGGGAGGAGGAGAGGAGGAGCGTGGCCAAGGTTTGCTGGGCTGCTCCAGACCTTTCCTGCTCCCTCCCTTGCTCCTGCTCCAAGGTATTTCCAGGGCAGAGGATGCAGAATCCAATGGGAAAGGCAGGAGCCACAAGCTCCACGTCAAACTCAATTCTCCCCAGTGCCAGCTCAGCCCTGGAACCTCATGGAAATGGTCCAGAGGTCTTAATCCTCTGCAGTTTATGGAGGATGTCCCAGGGTCTCAGCCTCAGGGCTCCTGTGCCAGGCTCAGCATCCCTGCCGTGAGGCAGGATGGGGACAGGGAGCTGGGGACAGGGAGCTGAGGACGTGGCTCTCCTCCAAGGCTGGCTGGGAGAAGGAAAAAGCTGCCCTGACCCTGAGAAAGAGGCTCAGGAGCACTGAGCACCATCCCCAGGTTGGGTTTGCCATGGGGCAGCCCCAGCTCCCAGCCCAGGGACCTTCCCAGGGCAGGGGGGGGGAAACTTTTCCTCTGGGTTTCTCCTTCTTCTCTTGGATGGCAAGAAAATAAAAGGGGTTTAGAGCCCAGAGAGAGGACTCCAGGGTTTTTCCCTTGCTGGGTGAGGATGAGGGGGGTTCCAGGAGCCCTTTGCTGGCACGGGGAGGGAGAGGAAACAGAAAGTGGGAGCTGTGAATTCCTGAGGGCTCCAAGTGATAAATAACGGAGGAGCAGGAGTGAAACCTGGATCTCTGCCCCAAAACAGAGGTGACAGGGAGGGTGATTCCCCCTTCCCTGCAAAGGGGGGGCAGGCACAGGACCCCTGAACCCGGCCCCTGTGTGGTCTGGTGGGTGCAAGGTGCCCTGGTGATGGGCACAACCTCACCTCATGGCCCTCAGGGCTGGAAAGGTCCTGAGGGGGGTCAGGATGTGCCCCCCAGCTTTGTGTTTGCACCCCTGAGCTTGAAGGCCAAGCCAGGATTTTGGGGCTGGAGCAGGGAGGTGGCTGCATCCCTCTGCATCCTCCTCCCCGATCCAGGGGTGCTTGATGGACCCCAAACCTCCCCCCATTGGTGCTGGAGAGGCTGAGAAGAGCCAGGGCAGAGCTGGGGTGGAAAAATTGTTTCCCCCTGGGTGCTCTTAGAGGGTTCCATCCCCTGGACAGGATGAGTCCAAGCTTGGGAAGCTCCAACTCTGCCCCTGGAGCATTCCCAGATCCCAGGCACAGCCCCTGCTGGGAACACCCATCCCAAGAACCAGCCTGGGTGGGACTGGAGGGGGATGAGCAGTGCCAGGGACCCCCTGACATGGCCCGATGATGCCACAGGATGAAAGAGGAGGTGGGAAAAGCCCCTGTAATCCCAGGATGGGCTTTCCCACCACATCCAGCCAGAGGAGCCCGTCCTGGCTGCAGGTAGAGCTGAGGCAGCTCCTGTCACCTCCTTGTCACCCGGGTGCTTTGGGTAGGGCAGCCCAGGGTTTGCATTTGCCACATCCCCCCCCTCTCCCCCCTGCCCTGAGCCCTCCCTGCTGCTGGGGACAGAGGAGGTGACAGCCCTGGGGCCGTGGTACTGGCAGCAGAACCGCTGCTTTTCCCATCCCCTCCTGCGCCAACCAACATCAGCATGCAGCCAGCATCACCCGGGCAGCCACTGTCCCCCCAGATGTCCCCATCAACCCCCCGAGATGTCCCCATCAGCCACAGCACCCAAGTGAAATGGTTGCAATGGGGACAGGCACAGGGAGAAACCCGAATCCACATCCCTGCCCGCCGGCAGACACCCCCCCTCACCCTTCCCCAGCCACTGGAGGGGGTCTGGGCAGCCCCAAAATCCTCCCCAGCACCCAAAAATCCTCCCCAGCACCCAGCAAAGCCCCTCCCCAGACGCAGCATCTCCTCGGAGTCAGGGAGAGCAGAGGGGCAGCACCGGCCAGGCAAGGAGCTTCCCAAAAGGCAGAGGATCCCTGCTCGGTGGGATCCCTTTGGGATGGCACCAGATGAGGATCCCCAGCACCCACCAGCCCTGCCCAGTATCACCAGACCCAGAGCAAGCACCAAACCCAGCTCAGCCTGGGTGGATGCAGCCCGAGCTGGGAGGAGGCAGTAGGGAGGCAGAAGGAATTAATCTGTCAAACCAACCCTGCTGAAAGCCCCGGGACCCCATCCCAGGGATGGGGCAAAGGTATCCCAAACATTCCAGCGAGATGGGATGGCTGCTGGGACCCCAGGTCCAGGCAGAATCAGCCCCAAGCCCCCCCCCAACACAGCCCTGAGAGTGCAAGGCTGCAAAAGGGGAACCCAAAGAGCAGCAGAAAGACAGCAGCGAGCAGGCAATTCCTCATCAAATCCATTAAATCATCCCAGGCTGCTCCCAGGGAGGGATCCAGGCAGGAATAACAAACCAGCTGGGAGGCTGCTTTGCTTGAACTGCTCGGAGGTGGGTGCAGGTGGGGAGGGGGATGAAGGTGGGGAGCTGGGATGAGGCTCTCCCCGTGGATGTTTCACTGCAGAAAACACAACCCTGTGCTGGGCAAACAGTGGCCACACGCAGGCTGGGAACTGGCCCCACTTGCCAGCCCCACTGGAGAAGCTCCAGCCCCACTGGAGAAGCTCCATCCCCCTCCAGGCTGCAATTTGCCTCCATTTAACAAAATGCCTGACAGCTGACAACAGAGAACTGCTCTGTGCACAGAGCTTGTCATGGGAATTTAATGATGAAAATCCCCCAAATTGTGCTGGGACCCGGGCAGCAGCCCCACAGACACCCAGCTGGTGCCTTGGCCTTGTCCTCACCCAACCCACGGTGTGAGTGGGACAAGCCCAGGGCTGGGGATGAGGATGGGGACCCCGATGGGTGCAGGGCAGGGAGCTTGGGAAGAGCCAGCCCTGTGCGAGTCCCAGCTGGGTGGGGAAGAGGCAGCCCTGGGGGATAAAGGTTTGATTGTGTGCTGGGTCCAGGCACCAGCACGAGATGCAACCTCTGTGGTGGGGCACAACTCTTGTGCCATGCCCCAGGGACCTCCCCAGGTCACTGCCAGGCAGCACTGCAGCTCTCCCTGCTTTTCCTCCTCACCCTGGGGTGGTTTCCAGCATGAGGATTCCAGCCCAGAATGCATGACCCTGTTTTGCAGAGCCCAAATGATCCCAGGGAGCTTTGTCCATGCTGGAACAACTCCACCCAGCAGCATCTGCTCCCAGGGAGTGCCTGGACCTCCAAAACCCAGCAGCACCCCCTTAATGAAGATGCTCTCGGTCCTTTCCAAGCTGGAAGGAGAGAGGAGAGGCTACAGGTGGACAAACACCCTTCTGGTGTGGGAGAAACTCAGCATCAGGCTGGGGCCCCGGGGGCACTCACCACTTTGAAGTCTTCAGGGGTGCACTGCTCCCCACGGAAGAAGCAGGACAGGAGCATCTCCCGAATGTCGTGGCCAGCCCGGTCGTAAAATTCCAACATGTTGAAAGGTTTGGGCTTGAAGTTCCGGAAGTTGGCCTTGTCCTGCAGGATTTCCAGCTGCTTCTCATCAGCGGTCTGGGTGTCAGGGATCTCGTATCTTAGGGGAAAGAGGAGGCAGAAGCTCAGGCCTGGCCGTGGTGGTTGCTCCTCCTGGCAAAAGCCATTTGGGCTTCACAGGGATTAATTCTGCCCCAACCCTGGCAGGGGCTCAGCAAAGCCCCAGGCACTTTGCAGGTGGCATTTTCAGGGCATTCAACAGGAGGAAGTGTCCCAGAGGCAGAGGAGGGGCAGTGGCTGGGTACCCAACCCATCCCACTTGCCCCAGGGGTGGTCCCTCAGCTGCTGTCCCCATGTCCCCAGTGCCATGGCTGCAGGTGGTGGCCTCAGGATGTGGGTTGGGTGTTGTGGCCCTCAGCCCCTGCTCTTGCACTGTCCCCTTGCCTCTGGTGGCTGTGGACCCGTCCCCGATGGGGAATGACAAAGGGGAGGGGGGCAGTGGTGAAGCCCTGGGTGAAGCACAGGGAGCAGAGGTTGCTGCTGGCACCAGCTCAAGGAGGTGGCTTGGAGCTGCTGTGGCCATGGGGATGAGCTGGGAAGGTGGGGCTGGGGGGGCTTCCCCAGGAGCCCTGGCACCAGAAGGATCCACAGCCCAAGGGCCAGGACCCTTCCCCACTTCTGGTGTGTGGGGAATGATGCTCAGCACCTTCACCTCCTGGATCCACCCCACGGGTGTCCCCGGGTGGCCCTGTCCTTGCTGCAGGTGCCAAGCACTGGGGACAGAAGCTGTGGCTGCTGGGTCTGTCCTGGGCAACCCCAGGATGGGAGCCATGTGCCCAGGAGCTGTAGCAGGACCTGGAGCCTCCTGGATTTTGGTTGCTGATGTTGCTGCCCAGCTCTGGAGCTGAACCTAACTCAGGATCTGCTTCCCCTAAGGCTGGGGAGATGCTGCCCACGGTGTTCATGGAGAAAACCCTTCCTATCCTCACTGTCCTGGTGGGGTGGCTGGGGGCTGTAGGGTGGTGGTGACTTTCTCATGGGGACATGGGGACCTCAGCAGGGCCCCCAGCACCCACCTGTTATTGAGCAGGGCGAGGAGCTCCCCAGCGTGGTACAAATCATTCTTGGTGACCCGGCTGAATCGGAACTCGTTGAGGTTGCAGAAGGTGACAGCAGGGAAGGTGAGCCTGGTGGCTGCCACCTCGTCCAGTTTGGTGACGTGGGGGTAGAGGAAGTAATACTGGATACGGTTGGTGCAGACCAGGACCAGCAGGGCCAGAGAACCCAGGAAGCAGAGAGCCCAGAACACCCTCTTCAGAGAGAGCCGCTCGTAGGAGAAGATGTGTGAGAGCCCGTGGAGGGTGGAGCTGCTGGCAAAGGCCTGGATGCTCACTGGCTGCCCACTGTCCACCTCCTCCTCGTCCACCTTCAGGTCCATCATGGTCCTCCTCGGCACCCTGGGGTGGCCACTCTGCCGAGAAGGGAGCCCGTGGGTGCCTGGTGCCGTGGCAGCCTCGTGGGTGCTGCTGCTGCTGCCCGGCCCCTGGCACCCCCGTGCAGGGATGCAGGGGATGCACCCAGCAGCCCTGGTGGGGGCAAATGCTTTGCTGTGCCCTGCTCTTCCCCCCCAAACCCCAGAGATAAATCCATATATACACACACACATGGCTATAGAGATATAGATTGATATTTACATTCATTTGGGTGCTGCCTCTTGCATTCCCTCCCCTCCCACCTCCTCTTTGCCCTTCCCACCCCACAGCCGTGCCCCCCCAGCACCCCTCAATCCCCATCCTTCCCACTTTCCCCCCAACCCTCCTTTCCCCCCCCTTCCCTTCCCCCTTTTTCACCCCTTCCCTTCCCTCCCCCCCCCTCCCCAAATGGCACCGGCGCATCCAGCAAACAGATGAAGGAATGGAGAGGATGCAAACCTGGAATCAGGGCCGGGGGCCGGAGCCGGGGCTGCCGCTGCGGGTGTCGGGCGTGGGACGATTTTTTTTTTTTTTTCTTTTTTTTTCTTTCTTTTTTTTTTTTTTTTTTTCCCCGCACCTCCGGCTGCTGCTGCTGCTGCTGCTGCTGGGCTGGGAAGAACGGGAAGCGGGAGAGGAGCAGGGAATCACGGAGGGATGCGAGAGGCACCGAGCCCGGCGGCGAGAGAACCGGAAAAGAATGGAGGGGAATAAAAATAGCCTCGGTGGTACCTCGGCTGGTGCAAGCGTGGGAGCCGGGATACGGGAGGGGGGAGTCGGGGGAAAAGGGGTCGGGAAGGAGCCGGGGCCGCGCTCAGCTCCGTGCGGGGGAACCGGAGGCGGCGATGGTCGGCGAGGAGGCAGCTGGAGGGTGCGAGGAGGAAAAAGGGGGAGAGGGAAGGCGAGGAGAGGAGGGCTGCTTCCCTGCCAACCACATGGATACCTCCCCCTCTGGCTAGCTGCGAGCTGCTGGTGTCTTCAGATGCAGAATCCGCATGAAGTCATTGTCTGGGAGCTGCTCTGGGGCCGGAGGCCGCCCCGGGGCTGCAGCAAGCCGGTGGGCAGCGAGGAGGAGGAGGAGGATGAAGAGGAGGAGGAGGATGAAGAGGAGGAGGAGAAGGAGGAGGAGGAGCAGGGAGCTCCAGCGATTGCAGCGGCTGTTGGTGCTGCTGGTGTCTGCGTGTGGGGAACGTGTGTGTATGTGTGTGTGTGACTGTGTGTGTGTGTGTGTTGTGTGTGTGACTGTGCTTGTGTCTGTGTGACTGTGTGTGTGTGTGTGTGGTGTGTGTGACTGTGCTTGTGTCTGTGTGCCTGTGTGTGTGTGTGACTCTGTGTGTGTGACTGTGCTTGTGTGTGTGTGACTGTGTGTGTTGTGATTGTGTGTTGTCTGTGTGACTCTGTGTGTGTTGTGTGTCTGTGTGTGTGTGTGTTGTGTGTGACTTTGTCTGTGTGTGTCTGTTTGTGTGTTGTGTGTGACTCTGTGTGTGTGTGTGGCTGTGTGTGACAGTGCATGTGACTGTGTGTGTGTCTGTTGTGATTGCGTGTGTGTGTCTGTGTCTATGTGTGTGCTGCTCCCATCCCCCAGCTCCTGGATCCCCTGGAACCCCCCCAAGCCCCCTCCTTATAGCCCTGACCCCGCTCTCCCTCCCAGGCTTCACCCCGGGGGGGTTGTTCAGACACACTCAGCTTGGTGGGTTTTGGGGTTTTTTTGGGAGAACCCAAGACAAGAGCCTTCCAGCCTTTTCTGGCCGCCAGCTTGGGGTGACAGTGGGACACAGCAGAGCCTCCAGCATCCGTCCCTTGACGTCCCTGCTCCTGGCTGCTTCCCAGCATGTTTTTCCCCAGCATGGGGACAAGACCCTGCTGGAGGTGTTGTGCTCCTGGCCCTGTGCTGCTCCTTTCCCAGCTCTTTGCCTTCTGCCACTTCCAGATTCTTCAGGACACCGCTCCTGTCCCCAGGGTGCAGAGCAGGAGGGTGACACAGTGCTGTTCCCCCCCCCCCCAGCCCTGCTGTGTCCCTTTCACACCCCACCTGCCCCCCCTGCAGACCCCAATCCCCCAGGGGCTGCTGGAGGTGCCTGCAGTGACACGGAGCAACACATGTTGGGAAGTGATGGAAAGGGATACCCAGAGCTCGGGGTCATTCCCAGAGGCTGCACCCCCACCCAAAGGTGCCCCCCCAGGGTGCTGTGGCCAACATGGGGTGCATGGGGTGGGCTACAGCAGGGTCAGGCACCAGGACCTTGTCCCCAGATCCTGTGCCATGGACACCCTTGGGTTGATCCTTTTTTTTTTTTGGAGCAGCCACTCTGGGTTCCTCGTTGGAGCAGGAATCCAGGGGGCTGCAGCGGGGGGAGATGGCACCAAGGGACCCCCCCGTGAGGCACTGCCCCCCCTTATGTCCTGCTGGGCAGGGGGTGGCACTTGGCTGCATGGCTGGGAGAGGGGCTGAGTGGTTCCAGTTGGCACCAGCACTGCCTCTCCCTTCCCTGCTCCTCTCTGCAGTCAGAATCCCTCCTTCCCTGGATGCCACCCTCCTGCTGGTCCCTGGCCCTCCATTAGGGCTCCTGACAGGAGCTGGAGAAGGATGTGCTGCTTGGATAAGGGACAAGGACATTCAAAAAGGGGTTGGTTGGTTTGTTTTGGTTTTTTTTATCTCCAACCCCCTCCCCTTTTTTCTTCTTTTTTTTTTTTTTTCTTTTTTCTTTCCTTTCCAGATGACAAGTCATTCTCTGCAGAGCTTTTACTGTCACTAAATCCACCAGCAGGGCAGGGATGGGGGGTTCAGGCTGGAGCAGAGCCACCCATGGATGTGGATGTGCTCCCCAGCCTCTGCTTTCCACCCCCCTAGTAAAGATGCTCTGTGTCCCCAGGCCACCCTGGCTCAATAAACTCATTTCCTGGGGGGGGTCTCGAGGGGCAGTGGGGCCCCCAAATGCCCCCTAACTTTGGGGGGGAGCAGCCAGAGGAAACTTCCTCCCTGCTGACCCCCAGCCAGGGGAGCTGCAGCTGCATCCTTGGAGTCGAGGGGAGCTTGGGGAAGCAGGAGCATTTCCATGTTATTTTTTTTGGGGGGGGAAGCCATGTGAGGGGCTCACAATTAACCCCAGGTGATAATTAATAACTGCAGGACACCAGGATTAAAGGGCAGAAGGGAGGGATGGGCTGGGAGGGATGGATGGGGAGGTGAGGGGTTGTTGAGATCCTTCCTGGGCAAGAGGGGAGCTGAGCCCCAGCTGCCCTCAGGCTTCCCCACAGATCCAATTAGTGTGAAAAAAGTAATTAAGGGAAGGTGCTGCAGTTCTGAGGCTCCCAGCAGCCAGGCAGCCACTTGTGTGTCTGGGGAACACCTCAGGAGCTTGGGCCAAAGGAGGAACTCCAGCCCTGGGCTGTTTTCTCCCTTTCCAGCAATGTTTGTCCCTGCTCCATCATGCACCCCCCTGTTACAGAAACAAACTCCCCTCCTGCTTCTGGGAAGAACCTCTGCAGGGCAAGAGCATCCCCAGGGCAAGGCTGGGTTTGCAAAGAGGTAAGAGATGCTGAGATGCTTTTTCTATCTATTTTTTTTTTTTTGGGGGGGGGGGTTTATGCTCTGCTATCACTTGCTCCATCAAGGCTTGCAAATTGCTTCTCTATCTGCACCCTGCTGCTGTACAGGAGGCAATTTAATTCATAATGCTCTATTAAATACTCTGGGTGCTGGGTGCTGCTGCTTCCCAGGGTGTGACAGCTCTGGGAGTGACTGGTCCTGCAATTCCCAGTGTTGGATTGAGTCTGGAAGGGGAGAGATTTAATGAGAAGGCCCCCAGCATGGCATGTCACCAGCTGGCACGTCCCAGCTGCTGGGGCTCTGGAAGCCAAGTTTTGGTGGGGTCAGATGCTCCTTGGGCCACCAGTTGCTTCTGAGCAGCCTAAACCTTGCTCCAACCCTTGGTACCAGGGCGTTTTGCAAGGCTGGGGCAGTGTCCAACCTCCCAGCCCTTTCTGTCACCTCCTCCAGGCTCTAACAGCTCTGGGAAAGAGGGTGGAAATAATAATAATAAAAAGAAAATAAATAAAATACAAGCCCCCCTCGAACCTGGGCTGAGTGACATGTGAAATATCTTTTGCAGCAGATTTCTGCTAATGGGTTGCAAATTGCTTCCATCAGCTCTGGTGTTACAGATTGCTCATCTGAAATTGTTTCCAGGAGCCCATTTTGGGGCCAAACACTTCCTAGCCTGGGCAATAACCATCAGCATCATTAGCAACCATCAACTGGATTCAACTTGGGCACTGGGGGGGCCTTGCTGGGGCTTTTCCCGTGTGCTACCCCCAAACTGGAGGGGTAACTCTGGCATTAGGGGGGGTCAGATCCAGCTGCTCCCAGTTTTCCATCCCCATCACTCTGAGCTGCTCCTCCAGACATCACTTTGCTCCAGCTCTGAACCAAGAGCAGCTCCTCCATTGCCTCCACACAGGTCCAGGGCTTCCTCATTTGTGAGCACATCATTAATTATCTGGAAGTTGAAGCCTCAGCATCTTGGTGAGCCCGAGGAGGCTCTCAGAGCTGCTGCTTGCCATTGCTGGCACCCTGAGCTGGCAGACAGAGGCAGAGCCAAGATTTTGTGTCCTATCTTTTGGCTCCTCTTTGCTCTTGCCATTTAAACCAGAAATCACCATTTCTGAGGCTTTCCCAAAGGAAACCCCCCCCCCATCACCCCTGAGGTGTGAGCACCCACCCCTGGCAGCTCCATGATGGGGCGGGATGCTTCTTCCAAGCCCAACCCAAAAGATGTCAAAGATTCCACCCCAGCCTGGGTGGAGCTGCTGCTCCACGAGGGTTTTTGGTTTATTTTTTTTCCAAAGGTGTTTAATCCAGGGTGGAAACAGAACCCTTGGAGCTCAGCAGCTCCTTCCTCCCTGCTCCCAGCAGCTCCTCACCCCCATGCAGGGTGTCTGGGACTGATTTCTGTCCTGCTGTGCTCTGCTCCCCAGGCCTGAGGAGCCCATTAACCACTGACTCATCCTCAGCACCACTTCATTCGCTGAGGGACAAGCAGTTTGGGTAATTAAACTTAATTAAAGGGCTCCCTGGCCAGAGCTTGGCTGGCTGGGGAAGCTGAGGGTGCCCAGCAGCACCCATTAATTGGGTGCCTCGAAAGCCCTGGCAGAGCAGTGATTCCCCTCTCTCCCCTTTGGATTTTGGGGAGGTTTTTTAACCCCTTCCTGCCTCAGGCGAGGGTTTCCTCGGTCAGATGAGTGCAGGGCTGCTCCGTGCTATTCCTGCCTGGATTAAACCACGTCCTGATGGGATCTCCTGTGGGCAGAGCTGCTGTCTGGAGGCCTTGGGTTTATTAAAAGGACGAGGTGTTCAGGGAGCTGGTAATAAAGCCATGAAAGCTTTTATGAAGCAGAGTTGGAGGCACTCAGATCGCTCTGCTCTGCGTGGGTGAGAAATTAGGCAAGAATTCCTCCATGCCGAGGCTTTTCTTTCTCCTCCCCCCTATTCATCTTTCTCAACAATTATCTTTTATTTTGATATCTTTCTATTTAAACCTCCAGAACTCTGCTTGGGATTAAAAGGAACAGCTCAACAACCAGGCACCTTGTGGTGCAGGTGATGGGGACCTGGAGACATGGAGAGCACTGGGGAAGGGGGCTTGAGCTCTCCTGGGGTTTTGGCAGCAGGAATGGTCCCCAAGGGCCAGGAAACTCCCTGGGGAGTCTCCCAGAGCTGAATTGTTTGGTTTATGTTGCACTGAGGTTGTACACCTGAGGATCTGGGATTTCCTGCAGCCTGGGATTCCCTCTTGCTGCTCAGCACCCTCGGGTCTGGATGCTCCTTGCCTGTTCTGAGGTTGCTGTGGTTTTGTTAGGTTTTTTTTTCTGTTTTCTTTTTTTTTTTTTTTTTTCCCTACTCTTTTGCTATTCCTAAAATCTAGGGATTGATCAGCCACAGCTTTCCAGAGCTGTGAACAGCACACTGCAAACCAAAGGCAGATGGAAACCCTGTGGAAAGTCACTGAACTGAGCGTGTGCTTTCATTAGCTCCAGCAATTAGCAAGAGGCAACGCAAAGCCACAGCTCAGCACCTGTCCTGAAGCACTTGCCCCATGCACCAGCTCTGCCATCCTCCCTTTTTTCACTTTTATGGCCAGAAAAAGCTTCTCCTGTGAGACAGGGACAGGATTTGAAGATGTGGATGGGGACCCCACACCTGGGAGCATGGGCCAGAGCCCCCAAAAGCTCATTTCAGAGGATGCTGAGGCCTGGCTGGGTCAAGCAGGGATCTCTGGGGTTGCCTGTGATCCTGCAGCCCTGCCCCAAGCCATCCCTCCTGGCTCTGGCTCTCTGATATCCATATCAGGAGCTGATGCTGCTTTGGAGCTCCACAAGAAGAACCCCCCCATGCCCTGATGCTCCTGCAGATGTTTCCAGATGTGTTCCCCCCCCCCCCTCCTGGCCCCTGGCAGCCAGCAGCAGTCCTGGCACTGGGGGTGGGATGCTCGAAGTGCAGCAGAGGGACACAGGGACCCCCCCTGGCTGGGGATCCAGCCCCTTCTCTGGTACCACCTCAGCACCCCGGCTTTGCTGCTCACCCCCTGTCCTTGTCACCACGGTGGAGCCGAGGTTCAGCTCTCGTTTGCTTTTATACCCGGCTGTGGTCACAGCAAAACTCCTTAAGGAAAGGCTGAGAATGGCTGGAAGGGGGAAATGGATCCCTTCCCCCCCCCCATCTGGTAAATGCCAGGCTGGGCCAGAGGTCGAGGGATCAGGGAATCCCTTTAGGGGATGGAGGGGACCTCCAGACCTCACCCAGTCCAAGCTCCCTGCAAAAAACCGGGATGATTGGAGACGGCAGCTCCTGGGATGTGCAAAATGCCTCCGGCAGAACCCAGGAACCCAAAGGGTTAAAGCTGAGCCGAACACCCCCCTTCCAAACAGCACCGGGGGGGCCCGGGAGCCTCTGCCCTCCCCGAAAGGCGAATTAAAGCCATGTCGCGACTCGGATGCGTTTCTTTGCAGCAGAGGGGAGGGCAAAGCATCGCTCGGAGGCTGAGGAGACAAAGGAGATGCTGCTGGGTGCTGGGGACCCGCCGAGCACCACGGACACTGCGCTGCTTTGCTGGGAGCTGGACTGACATTTATTTTTTTTTTTCCTGCTCTCCGGCTCGGTGGCAGCCCCTGGAATAACCTGGGGAGGATTTATGGGAGCCGCAGCAGGGCCAAAGGGGAAAAACCTGCCTGGGAAAGGCAGGGGTTTACTCAGGAACTGCTGCTTCTCGGTGCTTGTGTCCCATTTCTCCAGGAGGAATTGCAGGGAGGGGATGGAGCACGAAATGCTCCGGGCAGCTCCATCAGTGCCGGTGTCTTTCCAGCGGCTGCCTGACATGCAAGGGTCCAGCACCTCCAAAAAAAAGAGATCCCACTCGGCTTCTTGTCCTCTTCTTTGCCTCCAAGAGAAACGCAAAGGAAAGATCCAAACCCCCGGGAACAATTCAGGGAAGCCCCGGTGGAGCCAGGGCTGGGGGGTGCCTGGGGGAGGAGGGTGCTTGGCACTTGTTTGGTTTGTGCTGATGGAATTGGGCAGCCTGGACCTGCAGCTGCTGTTTGGGGGCTGCTACTGCTCCCCAGGGGGGCCTCATCCTTGTCCCCCATTTACAGGAATGACAGGAGAAATAGGGGATGGAGGGGGGGGGAGTTTTTACCCTCTCCCATCAGCCAAGCCCATGCAAGGAGCAGATGGAGCCCATCTTGAACGTGCAAGCTCAGCAAAAGCAAAGCCAGTGAGTTAATTACCAGCATGTAATGTGAGAGCTGGGGGTCCCCAGGGGATGGGGGGAGACCACTCAGCCCTTGGCTCACCAGCAGGAAGGGGCTGGGGGTCCCGGGTGGCTGCAGGGGGAGCTGAGCTGCTCCCCCCAGGGACCTCTTGCCTGCAGAAACCCTCAGCAGCCCACGCTGAGCTCTGCTGATATCCCCCAGGTCGTGTCCTTCCCCTCCCCTGGGCTTTTCCTGGCCGTATCTCGGGAGGTGTATTTGCAGGATGGCTGCAGTTGTGGTTCTGGCTGTGAAAAAGAAGAATTTAACTGCAAGGGGAGCATCTTTTGCCTCTGTCTGGTTGCTGGGAGAGAACAGAGTAGCAGCTTCTGCACTCCCTGGTTTAAAAGTGAATTTTAATTGGGTATAAAGAACCTCCTGCCCTGTACCTGGTGCCTTTGGGGCAGCTTTGCTGCATCCCTCAGCCTGACCAGTGAGGCAAGGGATTTCCAGCTGAAATGCCTGCCTGGATTTGCCCTTCTTGGTGCTTCCACTCTCCTCCCCATTAGCTGAGCTGCTAAAGTTTAGACTCATTAAATTATTTCCAACTTGATTGCCCTGGGCTGGCTCGTTGGTCCTGTCCAGCCCTCCCTGTCTGGGAGATAAGGATGGCAGTGGTTTTAATTCCTCCCTTGTGCACTGACTGCCAATCCTCCTGCCCGCTCACCCTTGATAAATATTGCACAAACGTGCTGGAGATAAAGGTCTGGTCCCCCCAGATCTCCTTCCTCTGTACCTTTTGTCTCTTTTTTTATGTGTCCAATTTGTGAAACAACCCACCCGCTGCCGAGGAGGCTCTTCCCATCCCTGCTTCTGATTAACACGAAATCCTTCTTCCCCTGCCCAGCCTTGGGTGGGAATTGAGGAGGAAGGGAAAGGCACTGCTGTCTCCAGGCTTTGGATTGTTATTGATCAGGGAATCAATAGCTGAGCGTGGTGCTCTCCTGGGCCTGGCAGGGTTCCCCTTGCTGGCATCCTGCTGGTGCCAAGGGGCTGCTGGCTCTCCTGGGAGTCCATCCCTGGGACCAAAAAGCCCAAACCAGGATTTGGGGACACTCCTGTACAGCAAGGCTACAAAAGTGAGGGGACCAGAGGCTCTGGCTGGGTCTAAAATCCTAAAATCCTCTGTGCTGAATGGGCACAGTTTGGTCTGGCAAGAGAAGTGTTTGGGAGGCACTGCTGGGAGCTGTGCTGCATTTGGGCTTTGCTGGACCTGGTTTCCCCCAGCTCAGAAACCTCCCAGGAGCTGAAAGCTGCTCCCTGGGGGTGCACAAGTGTCTTATGGAGAGGGTGACACCGCTCGTGGTGTCCCTGGGGAGGATGATGCTGGGAGCACTGAGCTGGGGCAGGCCCAGTCCTGGTGCTGCAGAGATGTGTGAGAGAGCCTCAGATTTCAGGCTGTGCTGTAGAAAGAGGGCAGGAGAAGGGAAGGTATTGATTGGGGTGGGGAGAGGGGAAAGAGAAGAGGGAAAGGCTGGAGCAACCTTATCTCTGGGTATGGATCTGCAGCTGCTGGAGCTGATATCCCCCTCTGCATCCTCTCAGGCAGCATCCCGAGTGTCTGTCTCTCTTCTGAGAAGATCAGATCCAAAAGGACACGGGTGACACTCGAAGCTGAAAGTGTTTGAGCTCAAAGGTGTCACGTATGGCTCCTGCTCCTGCTGTCCTGGGGAAGCTTCGGATGCTCTTTAGCTCAGGGTTCTGGATTCCCCAGTTTGGGGCTGGCTCTGCCAACACTGTTTGATCACTATCACTTCTAAATCCATAAGAAATGTCATCTAAAGTGCAACAAATAACGCTCTCATTATCTGCTGGATCCTAATGCTACTCCCTGGAGATAACAAGCTGTAATTTTCCCCCTGGGCCATACAATAATCACCCCAATTACTCCCAAGCAGTGGTTATTAAACTCGGGGCACTGCTTTCATTTACAAAGCAAAAATAATTAAGCAGGTGTCTCTGGTAGCTGGGGGGGGGGGAGTGGCCGGGGTTATTTCTCTGCTTTGTTCTGGGAGAGAAACTACGGAAAACCGGGCTGGTTTTCCCCCTTCCATGTGGCACAGATCTGTCAAGAAGAGGAGGAGAGAAGCCGCCGGGTGAGGGAGGAAATCAAACGCAGCCGGTGCCTGGCGAGCCTGGGGTTGGTGTCCCACGGGATGTGACCTCTATCCAGCTGGAACATCAGAGGGATTTTAGGGAGAGGAGGAGGTTGGAGAAGCTGAAATGTGACGGGCATACAAAATCACCCCTCTGCCTCCCCCCCAACCCGGTCCTTGCAGGGGCCGCGGTGCTGGTTGGGTTTTGCCGGTTCGGTGCCGGGTTCCGCCGGGCTGCCCTGGTGGCTTTGGGATAGGATTGTCCCCCAGCTCCATCAAGCTGCGGGCAGAGGGGACAACAGCCCCTGAACTTGGTCCCGGAGCAAGGTTTCCGCCTTGCTTTCGGCTCTCCGGACTCGCTGGTGGGGTTGCTCCCCACGCCGACACGCGTGGGTTGGGTCGCATCGGGAGGCTGCCAGGTCCTGGAGGAAAAAGGCAGGGAAAGGGATGGATGGATGGATGGAGGGATGGAGGCAGAGCTGGTGAATTATGCATGAGGCAGGGAGGAGGCAGAGCCCTTATCTGCAGGGACAAAGCCCCGCGCCAGGCTCCGCTCTACCTGTCCCTTCCTTGCGCCCGCGCGTTATCTCCGCTCCCAGCTTGTAATTCAGCCCAAAATATCAGAGGAAGCCGGAAGATTAATTTTCTCTGTTTGCATGGCAAAGGGAGAAGGGGACGCGCTCCGGCTCCAGCCTCCCAGCTGCTTAATCCGAGGCCTGCCCGAGGAAAAGGCAAAATTTATCTGGGGATGCTGAGGAGGGGAGGTTGGGAGCCGGAGGCTCTGCCCAGCCAGACTCCCCCCCCCCATCAGAACAGGGTTTGTAATTATCCCGGGGGGGCAATTAGAAAATGCCAAACTTTCCCTTCATCCCAGTGTTGGGGCCCAGAGGAATGTGAGGGGGTCGGGAGAGCCCCTGCCCCATCCCTGAGCCTGAGCCTGCAGCCTGGGGGGGGTGTTGGGTGGCTCAGATATTTAAGAGATGCCAATAATAATAATAATAATAATAATAATAATAATAATAAATAATATAATATATAATATAATAATAATGATTAAAATGATAAGAATAAAAAAAAAAGAGGTGAAGATCCCTTGAGTTTAAAGCAGGAAACATCAGCTCAGCTTTGGTTTGCCAGCCCTCTGCCTCAGCTTACTCCCTGACTTAAATGAAATCATAAATATCAGCCCCACAAAGGTCCTTTGTCACCGCACGCAGCTCCCGGCGACAAGAGGTCATTCATTAAAAGCCAGACGAAGGCAATAGAGGCTCCCATTGTTTTTTAACGAGTTCAGGATCAGGCCACGGCTCCTCTGCTGACACCGTTTGGAGAGGAGGAGCGGAGAGGATGCACCAAATGTCACCTCCCGAACCCATCCAGGGCTCCCTGCGAGTCACTGCCGGAGGAATTCCCAGCCAGGAGCCCACAGGGAATCTCCTTTCCCGGCTGGAACCCTGGGGATCCCTCGGTCCCCTCCTGGCAGCCCCTTCTGGGGATGAATTTGGGCTCAGAGGAGCGATGGCTCCGCCTGGCACCCATCGGCATGAGCCTGATGCCATCTGCCGGGCTGCGGCTGGGCCGGGGGGGTGGAAATTGGGAATTAATTCCCTGAAGTGTCCATCTGCCCTCCCTGCATCCCTCACACCTAGTTTTGCTGCCTTATTTTTATTATTATTATTTTTTTCCCCCTGGAAAAATGTCGTTGTCTCAAAGCTCCTCCTTCAGCTTCCCCCCCTTTTTATTTTAATTTTAATTTTAATTTTAATGACGGAGCCCATCGCGGTCTAGCTGGGATTAAAAGGAACTTTAATAAAGGTGGCCCCTGAGCACAAAAGGGCACAAATGGGTTTGCAGTCCTGCAGCTAATGAGGCAGGAGCTGGGCAAGAGAGATTTGGGTTTGGGAAGCTCCAGTAAAGGATGAGGAAGGGAAGGGAAAGGTTGATTATTGAGGGGCTGCAAAAAAAAGAAAGAAAGAAAAAAAAAAGAAAAGAAAAGAAAAAAGAAAAGACAGGAAAAAAAGAAAAAAGAAAAAAGAAAAGAAAGAAAAAAAAGAAAAAAGAAAAGGGGGAAAAAAAGAAAAAAGAAAAGAAAGAAAAAAGGAAAAAAGAAGAAAAAAGGAAAAAGAAGAAAAAAGAAAAGAAGGGGAAAAAAAGAAAAAAGAAAAGAAAGAAAAAAAATAAAAAAGGAAAAAAAAGAAAAAAGGAAAAAAGGAAAAAAAAAAGAAAAAAGGAAAAAAAAGAAAAAAGAAAAGAAAGAAAAAAAGAAAAAAGAAAAAATAAAAAAAGGGAAAAAAAAAAGAAAAAAAGAAAAAAAAGGAAAAAAAAGGAAAAAAAAAAGAAAAAAGGAAGGTGCTGGGGCAGATTTCTTGGCATCCTGCCCCAAAAGGACTGAGGTGTGGGCTCAGCAGCCACCCCACGACCACGAGTGGGTCCTAGTTGGGTCCCCTGGACCCAGAGAAGGGGTTTGGGATGGGTGGAAGGGGGGAAAGGGCTAAAAAGGAAAAGGTGGGAGGAACTGGGGGAGAATTTCTGCTGGCTGAGGATGCGAAGCTTCCGCCAGTAATCGCCGGAATCATCAAATTAGCATAAATTCTATTAACGCTTTCCCAGATGAGACATTTCCAGGCTTCTCCCTCCCCTCCTCGACACAAACAAAAGGGAATGTAATTACTTGGCAATAAAGCAGCTCCTGAAAAGGCCCCTCAGTCCTTCTGCCTTTTCTCCTGACCTGGAATAAAGCTGAAAGGTGAGATATAAAAGGTAAAGTTATATATAAAAGGTAAAGTCATATATAAAAGGTAAAGCTACATATAAAAGGTGCTTCTGACTTCTCTGTTCTCATCTTGCAACAGCCAGGAAGGAGGAAAAGAAAAACCCTACAAAGCTTTGAGGGTCTGGGACACAGAGGAAACTTCTAGAGGTACTCAGGACCTTCCTTTGGCCCCATCACCTTGCAAGGGGGAATCTGGCTGCAAACACAGAGAGAAATCTGATTTTTGCAACTCTGCAAACCCAGAACCTAAAGCAGTAACTCACTACAAGCACCATGAGGGCAATAAGCTGGAATAATGGGTTTTTTTTTTATTGGCAGGGTGACAATTTGAAAGGGAATTTGCTTGTGAGAACAAAAAAAAAACCCCAAAAAACCTCCGTAACTCTTAAGAATGACACTAAACCAACTCGCCTGCCCAGGAATATGATCTGCCCAGAGGGACATCTTAGCTGGGAAGATTTAATTACAGGCAGGAGCCACAGGAGGCTGAACCTGCCCCGAAATTGGGGTGCAAGATGCTGGGCTGGGGTGTGAATGCAGCAGGTGAACCCAGCAGCCTTGGATTTCCTTCCCAGCCTGAGGCAAACTGGGTTTTGGGCTGATTTGCCTTCTGATGAGGTCCAAATATCAAGGTCAGGGCTTTTCTTTTGCTTCACCATTCACTCAGAGGATGGAGTTTTGTCTCCTCTGGGCCTCAGTTCCTCTGTAAAACAGATAATTTTGACTCTCTTCCTCAAGGAAGCCTCATTAAGGTTTACTTTTCAGAGGACCTCGAGGGTTCTTACAATCTATTATGAATTAATTACTATTAATGGAGTTAAAGCAGACCATAGAACCCAAATGAAGCTGATGGGAGGGAGCAATCTGCTTCCCCCACTCCCTTTCCCACTTAACAATTTGAAGCATTTAGTTCCGCTTTCTAATTGCTAATATCCATTCCTCAATTACCCGCTGTTTTGCTTCAGATTTCAAAGATTAAAACCCGTTGTTATTTCACGATGAGATGATTGTGTTTCCTGCAATAGTCGGGGTTGGGTTTTATGGGTTTTATGGGTTTGCGTATTAAGCATCTGGCTTGAAACAGGGAGGGGTTTGCCTCTTGACAGGCGGGGTGGAGTGACGGCTCTTGCTCAGATCAACCTTTCAAAACAACAAAAAATCACCCCAAAACAGTTGAGGCATCATTTCTCAAGTCAGAACACACGGCTTGTTGGTAACAATGCCCTGAGGCCCACCCGCGCAGTGCCCTGGCGGTGTTGCTTCGACTCCCAATCCAGACCTTGTCCTGAAAGCACTTTTTTCCTCCCCAAAACAACCCCTCTGGTGCCCTTGGCCCCGTTTGGGCCCGTAGAGAACCAGCAGCCCCGGGGTTCGGGGGGGCACAGGCCTTGCCGGCGTCCCCGGCCTCCTCCGTTGCTAAGCAACGCGCGCCGGAGCCCGCAGCCAGCAGCAAAGATGGCGCCGGGGCGGCTTCAGGGCGCGGCGCCCTCAGCGCTGGCTCCGGGGAGCGGGGCGGAGGAGGCGGCGCCCTTACTAAAGATGGCGCCATGTTGGCTTCAGCTTCCCGGTGAGAGCAGCCAATGAGAGGCCGCGGAGCTTGGGGAGCGCGCTGGGATTGGCTGGCGCCTGGGATTCAAACCCGAGTGCGGGCGTTGCGCGGGGCGGTTGGAGCCGCAGTTCGCTCCGGGCCGGCGCCTCAGGTGAGTGCGCGGGAATCGTGAGGGGGAACCGGGGCTTTTCTGGGAGCGGAGCCTTCCCTGGGAGGCAAATTCCCGTCCCAATGCTTCCCCTAGGCTGGGGGATTTCCCTCTCGCTGTCCCCCGGGGAGCTGCTGCCTTGGGCGGGCCCGGCGCTGCTTTCCTCAGGGGTTTTCCCCTCACAGACAGGGCTGTGGCTGTGGGGCTTTGCGGGCCGGCCTTGTCCCTTCGCCCTCCTTGGCTTCTTCAGACGATTTGGGTGCTGGAAATGAGGGCATAAAAGGGTGGGAGAACCCTTTGCCAGCAGACTGCAAGGAGCGTTTTATCATTGAGCTTTTCCACGCCTTATAATAGAGGAAGTCCCGAGGTCCCTGGGTGTCTCCAGGGTCTGTAACAATGAATAAAGCCCCAGTTTTCTTTCTACCTAAGCATTAAAGTGCTGCGTTGCCCTCCTGGCACCTCTCCCAGCTCCGTCTGCACCTGCTTCTGGTTTTAATTTATTATTCAGGGCTGTCCTGCGAGCCCCAGCAACCTCTTGCCATTAGCAAAGTAATTTCTGTGTTGCTGAGCTGGAGACTTTCCTCTTCATTGCTCCTCTTTATGCCGTTGTTGCAACTGTTTGGGGGAAATGTGCTGACTCCCTGCATTTCCAAAGCTATTTGCAGGAGGAGCTGAAAGTTAAAATGCAGCTAAATATAAAACTGTATTAAAGTTCCACAGAACGCAGCTCCTATTTTTATCTCACGAAGCTCTGTAAACTTGCAGATTTTTTTTTTTTATTTATTTTTATGGCCAAATTATTTTCAGTCTGGGCATCAGCTCTCCAGAAGGAGAATGGGTTGGGTTCTCTCATCTTGCCTTGGGTTCTGAGCCTCTGCTGTATCCTGGAGATTATTTGAGGCAATAATAAGGTGGGGAGCAATGATTTTTCTCCTTCTGGCTCTGCTCTCTCCAAACTGGGGAGCTGAGGACTTTGATTCCCTAGGAAATGATTTAAGATGTGTGTAGCTCCTGATTTATTGCATTGCTGCTCAAACCCACCTTAAAAACAGTTAAAAAAATGAATTCTGAAGCTGATTTTCCTTTCTCTGGGCCGGTAGCAATGTTTTTTAGTTGGGAGGTGGGAAGGAAGGGCTGGGATGTTTATTTAACTCTGGTTTTTTGGCAGGAAGATGGAGAGTTCCATGCTGAACCTACGGGGTCTGTACGATCAACTCGTGCGCCAGGCTGAAGTTCTGAGTGAAGGGAATGAAGCTCGTAAGTTGGGTTTCTCTGGGGAGGTGAGGTCTGTTTGCTGTAAAAACCTTAACATGCCCCAAAAAAACCCCAAAACCAATTCTTAGTTGTTACTGGAGAATCTGTTGGTGATGTCCTGGGTAATCAGATTGCTCCAGGTAGTCCAATTGGAAGGGTTTTTTTCTTTCTTATCAAGAAATATAAAGTCAGGGGCTGAACTTCCAAGGCAGGACCACGTTCTGCTTACAGCAAGCTGGCTTCATCCACACAGCGGCTGGTGTTCCAGCTCTCCTGGTTGATGCTGCCACAAAAGCAGTTTGAATAACTGCAAGATCTCATGAATATCCAGAGTGTAGGTGGGCTTGCTGCCAGGCCAGCACCTCCTCTCTTCAGCTGGCAGCATTATTATTTATTACCAGTGGAAGGAGGGCTGCTGCATCTCCTCTGCTTGCCTTGTGTGTCCTCTCTCCAGAGTTTATCCAGTTAGCCAGGAACTTTGAAGAGTATCGGATGAGGCTGCAGAAAGCAGAGCATGAGCTTGGCAGGTACAAAGATCTCCTCATGAAAACTGAAACTGAGTGCAGTGCTTTGGAGGTGAAGCTGAAACACGCCCGGAATCAGGTGGATGTGGAGATCAAACGAAGGCAAAAAGCTGAGACAGACTGTGAGAAGCTGGTGAGTAATTCCTCTATCACCAGCCAGCTCTCTGGAGGTGACTAAACTGCACTGATGTGTGGAAAACAAGGATTGGCACTTGGAATAACTTGTTTTGTAAGGAGGAGGGGAAAAAAAAACCCAACAAGAGATTGGGATAGAGGGGCTGCTGCTCAGAGCTGAGCTGCCATTGCCTGTCAGAGCCATCAGCACTCTATTGACACAAGTTCTGAGAGCCTCTCTGTGTGGAATCTCCTCTCCTCAGGGTTGGTTTAGGCAGTAATTAAACCCGTGGCAGCTTCTGATGTTCTCTCCCTTTCCAGGAGAGGCAAATACAACTGATTCGAGAGCTGCTCATGTGTGATGCCTCTGGGAGCATCCAGCTGAGTGAGGAGCAGAAGTCTGCCCTTGCCTTCCTCAACAGGCCCCAGGTTTCTCTAGGTGGTTCAGGCAACAAAAGGTAGGCAAAAAAATGGGGTTTTGAGCAACAGAAGTGTCAACTATCAGTCTGGTTTTGTGCCTTCTGCACAGAGTTTTACTTTTTGTTCCAATCTGAAATCCACCTCACCTTGTAACCCCTGGAATCACTGCTGAATCAGCAAGATTGTTTCAGAACCACAGCTGGAAGCCACACTGAGTCAACTTCCTTCTAATTTTTTTACTTTTAGGCTGTCTACAATAGATGAATCTGGCTCAATTCTGTCAGACATCAGCTTTGACAAGACTGATGAGTCCCTGGTAATGTAACTCCAAGTTGTAAAGTTTCCTCCACTCTAAAACCTCTGGGGTGTGGGGTTGTCTCCAAAGGCCTCTTGTGCTCAGCTGGTATTTAACTGGCAGAGCTGATTTGCATTTCTCTGGTGTGCTCTTGGCTAAAACTGAATGAAAGTCCTGGCCAGAGGCTGTGTGGTGTTTACTCTGAGCTAACCAGCCTTGTGTATTTCCCACAGGACTGGGATTCCTCTGTGGTGAAAGCTGTCAGACTGAAAAGGAGAGAGAAGAGGGTATGTTCAGTGCTTTCCCTCCTGATGGATTCCATTGTTAGCCTGAGCTGACACAATGTCACCAGCTGTCACCTCAAAGCCACCTCTAATGATGGCTGAGCCACTAATCACAATTAAAACTTCAGATGGAGCTGCTGTAACTCACACCTGCTGCTTGGCTTCAGGGTGAATTTTGGTGGCATTGCCTCTTGAAAAGCAAATTTTCTTCTGCTGTGGCCTAGGGTTGGTCAGGGAAGATAAACAGCTACCAGAGGGGGGGAAAATCATCTAGGAAATTAATGGGTTTTTTTACTTTTTTACAAGCTTCTGCTTGTGCTGCTCTGCTGTTGGTGGGCAGTAGGCACAGATAGGGGAACAGGGTAGATCCCAGCCTGAAATCCTCACCAGCAGAGCTTAGTTGCCCTTTTTTCTGTGTGTTTTTGGTGTTTTTATGAACTGGATTACAAAGGTAGCTAAGAAACCAACTCAGAGCAGTGTTTTGAGGCCTGATACTTCACAGCATCTCTAAGAACAGGAACTGTGGGAGAAGCTGATGCACCCGTGGTGTGTGCTGCCAGCTCTGGGTCTCTCTGGGTGCACTGGGGTGGTGGAACAGGAGGTTGGGTGACAGGATACCTGTCCCAGGGACAAACCCTGCTGTGTCTTCCAGCGTTCCTCCAGGCAGTTCACTGAAGGCCCCCCAGCTCCTCAGAAGAAATCCCGCTCCATTTCCTCCACCGTGGATCAGGTACAGCCCTTCCACTTGGGTTTCTGGGCATTTAGAAGCCATAAAAACCTGGTTTTAGGGTCAAAAAACCCCCAAAAAACCAGGAAATCCCACCAGGTGCTCTCCCTAACCTTGGATTTCCCATTCCAGGGCAACGAATCCATAGTGGCCAAGACAACTCTGACAGTGCCCAATGATGGGGGCCCCATTGAAGCCATCTCAACCATCCAGACTGTGCCTTGTGCTCTGAGAAGCTGGAGGAGGAGTGGTGGGTGACACCTCTTGTGTTTGGGGACAACTCAGGGGGCTGGGGGTGACCCTGCAGGCTCAGGCAACCCCCTCCTCACCTCCCTCTGCTTTGGGCTGCACTCGTTTAGTCAAGCAGAGGTTGTGGAAGGGGGTCTCCATTCCACCAAATTTCCCCTTCCCCTTCCCCTTCCCCTTCCCCTTCCCCTTCCCCTTCCCCTTCCCCTTCCCCTTCCCCTTCCCCTTCCCCTTCCCCCTTTCCCTTTCCTTCCTTCCTTCCCTTCCCTTCCTTTCCCTTCCCTTCCTTTCCCTTCCCTTCCTTTCCCTTCCTTTCCCTTCCTCCTTCCCCTTCCTTTCCTTTCCTTTCCTTTCCTTTCCTTTCCTTTCCTTTCCTTTCCTTTCCTTTCCTTTCCCTTCCCCTTCCCCTTCCCCTTCCCCTTCCCCTTCCCCTTCCCCTTCCCCTTCCCCTTCCCCTTCCCCTGGAGGGGGTTCCCATCCCACCAAACCATTTCCCCTTCCTTCCCCCTGTTTCCCCTTCCTTCCCCCTGTTTCCCCTTCCTTCCCCCTGTTTCCCCTTCCTTCCCCCTGTTTCCCCTTCCTTCCCCCTGTTTCCCCCTAGCTTCTGGAGGGGGTTCCCATCCCACCAAACCTTTTCCTTTCCCCCTTTCCAGGTCCTTTGCAGCCCTGGAGCAGTGACTCAAACTCTGTCAGTAAGCAGCAGGAATTCAAGTCAGAGAGTGATGGCTCTGCCACCCCTCAGAGCAATGGAGGAGTCAGGCTGCATGAATTTGTCTCCAAGACGGTAGGATTGGGGCAGGAAAACTTGGAAAATTCTCTTTTTTTCCCTTTTTTTTTAATCTGTGACATCAAACCCTTGATAAGAGGCCCCCAGCCTGTGTGTCCCCAGTCAATACCTACTACTGAAGTTGAAGCAGTGACGTGTTGCTCCATCCCACTGATTTCTTCCCATCTTTATGCTTGGAATCCTTAGGTTATCAAGCCAGAATCTTGTGTTCCATGTGGAAAAAGAGTAAAATTTGGGAAAATCTCCCTGAAGTGCAGAGACTGCCGTGTGGTCACTCACCCCGAGTGCCGGGACCGCTGTCCCCTGCCCTGCATCCCCTCCTTGGGGGGCACCCCTGTCAGGATTGGAGAGGTGAGCTTGGGGCAGGGTTGGTTAGGAGCAGAACCTGCTCCAAGGACTCTGCTTTCTCAACTCCTCTTGCTCAGAGCTGCTAAAAGAAAGCAGAAAAACCAAACTTTTCCTCCTTGCTGAGTGGGTGTGAGGGGGGTGCTGAGCTGTGTGAGCAGCTCCAGGAAAACAGTCCCACAAGGTTGTGCTGTGGTGGGTCTGGTGTTGCTCTTCCCTGAGCTGATGAAGGAGAAATGGTTTTGGTTTTTTAAAACCTTGCTGAATTCTTCAGAGAGTGTTTCCCATATCATGGAGACTGAATACCTGACTTTATGTTTGTTTTTTTTTCTTTTTTTTAATTCTGCCTCTTAGGGGACCTTGATGGACTTTGTGCCCTCCACTTCTCCAATGATCCCTTCCCTCGTAGTGCACTGTGTGAATGAGATTGAGCAACGAGGGCTGCACGAGGTAAAAAAAAAAGAAAATGAGGTGTGAAACTAATGGGATGGGTTGTGGTGGTGGGGAAGGGAACTGTGAACCCAAATATTCTGTGTTTATGGTGTCTGTGGTGCTTCTCTGGGGGGCACTGAGGGAGCAGCAGTGTCTGTGGAGTGCTCAGGTGTTGGGGGGTGAGGGGGGGAGCAGGGAAATGTCAGCTTTGTGGTTGCTCTTTTGCCTCTAAGCAGAGCTCTTTGTCAGCAGACAGGGCTGTACAGGATATCTGGCTGTGACAAGACAGTGAGAGAACTGAAGGAGAAGTATCTCAGATCAAAAAATATCCCTCTGCTCAGCAAAGTGGATGATATCCACGCCATCTGTGGCCTCCTCAAGGACTTCCTACGCAGCCTCAAAGAACCTCTCCTCACTTTCCGCCTCAACAAGACTTTTATGGAAGCTGCAGGTAAGGAATTGGTCATTTTTGTCCCTAGGTTTGGTGCTGACAAGTGTAAAGAATCACTGAATTTTTTCCCTAGGTTTGGTGGTGGGAAGTGTAAGGAATTTTGGTCGTTTTTGTCCCTAGGTTTGGAGGTGACAACTGTAAAGAATTGATAATTTTTTCCTTAGGTTTGGTGCTGACAAGTGTAAGGAATCCCTGAATTTTTTTCCCTAGGTTTAGTGGTGACAAGTGTAAGGAATTGATAATTTTTTCCTTAGGTTTGGAGGTGACAAGTGTAAGGAATTGGTAGGTTTTTTTCCTAACTTTGGTGGTGACAAGTGTAAGGAATCACTGAATTTTTTCCCCTAGGCTTGGTGGTGGCAAATATAAGGAATTGGTCATTTTTTTCCCTAGGTTTGGTGGTGACAAGTGTAAGGAATTGGTCTTTTTTTTTCCCTAGGTTTTGTGGTGGCAAATGTAAGGAATTTTGGTCATTTTTTCCCTAGATTTGGTGGTGGGAAGTGTAAGGAATTGGTCATTTTTTTCCTAGCTTTGGTGGTGACAAGTGTAAAGAATCACTGAATTCTTTCCCTAGGTTTGGTGGTGGGAAGTTTGGCTGCTGTGTGACCTCTCAGTGCCCCTTGGAGGCCTCAGGTTGGCAGCTCTCTTGATGGGGTGCAATATCTAGAAGCTCCCTCCTGTTGTACTGGGTATTTTGGTTGTTTTTTTTCTTCCTCTGCCTCTGGGACCACTTCCTGAGGTCTGTGTTCTTTTCTCTTCTCTTCCCCCCCCAAGAAATCCCAGATGAGGACAACAGCATTGCTGCCATGTACCGAGCAGTTGATGAACTCCCTCAGGCCAACAGGGACACCCTGGCTTTCCTCATGGTGCACCTCCAAAGGTATGTTCAGATGGATTGCTTATTCTAAGAGTTAAATCCAAATAGTTTGGTTTTTTCCCCCCTGAATGAAGACTTTATTATGAAAAACCTGCTTATTCAGAGGCTGAAGTGTGTGAGATGGGGGAGTTGTACAAGTAAAGAAGACAAGCTCCATTTTCCCTCTCTTAATAATTTTTTTTTTCTTTAATATAGGGTGGCTCAGAGCCCAGAGACAAAAATGGACATTCCCAACTTGGCCAAAGTCTTTGGCCCCACAATAGTTGCTCATGCAGTGCCTGACCCTGACCCTATGACCCTCCTGCAAGACACTAAACGACAGCCCAAGGTGGGTGGCTTTGAAGTGGGGGATTTTGGGTGGCTTTGAAGATCCCATGGAAAGAATTTCCTGCTGGAGAAAGCAGGTGGGATGTCTGTCTGGTGTCAGTGTGTCCCAGCTCTGTAACAACAGCTCCTCCTTGGTGTCTGCAGGTAGTGGAACGTCTCCTGATGCTGCCTCTGGATTATTGGAGCCAGGTGATGATGGTGGAGCAGGAAAACGTGGATCCAGCTCATGTCATTGAGAACTGCAATGCCTTCTCCACTCCCCAGACACCTGATACCAAAGGTACCCCCTGGGTGCTGCTGGATTGGCAGCTGCAGCCCTAAAAAATAATTCCCCTGCTCAGAGCTCCTGTTGGAGCCAGGGATTCCTGCAATGCCTTCTGGAGGCAGAGGGAAGCAGAGCATGCCAGGAAACACCAGATCTGGCTGGTGGTTTTTTGACAGATGCTTGGGAATGGCTAATTTTCCTTGCATGGCAGTGAAAACTTCAGCTGTGCTCCTGTTGCTCATTTCTCTGCCTTTTTTTTTCTTTTTTTTGGACAGTGAGCATTCTTGGACCTCTCACTACTCCAGAGCAGCAGCTTTCCAAGACCCCTTCCTCCAGCTCCCTGTCCCAGAGGGTCCGTTCTACCTTCAGCAGAACCACCCCCAAGTGAGTGCCAGGGGGTGCTGGGGTGCCTGCAGGGGGGTTGGGTGTGTGAGGAGAACTAAAATTAGATTTTTTTGACCCATTTCTGGGACCAACCTGGATTTCCTACTCAGTCAACCCTTCCTTAACCAGTGCTGTGAGCATCACCTTATGGTAGGGAGAGGAACACTTGGTTTGGGTAAAATTTGGGTCAATAATCCTTGGGGAAAAGGGGAGGGGGAGAGTGTTTAGACCTTTCTAGCCCAGACCTGATGTTTTTCTACTTCTTTTGAACCAGATTTGGGAGCAAAACCAAATCAACAACCCAGCTGGGGCACTCGGGCACCTTCTTTGCCTCTCCTATGCTGAAGTGAAGTGGAGCTGGGAGGCAGAGCCAGCCCAACACTTTCCCACCCATATGCATGAGTACATTAAATACAAGTTTTCTCCCCAGCAGCTTATGTTAGAAGATCTTTTTCTCTTTCTTTCAGCTTAACTAAGACTTTTAATGGGATTTTATTGTGCAATGTATTTTTATTCTCAAATGCTGACTTTAGAATTATTGAAAAAAAAAAAAAGAAGGAACCAGCAGGATTTGTTCCAAGTGTTAATAAAAACCCAACTGCTAGAGGGACTGACACTTCCCAACAGCATCCAGTGTAAAGCCAATCATGCAAATGAGGGTTTTTTGGTGTTTAAGACTCCATAGCTTGCTCTTCACACAGCAGTATCACTCCTACTGAATTTTCTGAGAATTTTCCAGCAGCTCAGAGCTGGAATTCTTGTGGTGTAGCTGTAATCCTGAGGATGGCAGTGTTGCTCCAGGCAGGAGAGGTTCTGCTCAGGGACTGACCTTTTGTTTCCTGGTACTGTGATTACAAGGGGGAACATCTTGTAGAGAGCTGTCTGGAGATGAAAACCCAGAGGGTTTTGAGCCTCTCTAACTGAATTACTTCCCCTCCTTGTTCTGTGAGGGGAGTTTCATAGCACCCTTGCTTTTTGGAGTCCCTGCTTTCCAAAATCAGACTTTGTGACTTTGCCCAGTGCTGTGTGAAGAGATTTGTGGAACCTGTACTGAAGTTCATCAAGTGTCACTTTTTATTGAGCTCTGGAAGACTCCTGCCCTGATCTGTGCAGCTAAGTAAATCATGATATTCTGTGTGACTTCTGCCTGATGTGTTTTTAATTTCTGCTGCAGAGTTTTTAACACTTGTGCAGCATTCCAGGAGGCTGAGGTGTGCTGGCTCTGAGCTGCTCCTGCCTCAAGGATGGATGAACCTGGGAGTCAGGATCATCCCTCTGTCCCTCCTCACCCTCCTCCAGACCCTCAGCACTTGGTGAGCATCTGAAGGAAGCAATCTTAGAGCTGCTGCAGCTCAGAGGAGCATCCTGAGAGTCCTCCTGCCCTCTGAAAAATCACTTTATTAGCGTTCAAGCTTTTCAGAAGCCACAGGAGATGGGAGAAGGAGGCTGCTGGGCTACAGAATGTCAGCTTGGGGTTGCCATGAGCCAGAAGCTCCACACAACTCTGCACAGCCTGGCTTCCTGGGCTGGTTTGGGCTGGTTCTGCCTTGCCCTGCCCTGACTGCAGCTTGCCTGGAGTCTGTAACTTGTTTATCCAGAACAGCAACTGCCCAGCACCCAGGTGGCTGCTACCTGAGTGATTTTTAACAATTGAATTTGTGTCACTGCAAGGTCTGAGGGCTCTGGCTGGTAAATCCCTTCCTTGAGGAGCAGACACTGGGCACAGGAGGGCCCTGGGGCTGTGGATGACTCCTCAGTGATCCATTTCTAATCATTAAATAACACCCTTTAAAGAGGTGGCAGAAACTGCTCTTAGAGGTAAGAGGAAAAAGAAAAAAAGAAACCCTCAAGATACCTGATGTTATCTGGATGCAGTGTGGAGTGGCAGCTCTGAAGGGCAATTTGAGGCTAGACAGCAGTAGAAAATACATTAAAATATCCTCAAGATCTTAAACTGAGGTGGAAGAAACCATCAACCTCATATTCTTCTCATCAAAAAAAAAGAAGAAAACCCCCCCAGGATTATTCCCCCCCCTCAGGAGGCTGAGTCACTGCAGCAACACAAAGGGAGTGGGGAGGATTTGTCCTTAAGAGGGATGGGATGGATACTTGGGGTTCCTTTGTTTATTTTTTTTTATCCATTCCTGACACCTTTTAATAGAAATGGAGTAATTTGGGTATTGGCTGTTAGCAGTGCACTTGGAACTGGATAAATGGGAAGTGAGGGCTGTGTCTTCATTAGACTGAGGCATTAATTAGGATATCAACCTAATATTTGTATTCCCATGGAAGCATCTTTGTGTGCTTTGCCTTCCCCCAAAAGGGTCTGGCCAGCACGGGGCTCTGAGCTTGGGTCTCTCAGGCCTTGGTGGTGGCTCTTGGCTTTTTCTCCTGCTTAATAATCATAGAATCATAGAATAGGCTGGGTTGGAAGGGACCTCGGAGATCATCGAGTCCAACCCTTGATCAGCTACCGCCACAGTCACTAGACCATGGCACTGAGTGCCATATCGAGTTGCTTTTTAAATGTCTCCAGGGACGAAGAGTCCACCACCTCCCCAGGCAGCCCGTTCCAATGTCTGATCACCCTTTCCGTGAAAAAATTCTTTCTAATAGCCAATCTGAACTTCCCCCGGCACAATTTAAGACCATGCCCTCTTGTCTTATTGAGAGTTGCCTGGGAAAAGAGACCAACCCCTGCCTGGCTCCATCCTCCTTTCAGGTAGTTGTAGAGAGCAATGAGGTCTCCCCTGAGCCTCCTCTTCCTCAGGCTGAACAGCCCCAGCTCCCTCAGCCTCTCCTCATAGGATCTGTGTTCGAGTCCCTTCACCAGCTTGGTTGCCCTCCTTTGGACCTGTTCAAGGACCTCAATATCCTTCTTGAACTGAGGGGCCCAAAACTGAACACAGTACTCAAGGTGTGGCCTTACCAGGGCTGAGTATAGGGGCAGAATCACCTCCTTGGACCTGCTGGTGACGCTGTTTCTGATACATGCCAGGATGCCATTGGCCTTCTTGGCCACCTGGGCACACTGCTGGCTCATGTTCAGCTTCCTGTCAATCCAGACTCCCAGGTCCCTTTCTGCCTGGCTGCTCTCCAACCACTCTGTCCCCAGCTTGTAGCGCTGCATAGGGTTGTTGTGGCCAAAGTGGAGGACCCGGCACTTGGCCTTGTTGAAGCTCATCCCATTGGAGTCAGCCCATCTCTCCAGTCTGTCCAGGTCCCTCTGCAGAGCCCTCCTGCCTTCCAGCTGATCAACACTTCTCCCCAGCTTGGTGTCATCGGCAAACTTGCTGATGATGGACTCAATCCCCTCATCCAAGTCATCAATGAAGATGTTGAACAGGACTGGGCCCAACACTGATCCCTGGGGGACACCGCTGGTGACCGGCCGCCAACTGGAAGCAGCCCCGTTCAGCACCACTCTCTGGGCCCGGCCCTCCAGCCAGTTCCTAACCCAGTGCAGAGTACGCTTGTCCAAGCTGTGGGCAGCCAGCTTTCTCAGGAGGATGCTGTGGGAGACGGTGTCGAAGGCCTTGCTAATATTAAGAGTGATTTGAGGCAGATGATGGCTCTGTGAAACAGCTATTAATATCATACAGAGCTTGGATGGAAGTCAAAAAAGAACAGCAAAAGGGAAAGCTACCAACAGGCCAGCCAAGCAGGAAGCACAGGAGAGAGAAAAGGGGGGAAGGAAAACCAAAAGATTCAGAGAAGAAAAATACAAATAGCTGGAAAACAATCCTGGGTTCCAAACCAGTTCTGTTGGATCACATTTTCTGAGCTGATTGCAAAGAAATCCTGATTTATGGGCATGTTCTGTAGGAATAAATTATCTGTGGGACCAAATGAACTGAGGAGGAAATGCAGAGAGAGCAGCAGTGCTTGATCCAGTGGGAAAAGGAAAAAAAAATCCAAGCTTGGCTTGATGCTTCTTGGACACAAAATTTGCAGCATGAAGTGGGAGAAAAAGCCTGGGAAGTGTTGTCTGGAAACCTGGGAGGTTCAGCTGAGGAGCAGAGGGCAAAACTAAAAATACTTTGAGGTGTGGCAGGAGGATTTCCCTGACAAAAGCTGAGCCCTGGCTGAGTGTTTAAAACTTCTCCTGTTCCATTGCCTCCAACTTCCTTGTTGGCACACCAGAGGGGAGGCTGGAAGGAGTAAGAAGAGGGGTGAAATATAAAAGTGCCTTTGGTTTCTGTGGCACATTTATTTCAGCTCCTGTTTGCTCTGCTCTTTGCAGTTCTTCCCCCTTTTTCCAGGGAAGGAAGGGAGCAGAGTTTGGCCAAGGCACCAGCACTTACTCAGAGCTTTGATTCATGGTACAACTCCTTGGGCAGGAGCTCTGCTGCCCCAACCCTCTGCTCTCCCCCTGCTTGGATGCTGGAGGATTGCTGAGTCTTTTACCAGACCAAAACAGGTGACATTTCTCCTAGACAAAAGAGGTTTAGGTGCTTCAAAGATGCCTGTTTTCTCCTGTATTTGATTTTCTTCCTTATTTTATAATCCCTCCCAAGCCCAGGCTGCTTTGCTTGCTGCCTGCAGAGGGCAGAGGATTCCCACCCAGCAGCTGGGAGACACGAGGTGAGGTTTCTGCCATTTATTCTCCCCCTGGTGAGTAACCAGCAATGCTTTGGCACCACTGGATTTCTGCCTCACAGCTGGGTTGTTTCCTCACAATATTCCTATTTCCCTCCCTGCTCCCTTATTTCCATGAAAAGCCCTGGATTTGGAAATGGGGTGGAAATGGGGGAAAACAGACCAGGACTTGAGGAATATCCTGTGGATATTCATCCTTAACTGAGCTAGAAAGAGCCCAAGAAAATGACCAGGCAGTAAATTTAAAATGATAAAGGAAAGATTTTTTTATTTTTCATCCAATTTATACAGAACCCGAGAGCACCATGGGGTCAAAACAGCATCACCAAAGTATTTGCTCTTGTTTTCAAATGCTTTGAGTGTACAGCAGGGAACAGCTTCTCCCTGGGTGATTCTTCTCTCATTTCCTCACCCTGGAAATCAGATCCATGGAATTCCTCCAGATCCTGGACATTCTGCTTTCCTCAAACATGGGCAGCAGGTGATGTGGAACCACCAGAGACTGAAACTGCTGCCCTGGGAGCTCTGGGGTAAGAATTTCACCCCAGGTTCCCTTCAAGCTGGGCAGGGGCTGTTTATAAAACTCTTCAAGAAGAGTTTGGCAGCAGAGAGCAGAAGAAAGGAGCTGTTAAACAGTTGGAAATCTTAGGCTAAACCACCTTCCTGCAGTGCCTATCTCTCCTCAACTAATCTCTTCCAAAAAAACGAGCATCCCACTGTCTGTTTGCAGCTGGGGGAGCCCAGGAGGCCGAGGCAGAAACTTGATCAACACGAGAAAAACACTTTGAGGGAAGAGTAAAGAGGTGATAGCGTGGGGTTCAGTTTAACTGCCCTCCAAAACCCAACCCTCAGCCCCTGCCCTGTCCCAAAGCTGGGGCTGCAAAGTGCTGGAAGAGCCCCTGATAGCAGCCACCTCCCTCCCCTGAGCTCCTCAGGGAGGGCTCCTTATCTCCAGGAGCAAAGCTCTCCCTGCTATCAGCCCTCCCAGAGACACTCAAACTGTCTTCCAACTGCTCTGATGCACTGATAAACCCAGAGCATTTGCAGCAAAAAAAAACCCCCAAAACCTCACCCTGAGCCTGCAGCAGAATTGGGAGGCAGAGAGCTGCTCCCACCCCTCTGTTTTCAGGCCCCATCCAGGGTTTTTGTGCCATCCCCCAGCTGAGGGAAGGCAGAGGATCCCAGTTATCCCAGATCAAAGGAAATCCCTGGGACTTGGAGGGTTGGTCATGGGTGAAAGGCAAAGGTTGGCAGAAAAATCAGATCCTCGGATTCCAGCTGCTGGTCCAAAGGCTCTGGTCCTGCCAGTGTGGCAGAAAAGTAAGGAGAAGTTGGGGTAAGGTTTGGGTGAGATTGGGGCAAAAAGTAATGAGAAATTGGGTTCAGATTTGGATGAGATTGGGGCAGAAAAAGTAATGAGAAATTCAGTAAGATTTGGATGAGATTGGGGCAGAAAAGCAGTGAGAAATTGGGGTAAGATTTGGGTGAGATTGGGGCAGAAAAGTGATGAGAAATTGGGGTCAGATTTGGATGATATTAGGGCAGTAAAGCAATGAGAATTTGGGGTAAGGTTTGGATAAAATTGGGGCAAAAAGCAATGAGAAATTTGGGTAAGGTTTGGATGAGATTGGGGCAGAAAAGCAATGAGAAATTGGGGTAAGATTTGGATAAAATTGGGGCAGAAAAGTGATGAGAAATTTGGGTCAGATTTGGATGAGATTGGGGCAGAAAAGTAAGGAGAAATTGGGGTAAGATTTGGATAAGATTGGGGCAGAAAAGCAATGAAAAATTGGGGTAAGATTTGGATAAGATTGGGGCAGTAAAGCACAAGAGTTCTGAGCCAAACTCTGAGAGAAGCTGAAGTGCTGACAAGCCCATGTCCTGTGTTAGAAAGAAAAGAATTATCAGGGGATGATTTAAATGGTGTTAATTAAAATCAAAGTGACACTGAGGGATGAGTTCCTGCACTACTGAGGAAGAACTAGCACGTGGCACACTCAGACTGGTTTCCAGCAGCAGAAAATCCCTTTTTTTTTGTGCTTTCCATGGGTTTAGAGTGTAGAAGTTTTGAAATATGGGTGAACTTAGAATCCCCCCCCCAAAAAAAGGACCCTTGGAGAGGGTCAGGACAACTTCTGCCTCTGGGTGTATCTGAGATAAACCCCAGGTGATCCAACAACTCCTTGGATGCTTCCCTGGGTTGGGGATGGTGAGTAGGAGACAAATGTGGAGAGGAGGAAGGAAAGAGCAGATTGAAGTCTTCCTTAGGAGCAGCAGCTGATG
>CM041113.1:132500-467500 GCA_023079485.1 Archilochus colubris
GGGCTCTTGGAAAATGCCAGCAGGGATTAGGGCACTGGGGCTCCAGCATTTAGGAGTTCAGGGGAGCCAGGCTGAGGTTTTCCTTCAGATCCTGCTCTCCTGGCTGCCACTTTCCAACAGTGTGAATAAAAACCCCATATTTGCAGGGCAAAAAACCCCCAAATGTGCATTCTGCCCCCAAACCTCTGCATGGCCTCTGTTTCCTCCTTACCTGCCCTTTCAGGATTCTTTCTTCTTCTTTCAGGATTTCTTAGGGACAGAATTATTTTGGGCAGCCATCCAGAAGCCTCCAAACCCCCAGCCCACCAGGAATCTCCTTGGATCCAGCAGCACAACCACTTCCAGTGCTCGGGCTGCCACACCACATCTTTGGGGTTCTCCACTTGGTACAAGGTGAGATTTCCTCCCTGGGCTCCTCTGCCTTTGAAACACAACAAAAATATTCATCTTTCCCCCTCTTTTTGCCTCCTGGGAGGCTTTGGTCAACTCCTTAATTAGAGAGGATTGCCTCACTTCCTTAGGGCTGGAAATGTCTCTTTGTTCAACAGGGCAGGAGCTCTTATCTCTTATCTCTCCCTGGCCCTCAAACAACTTTGCTTTTGCCAATTCCTTCTGTGTCCTCACAGCCAACCTGCAGATGATGCAAATATCCAACTAGGTAAAAGTTTTTAACTCAACCTAAAAACTTGGAGCCACTTTGGGGACACTCAGAGCTGCGTGGCTGATGCCCCAACCCCCTCCTCAGCACATCTTTACCATGGCTGTTTCCTTTCTCCTTGGGTCTTTCCCCACCATCTTGATTTTTTTTTTTCCCCCCACCTCTTTCAGGCTTTTGGGTTCTTTTATCCAAGAAGAAAGTCAGAAAAATCCCAAGAACAGATTTGTAGCTGTAGGACTTCTTCAGGACAGGACTGCCTGGGCCATTTGTCATTTTTGGGTGGGCTCCATCAACCCAAATCCCAGCTTTCTGGGATCTGATGGGTCCTGATGGATCCCTCCAGCCCTGCTGCTGCCAGGGATGCCAATTTTCCTGCTGGAATTGGGAGGCAGAGTTTCTTCCTCATCCTTTTGACAGCAAAATTCAGCTTTTCCTTTTGAGAAGACTTCAGCTCTTCCTGGTCTCAGGAATTCCCATCAACCTGCTCCAGCAGGACTGGCAGGAGCCCACCAGGCTCCTTCTTTTCTCCTTCTTTTTTGGCATTAAAGGATAACTTGAGCTTTTGGGGAAGAGTCAGGACAGGTTGGTGATGATTCTCCAGGCCTGGAGTAGGGAGGGAGCCCAAACTCTGCTCTCAGGAGAACTTGCAGAAAGCAGGGCAGCAGCTTCCTTGGAAAAGGTGGAATTCATCCCTTTGCAAGGCCCCTGGGAGGATTCTCCTGGATGATGGAGAGAACCTGGAAGCAGAGCTCCTGCCTCGGGCCAGAGGCTGTGGTTGGAAGGGACATTTGGGTGGCAATGGGTGAGGCAGGAGCAGCATTCCTGTCCTCCTCCTCCTGGAGCTGATCCTTCAGAAAACTAAAGGCTAGAAACCTTGGAAATGGGGCTGGGAATCCCAGGTGGAAGGAGCCTCTTCCTAGCAAGATGAAGGTTTAAAAGCACTGGGAGAGGGCAGATCCTCAGCCTCTCCCCTGCATCCCTCTTCGAGGTGTCCAAGTCCCTCCTGGAAAACACTGGAGCTGGTGCAGCCAGGAACTGGGAGCCTGGAGGGAATTTTCCTATTTTGGGGCAAACCCGAGGGCTGTCAGCTGAGGAAATGGAACTTTTCTCACCCCCAAAATCTCAGAGTTTGTGGTGCAGAGGTCACGGCTCGGGCAGCTCCATCCCAAGCTCTGGCCTGGGCTGTCTCTGGATTTTTCTGGCTCTTCCCACCTGTTCCATCAGACTGATGTTTCCCTGGGGTCTCCAGCAATTTCCCTTTCCATTTGGGACAGGAGTTGATGCCACCCATGGTGTCAGGCATTGCACAACCACTTAACCCTCTCCGGGTAAGAGAGAAAAAGGGGAAAAAAAAAAAAACAAACCAAAAGGAAGAAGAAGAACTCCCGACTTCTCTCTGCTGTGACACTTTCTCCCAGCCAACAAACAAAAGTTTTATGAGCTAAACCCTCTCGGATGCTGCATTCCAGCTTGGTAACATTTCGCTAACACATTGCAAACGTTTGACTCATAGAAACTTGGAAGGCTGGAGAGAGCCGGGGGAGGGGGGAAAAGCGTCACATTCCCATTCCCGGGCAGGGTTTGGTTGTTGGATTTCTTCTGGGTGTAGTGTTTGTTTTGTTTTGTTTTTTTTATTATTATTTTTTTTTTTTTTTTAGGAACTGAAACGTCTGTTTAATGAGGAAAAAAAAAAAAAAAGTGTTTCAGCCTGTCCCTTTTCACCAGCTCGCTTTGTGTTGGGGAGAGAGGGGCTGGAGGAGGAGGAGGAGGAGGAGGATTTGTGCTGCCAAGGGAGGAACCCGGGGCAGCTGAACTCGCTTTTCTTCTGCTAGATTTTTTTTTTTTTTTCTCCCTCTGTGTTCCCAGGACAGGGTTGGCTTTCTAGGTTTGATAAAGCATTTCCTTCCATTGTCATTCTATACGGCCTCTGGGCCCTTCTCTCAGTCCCTCCCCTTTCACCATCCCCTCTCTTTTTTTCCTCTCTCTCTCTCTTCCTGAACTTTAGAGAATCTTGAGATATAAAGAAAGCAGCTGCCTCCCTTAAGCACATCTTGAACAATGAGACCTCATCTCCAAGGGCTTTAATTCCTCTGGATGCAAGGACAAAGCCAGGGTGAGTACCCACTGCCCCCTGTCCCTCCAGAACCTTCCCTGTGGGTGCTGCGGTCCCTCCCTGGGGTCCCCTCTCAGCTCTGGGGGTGCCGAGGATGTCCCAGAGCAGAGGAGGAGATGCTGAAAGCTTCAAAACTCTTAAAACTCAACCAGTGGTGCTGGAAAAAACACCAAAACTCCGCTGTCCCCATCGGACACGTGTGCTGGAGGTGGCTTTGCCACCCCGAGTCCTGGGTTTGGGTCTCCCGGGGGGGATTGGGACCTCAGCCAGGAGGGGAGGAATCCTGGGTTCCAAGGGAAAGAAACAGGATGCAATCAGGAATGCCAGGGCTGCGGGAGGGAGATCTTTTCCTTCCCCCCAACCCCTAAATTTTGGGGTTCTGCCACCCCTGGGTGACACCGAGAGGAGCCTGGAAGGGGCAGGGGGGGGTGGGGAGGTGGGAGCCACCTCCAGTTTGGGAGGCGGGGGTTGCATCGTGTGGATGCTGCTGAGCTTCCTGCTGGTGTCCCCGGTGTTTCTGCTGAGAATTCCGTAGGAATTTTCCAGCTCGTTTGAAAAAGCAAAACCAGAGCTGAGCAGATCCTGCAGGGAACCGCGGTGTCCATGGTGGGGACAGCAGGGAGAGGGACATGGAATGGGGTTGGGATTTGGGAGGGTGGATTATCTGGAGTCTTGATTTTTGCCTGAACCAGGGGTTTGGGTTGGTTTGGTGCGTAAAAAGACGAGGGGAAAATAAAAGGAGATGGTGCTGGATGTGAACTGGGGACGGGGGAAAAGGGGGATAAAGGGGGGGTCTGGCACAAGGGGCAAAGCTGCTGCCACCAAACCAGCTCCCCAAAAATCGGGTCCCAGGCTCCGGGAAACTGCACCCGATTCACATGGCAGAGCGTGAAGGATGAGAAGGCCTCTCCCAGGGAAATCTTGAGATCTTCCCAAGGGATTGCAAGCCGAAAAAAGAAAAAAAAAGCAGCACATTGTGAACCTGCCAGCTCCTCCTCCTCCTCCTCCCCAACAGCTTCCCAGGACACTCGATGTGCACCCAACCAGCTCAGTGTTCTGGCGTTTCCCCTCTGCCCTTTCTGGCAGGCTTTGCAAAGAGCTAAAAACCTGGGGAAATCTTTTTTTCGAGGTGTTGGTGTCCCCCGGGCTCCCCCTGCCCCTCTCTTTGCCTCCGCCGTTCCTGCAAACTTCTGCTTGCAGAGCTCAGGTGACAACGGGAACAAAGGAGCAGGGACGGGGACTCTGAAGGATGCCCCGAGGTCACAAAGTCCCCTCTGCCCCTGGCATCGCCTCCTTTTTTTTTTTGCCGAATTGCTTGCAGAGCATCCCTGATGTTCCTCTGGTTTCAGGAGGTGATGGCAAAGCCAGAGAGAGGAGGGGGAGGTGGGAACCTGCAGGAAAACCTGGGCTGAGGACAGGGATGGATGGATGGATGGATGGATGGATGGATGGATGGATGGATGGATGGATGGATGGAAAAAAGGAGAAATTCTGCCTGCTGGAGGGCAATGTTGCTGTGATGTGGCACGGACTGGTTGTGGGAAGTTGGGAGAAAGGCAGAGAGAGGGTTTTTAGGGAGGACAGGGGCTCCAGCAGCTCTGCCGCTTCCCCCAGCCCTCAGCTGCCTCCTTGGGTTGGTTTGGTTCTGGCTTGGAAGTAGAGAAATGAGGGAGGTGAAAGGAAAATCTCCAGACTTGACATTGAAAAGATCTCAGGTCAGTGCTGGGAGGAAACCTCCAAAGCTTGGGACAGGTGTTTTTCCACCAGGAGCTGACACATCTTAAATATAAATATAAATAAATATAAATATAAATATAAATATAAATATAAATATAAATATAAATATAAATATAAATATAAATATAAATATAAATATAAATACAGATCAAAGCTTCAGATTTCATGGAGCTTTTCTGAGGCATAATTGTGTTCCCTTTGGGTTTTCAGGGAGAGATGAGAACTTTTACTGCCTCTGAGCATCCTCCCCACCCCTGTGCCCACAGCCCCCTCCATAGCAATTCCCTCCAGGAGTTCAGCTGTGTTCTTGGCACTTGCACAATGAGGAAATTGGCAGCATTTCCAGAGCAGCCATCAACTTTCCAGGGATGTTGCATGTATTTTCCAGCAAGGGATGGAACAGCATCAGCAACCCTTTTGTCCTCCAGGCCAGGGCTGCAGTTCTGTTGGAGGAAGGACCAGAATTTGTTAAAAATGCTCAGGGTGCAAAGGCTCTGAGAGGTTTTTCCTCCAGCCCAGGAGTTCTGTATTCAGCTCATGTCCTGGTGCTTGGCCCTCGTGTCCCTGCTGGGATGTTTTGGTGGCAGCTGCTATCACCCTGCTCCAGCTCTCCATCCCAGTGTCCCACCAGTAGGCAAAGGGCATCTTGCTGGAGTATCAGAGATTTTGGGATCCCTTGTCCTGGCTTTTCATGCTCCTGTTCCCTTGGGATTGCTTGTTGAAGGGAATTATAGACTGGATAAACTGGGACAAAGCACCTGGAAACAAAAAGTTGGACCTGAGGTGATGTGAGATGTTTGAGCACAGGGTTAGGAAGTGACAGGTACCCAGCTGTCACCTCCTTCCCGGTGCCATTTCCCCCTGAGGATCTCTCAGGACAGACACAGCCACACATTGTGTGGGCATCACCAGGAAGGTGCATTCAAAGATCTGGATTAAAAGGGCTTGGTTCGTTCATCAGGAAGTTTACTTGAAAAGCAAATAAACCCAGGAGCAGCTCTAATGCCAGGAAACAGGTAAAGTGGTTTGGTTTGGTTTGGTTTGGTTTGGTTTGGTTTGGTTTGGTTTTTTTTTTCCTCCTGAACAAACCAGGCAGGGGAGGCAAAATAAAAACCTTGCCTGAACTGCAAGCATTGAACAGCTCTGTGATAGCTGCACCTGGGGGCTCTGATATCACCAAACAAACTGCTAAATAATGAGGTTTTGTGTGGTGGCCACACAAGAAGACCCTGGTGGCCACACACATTTCCCCATCCTTGGAAATTTGCTCTCCAAGCCCATTGCAAAGCTCTCAGGGACTCAGGAATAATTATTCCCTCAGCCCCCAGTCATTTCTTGTTGCTTTGGCATCTTCCAAGTGCAAAATGCACCGAAAGGAAAAGCCAAATCCTCCGGCTCTGCTTTGTGCTCTTTGGGGCTGCAAAACCCACCCTGAACTCTGCAGCACCCTGTGGCAACCCTGGGCTACCAACCCAGGGCTTCTGCTGGTCCCCAGTGGGCTGGGACACAGGTGACACCGTGACCAACCTGCTTCAACCTTTTTTTGGGGGGGGTTTGTTTGTTTTCCACCCCAAGCTGCTTCTCCCTGGTAACTTCTCCCTCTCCTTTGTTCCTCAACCAGATTTCTCCCTCAGGCCCAACTTCTCCAGGAAGCTGTTTGTTTCCAGGGGCTTTGTCCCAGTTTATCCAGTCTATGATTCCCTTCCCTGCATCACCAAGCAATCCCAAGGGAACGGGACCATAAAAAGCCAGGAGGAGGGGTCCCAAAATCTCTGATACTTCAGCAAGATGCCCTTTGCCTACTGGTGATGGGGAGCAGTGTCCCCTTTCAAAGCCACAGTCCCAAGACAACCCTGGTCTTTTGGTTTCTTTTTTTTTTCTCTCTTATTTTGCTTTTTTTTCCCTCCCCCCTGTGCTTGCTTTCATGCTGGGAGAGCAGTTTTTCCAGCCAGCCTGGCTCTGGAAAAGCCCCGAGCATCAGACATGTGCAGAATGAGCAATGCTGGAGCTTTGGGGCTCAGCCTGGGCTGGGGGGGACAGAGAGAGGGACACCAGGAGCAGGCAGATGGTCTCCCAGGAGAGGAAAGGGCTTGTTTTTGGGGACAGAACATGGATTTGAAAGGTATTGGGGTTTTCCAGTGCTGGGGTTTGAGTTGGAGACATCCTGAGGCTTAGGAGTGAAATTATTTCCTTTAAATGTAGGAAATGGCACCTGCCTGCTGCTGGGTTCATCCTGTGAGATCCAGACCCTGTAATTCCAAACATTCTCCTGTAATTCCATACATTCTCCTGCTCCTGGCCCAAGGGCTGATCTGAGCACTGCCAGTGTGCAGAGGGATGGGGAGGACCTGGCTCTGGAATCCTCCTGACTTCTCAGATCAATCTGTGATTTATTTTTTTTTCCCTAGTCTAAAGGTTTCCAGTAAGGTGGGAAAACTCTGAGGGGTTTCTGGGCATTTCCCAGCCTCAGTATCCTCGGGTCTTTTATGGAGGTGAAACCCTGAAAGGATGAGTCTCAGGATCCTATTGGTGTGTGGCTGGGAATGAGTTATAATCCAGGGATGATGAATCCTGCTCTGCTCAGATGTCCTGAGGAAGGATCCTCCTTCCCAGTTCCTGAATTCATCGAGAAACTGGGTTAGGGAAAAAAAAAACCAAACCAAAACAGAGCAATAATAATAACAGAAGTATCTCTGTAGCAGATGAGAAAGGAAACAACCCCCTGGAGGAAACTAAATCTCAAACCAAAAGTGAGAGGAGCAGAGAGGGGACCCAGGGGCTGGGGCAGGCTGGGGATGCTCTGCCAGCTCCAAAGGCTCTGGAAGGGCTGAGAACCCTGAGCTGGGGCTCCTGCCCTTCGCAAAAACCTCCTCAAGCTCCTTCCCCAGGAGCAGAAAGGTTTGAAAATAAAGTTGGGATCCGTGGGGCTGAGCTGACCTGGTCCCTCCGGGCTCTTTCTGTGCCAGCAGCGTCACCGCCAGGGCCGGGGAGAGGGGGGGCTAGGGGGGCAAGAGGCCAAATGGACTTTTTCAAGGTTACAAACCTCTTCTTTTTGGCCGCCTTTCCCTCCTGCTGGAGCCAGCCCAGGCTGCAGAGCTGTTGAAGTTTGAGGTCCTTTGTTTGTTTAATTGAAGTGCTGTTTGTTTTTGATCAGAGGCATTAGATAGGAGCTTCCTCTGCAGGCAGGAAGCTGTGATTTCCTGTTCATTCCCCGGCCAACTCTCACTGGGCAGGAAACCTCTCTCTGCTGAGTGTTCACTTTTCATGCAACGTTTTCTGGAAGGTCTTTTGGTGGGGGTGGTTTGGTTTGTTTGGGTTTTTTCCCCCCCCCTCTTTGCTGTCTTTCTCCCCCCTCTCCTCCTGCGAGCAGCTCTGGGGCTCTGTAGGGATGCACTGACCCCTTTTGGGGTGATGCTTTTTGCTGAAAATGAGGCTGAAAGCTGAAAATGGTTCTGTTGAGGATGAAATCTGAGGTGGGGGGGTGTCCAGCTACTGAGCACTGTTTGGTTTTGACTGTTTGTGATGATAACTTGGGGTTCCCTCCCCATTTGTGGGCACCACTTGGGTTGGATCCACATCCTGACTTCTTCTCTCACTGCTTGGTTGGAGTGGGGGGTTTTCTTTTTGTGTTTTTTTTTTTTCCTTTTCTTTTACGAGACACTTGAATTTACTGTTGAGGAAGGGGAGTTTGTAACGGGTCACTGGGATGACTTGCCCAGTGTCCCATAAAAACCCAGCCCAGGAGCAGGGAGTTCAAACCAAGCCCTGGATCCGATCTGCCAGGGTTGGTTGCCCGTGGGCTCCTTGCTCGGGCCCAGAAGGACCTTCAGGCAGATGAATGCTCTGAGGAGGCAGCAGGTGAGAAATTTATCACCAATTAAACCCCTGATAGATGGCTGCTTCCATCCCTGCTGGAATGGATGGTGCTTCCCAGCTGCCCTGGAAGGGCTGGCAGCTCATTTCTCATCTCTGCCATCCCCCCACCAGGCTCCTTCCCTCCCATCAGCACCAGGGAGTGGGGCAGAGCTGCCCAGGGAGGTGGAAAAAAAGACAACTTGGGGCTTTTCTGCTTTTCTGCCTCAGACTCAGGCTGCAGGGACAGGTCCTTGGCAGCTCCTTGCACAAGGGGATATTTTTACTCCCTGTGTTTATCCTGGTAGCATCCAGGAGCAAACCCAGCCAGGGCAGTGAGATGCCCAGAGGGATCAGATGGCTCCAGCCAGAGGGACAGAGCTGCCTGAGAGCTTCCAAACTGCCCCGTGGCGACTGTCAGGGCCACACGGGTTTGTCTGGCCAAGTTCTGAATTATTTTGCTGCCCTAAAAGGGGCTCCCCTGCAGGGAGGGAATTCGTGATGGGAAGAAGAGCGGCCAGAGGAGAGAAGTGGGGAGGGAACTGGAAGAGGAGGAGCAGAGCAGCTCAGAGATGAAGAGCAGTGGGGGGGATGGATCCCATGTAGCAGAAGGAAGAGGGTTGGGTGTTTTTGGGCTATGTTGGGCAAGAGCAGAGGGCTGGGGGGGTGAAATGCTGGGGGGCTGCAGGGAGGGATGGGGGATGCAGGAAGGAGAGGGCAGGATGCTCCCATCCCTCCTGCTCGGGGCCATGCAAGGGAAAAGCTGCCCCGGGGCTGTTTTCCTCTGCTCCCCCCCTTCCTTCCCAGGCTGTCTCAGCATTCCCTCATTCCCAGAGAGCTCCCCAGGCCCCTTCTCATCATCCCTGCCGCTGACATCAGCACCGGTTGCCATGGAAACGCCAGGTTGTCCAAAACACGACCCCTCGGCCCGGTCCCACGTGGGTGAGGAAATGAAGGGTTTGTAGGACATGGAGCAGAACCAGGGAGAGAAGGAACCAGAGAGCCACACAACCCCCCCCCCCCCTCCTTGCCAGGCATTGATTTCTTGGGGTTGCAAAGCAAATGTATGGCTCCTGGGTTGGTGCTGGGCTTGCTGAGGTTTCTGCTTTGCTCTGAAGTGCCCCAGAGCAGAAGGTGCAGAGCATGGGGAGGGGGCAGAAAAATCCACCTGAGGCTCTGAGCAGAGGCAGAAAATGGGAGAGAAGGGTCCAAAGGGGCCTCTGGCAGGTGGAGCAGTGGGATCAGCAGCATCTCCCATCAGAGCTGGAAGCTCTCACTGCCTTCAGAGCAAAAGCATTTGGGAGTCTTGGCCTCAGAAATTTTCCTAAAGCCCAAAAAAACCCAAAAAACCCTGTGCCAGAATTGATGATTACCAAAGAACCTCACAGAGGTCGTGGAGGGTTTGGAAAAGAACCATCAGGTGCTGTCCTGTGGCAGGGATGGGACATTACTCTTAAAGCAGCCTTTGTTCAGGCAGGAATTACAACCAGACTCTCTTCTCCCACCACTTTTGGGTGGGAAGGTTTTTTCCCCCCAGGGAGAGCTGGAAACTTTCCCCCTGGATGCTCTGCAGCCAGGCTGGAGAAAGCAGGAGGTGTCCTGCCCTGCCCCAGAACCAGGAGGAGCATCAAACCCTCCCTGGCTTTGCCAACACCTTCAACTTCCCTCCCAGATTTGTGGCTGGGACACCCTGGGGCTCATCCCCAACCCCAGACTGGGATGTGCAGTGGTTTCTTTTGCCCTTCCTGCTGGCAGCTGGGCTGGGAATAAAAATTCTGCTGCTTCTGCTGAGCCTGTGGGGTGGATGAGACCCCAGGAGCTCCATCCCTCCCCATCTCCTGCATCCCTCTGTGGTAGCATCCAGCATCCCTGAGCTCGGGGCAAGCCAGGAAATCTCCTCCGGGGCAGATTGACAAGAGGAAAACGATGGGAATCTGATTTCTGCTCCTTAAGGCAAGTTCTTGTCCCACCTGGGAGGTTTTACCCAGCTCCTTTTCCCCTTTGGACCAATCCCCCAGCACCCAGCGAGGCTCAAACGTCACCTCCAGGAGATGGAAAACGAAACCTTGGAGGCTTTGGGGTTTTGCATCTTCCCCCCCCCCCCCGGGGCAGGGTGGAAATTGCTCGGGTGATGTGTTTTGGTTTCACTCACCGAGGCCACAAACCCAGCCGGGTAAACAAGAGCTCAGGTTCCGAACCCGACACCGACCCAACCCAACCCCCTCGTTGCAGCTTTTGCCGTGGGTGGTTTGGTTTTTTTTTTTTTGGGGGGGTGGGGGTTAAAAATAGCCTCCAGATTTCGGTTAGGGAGGTGTTTATCAGTGCCAGGGCTTCCCCTGAGACACCAAAATGAGTCAGATAAGAGCCTGGTACCACTGGCATCCTCTGGGCACGGCTGTCCTGGGGAATTCTTATTTTTTTTTAAGATGTCCTGGAAGCCACAGTCCCTCTGGATGCTCCTCCTGACTCATGGGCATCCCAGATTTAGGCATTTCACAGCATCCTGCCCTCAGCTCCTCTTGAAACCCTGGCTTCCAGCCCCCCATCCTCGGGTGTGCAAGTGGGATTCTTATTTTTTTTTCCCTTCACCTGGATCAGTTTCTCCCCAAAAGGGTGGCAGGGGAGGAGGAGGGGTGGCAGCAGAGCTGGGGATCTCGGTGGGGACCAAGCTCCCCCAAAGGGTCAGGCAGGCATCACCCCAACTTCTGCCACATGGGGGAAAAAAAATAAAATTGGTTATGTGCAGGTGGCCTCATTTAAGCTCTGTGATAATCCTTGGATTTGGAGACACAAGGGAGGATTTTGCTGTCCTTGAGGGGTTTGTTCCATGGGCAGCTGAGTTTCTGTGTGCAAGGGGGGGTTTGCAGGTAGGAAAAATCCCTGGTCTGCAGATTCTGGTGGGATCCTGAGGTCTTTCAGCTGGAGCAGCACTGGGGAAGTCTGGTTGTAGCAAGAAAACAACTCCTGCAAGGCTGTCAGGTGTAAGGGGCTGGAAAATAGGGATAAAGAGGTGATGGGATAAACAGAGTGCTTGGGGCTGCTGGTGTATCCCTGACTTTTGGGACATTCAGAGCACTTGGGCTGGAAGGGACCTCTAAGGGTCTTCTATTCCACCCCCCCTGAAGAAACAGGGACACCCTCAGGCAGATCAGGGTGCTCAGAGCCTCCTCAAGCCTCACCTTGGATATTTCCAGGGGTGAGACCTCCACAACTTCCCTGGGCATCCTTTGGGCAGCATCCTATGGGAAACCAGTGGGGAAATTTCCTGGGCTGCATCCCTGGAGCAGCATCCTTTGGGCAGCATCCCTGGGGCAGCCAGTGGGCATCCTCCTGGATTCCCCAGCCTCTCACCAGCTGGAAAAATCACCTTGTCCAGGGCTGGGTTGAGGGGCCAGGACCCCTGAGTTATTTGAGGGCACTATTTTATTTTTTTTTATTATTTTGTTTTTTTCATGACTAAGAACCCTCTCTCCTGCCTGCTGCTGGTTTCCTGTTTGACTCACACCTGACAAACCCTCAGCACAAGCCCCCGGGGCCTCTCTGGTGCTTGTGAGCAGCTGAATGGGGCTGTTTACAATTAGAGAACGTGGGATTCCCAGAAAGAGGCACAGCCCGGATATCCTGCAGGGAAACATCCCCAACCTCACTGCCTAAAAATAACTGGAGCAGAACCCTCACCAAACAACCAGCCCAACACCCCCCACCCCAGGCAGCAGAGGGGCACCCAAAGCTTTCCCTCACCCTTTTTCTAAAATCATTTTAATTACTGTAACCTGGGGCTCCCTGAGGTGGTGGCTGCCACTTGCAGTGAGTTTTAATTTTATTTTGTGTGTGTGTGTGTGAGGCCAAGGGTTCAAATGAGTTCCAGGCAGAGGTGGCTGCTGGAAACCAGTTCAGGTGTGCTGGGGGAAGCTGGGCTGGGTGGGAAGCAAAGCTGGAGCTTTTTAACAGAGAATTCAGCAATCAGGAGCCTCTCTTAAAAGGCTTTTAGGCAAGAGGTTGTTGCCAGAGGAAGTTTCTCTTTAACCCCAGGCAGTCAGGGGTTGATTTATGTCTTGAGCTTCAGGCTTCATAACTCGTGGGGGTGTTGCATGAGAATTTGATTCTATATTTCTAATAATCTTTTTTTTTTTGTTGGGGAGCATCTCCTCCCCTCCCAGCCCTGGTACCTTAACCCCAGGGAGGAAAATCAAATGGGTCAGGTTATCTCAGGAGAGGGAATCCTTGAGTTTTCTCAGAGGAACTGTTGGATTTGGGGCTTCCTGAGCTTTCCCCTGGGCACTGACCACTTCTTCCCAGTTCTACCCCCCCAAAACCATCAGGGACTCTGCTGCTGCTGCTCGTGGTTCCATTTTTCCTCCTCTCTTCATGGTGATTTTTGCTCTCAAGCAATGAATCCCACAAGGGAGGAATCCTCCAGGAGCAGGGATGTGGGGAGTGGGCAGCTCTGCATCCCCTTACACAGCTCAGGGGGGCTTTGACCTTGGATTTCATGGCCCTGGAGGCCACTTCCAGTCCCAGAGTAAGAGCTCAGTGGGATTCAATTCATTTCATTTCATTTCGTTTCATTCTATTTCATTTCATTTCAGTCTCCTGCCCCATGGAAGCTTCACTTGGGCTCTCTCCTCATTTGCCCTTTGCCTTTAATTTAAAAAGAGCCCCAAAAGCACCAAATATTCCAAGGGGAGGAAGGTCCCCAGTGCCCAGCAAGGAGCTTGGGGCTGTTCCTATTGATCTCAACTCCCCCTGCTCAGGTCCTGGGGCATCATCTCACCCTGCTTGTGGAATTTGGGGGGGAGAAAGAGCATCTTCTGTCTCTTTTTGTCTGTTTTATTCACTGGGAGAGGCCTTGGCGTGGGTGATTGCTGCCAGCTTGGAAAGTCTTGATTATTTTTAAAAGAAATATTTATTATTTTTTTTTCCCCCCCCCTTCCTGGGTGAGCGTGGGTGGCTCTGAGGCTGCTCCAGTTTGAGTCTCCCTGCACCACTCAGCTATAAAATGGGAATCTTGCTGCATCTGCTCCTGGGACATCCATTGTCTGGGAATCCCCGGGTGAGCAATGATGCCAGCAGGAGCCTTGATGGAAAGAGGCCACTTTCTGCCAGAGCTCAAAGCCTCTGCAAAAGGTTGGGAGGCTCCCCCAGAGCTTCTGACAATCCTTGATTGGGTTTGGAAACTGCTTGGGGTGGGAGAATCGAAGGAGAGGATGGGAGGTGAAGCCAAAGGATGGGAGGAGAAGGCAAAGGATGGGGGGGAAAGGCAAAGGATGGGGGAAAAAGGCAAAGGATGGGGGATAAAAGGCAAAGGATGGGGGATAAAAGGCAAAGGATGGGGGAAAAAGGCAAAGGATGGGGGAAAAAGGCAAAGGATGGGGGATAAAGGCAAAGGATGGGGGATAAAGGCAAAGGATGGGGGATAAAGGCAAAGGATGGGGGATAAAGGCAAAGGATGGGGGAAAAAGGCAAAGGATGGGGGAAAAAGGCAAAGGATGGGGGAAAAAGGCAAAGGATGGGGGATAAAAGGCAAAGGATGGGTAAGCCAAAGGATGGGGGATAAAGGCAAAGGATGGGGGATAAAGGCAAAGGATGGGGGATAAAGGCAAAGGATGGGGGAAAAAGGCAAAGGATGGGGGAAAAAGGCAAAGGATGGGGGATAAAGGGAAAGGATGGGGGATAAAAGGCAAAGGATGGGGGAAAAAGACAAAGGATGGGGGAAAAAGGCAAAGGATGGGGGAAAAAGGCAAAGGATGGGGGATAAAGGCAAAGGATGGGAGGTGAAGCCCCGGGGGCAGAAGCAGCATCAGGAGCTGTCATTCTGAAACCCCAACATGGAAACTGCAGGGAGAGGAGCAAACTAAAGGGCAGGGCTGGGGCTCCTCACCACCACACATGGTACAGAGCACCCCAAAAAGCTCCTCAGCCCCTGGGGATTCTCACGTGGACTCAGGGAAAAGGGAGACGGGGACGGCTGGGATGAGCGCCGAGGATAAAGGTACTGGGGGTCCTCTGCTCTCCTCCAACCCATCCTGTGGGGTTCAAGGTGCCTTTGGGCCATGCTGGTTGCCCAACACCTCTGTTGTGGGGCTGAGGTGGCCACGGGGGGCTTTGGAACCTGGAGGTGAGGTGCCAGAGGGAGGGAGGAGGAGGGGAGCAAATGATGATGATGAGGAAGCTCCAAGGGGTTGTTGCAGCCCTTGGTTGAGTTGTTGCAGCTCTTGGTTGGGTTGTTGCAGCTCTTGGGTTGTTGCAGCTCTTGGTTGGGTTGTTGCAGCTCTTGGTTGGGTTGTTGCAGCCCGTGGTTGGGTTGTTGCAGCTCTTGGGTTGTTGCAGCCCTTGGTTGGGTTGTTGCAGCTCTTGGGTTGTTGCAGCTCTTGGTTGGGTTGTTGCAGCTCTTGGGTTGTTGCAGCTCTTGGTTGGGTTGTTGCAGCCTTTGGTTGGGTTGTTGCAGCTCTTGGGTTGTTGCAGCTCTTGGTTGGGTTGTTGCAGCTTGGTTCACACTGTGTAGGCTGTCAGCCTGTTTGAGAGCCTGGAGGAGCATGGTCAGGAAAAAAACCCCCAAAATCCCCACTGTGTGTCCTGCTGGAAGCTTCACCACCCAGAGAGGACCCTGCCTGAGAGCAGGGGGATTTTGGGGCCATTTTGGTCAGGTTTGGGCAGTGTTATTCCCTCCTGGCCTTGCCTGGAGAGCCCCAGCTCAGCATCTCCATCCCTTCAGCTGCCTTTTATGTTTCCAGCAGCTGAGGGATGCTCTGATGGCTGATGGGCTGTAGGATCCTCCTGGTGGAAGGAGGTGCAGGGACCTCCTGCTCGTGTTCCCCCCCATCTGCTCCCCACAGGACCCCTCAAAACCTCCTGGTTTTCTTTCCCTGGGCTTTGAGCAATCCAGGGGCACCCCCTGGCTGTGTCTGTGCCCACTTGGTGGCTCTGTGGCTGCCCTGGGTCCTGCAGGTGAGGTCCCTGCTCCTGGGAGAGGTTTTGGGATCTTTAGGTGAAGACCCCAAGATTTCCCCTCTCTTGGGGACCCCCTGGGCTCCCTTTTTGCAGGGGGTGACAAGTCAGCAGGGAAAGGGCAAGAATTGGCACCCCCAAACCCTTCCCCAGCCCCATGGCTTGGACCATGTCCATGCTTTAAGTTTTGGGATGCTCTGGGGGGTCCCTAAGCCCCCTCTGAGGTTTCTGATGGGGACCTCAGGTGACTCCAGAGTTGGGGCCACCCTTGGGGGGGGTTTCAGCAGCTCAGAGGCTTTTTGTTTGTTTTCCTGGTGTTGAGGAAAACAGAGGGGTGTTTTTGCCAGCTATTATTTCTTTATCTGGGTACAACCCCTCGGGCTGTTTGGAAGGGAAATAAACAATTCCTGGTCCCTGGGGGATGGGGGGATGGGGACATTTGGGACATTTGGGACATTGTGCCCTGAGCTTCTTGGTGACACTGCGTGTCCTGAGCTTCCCCACTGCAAAAGGGGCAAGAAAGAGCAGGTGGTTTGTGTGCCCATGGGATGGGCTTTCACCTGACTGCTACATTAAAACAAAAATAATTAATTTGAATGTTTAATTTTATCACTTTTTAAATATTAAGCTTCAAAAGGTCTGTAGGAAACCCCCTGTCAGCTGGGGAGGGGCTGTACCCACACTTTGGGCTTTCACCCGACTGCTACATTTAAAAACAAATAATAATTATTATGTTTAATATTTTAATCTACTTTTTTTTGTCATATTCAAAAGGCAGAGGTCTAGAGGAAACCCTGGCAGTGGTCGTACCCACACTTTGGGCTTTCACCTGACTGCTAATTTAAAAAAAAATATTAATTTTTAGGTTTAATATTTTAATCCACTTTGTTTTTCCATCTTAAGCTTCCCAAGGCAGAGGTCCCATAGGATCCCCCTCTCAGCCAGGCAGGGATCCCTCACTCAGGAACCCCCCAGGTTTTGTCTCCATCCCTTCAGATCCCACCTCGGAGAGGCTGGGAACGGGTTCGGAACCCGGTTCTGAAGGAGCCACCGAAGCCATCGGGGGTTTTGTTGCTTTTTCCTCCCGGCTGCCACATTAAAAAAACCCCAAAAATTCTGTTTAATATTTTAATCCACTTTTTTTTTCATACTCAAAAGGCAGAGGTCTGTAGGAAACCCCCTGTCAGCTGGGTAGGGGCTGTACCCACACTTTGGGCTTTCACCCGACTGCTACATTTAAAAACAAATAATAATTATTATGTTTAATATTCTAATCTACTTTTTTTTGTCATATTCAAAAGGCAGAGGTCTAGAGGAAACCCTGGCAGGGGTCGTACCCACACTTTGGGCTTTCACCCAACTGCTAAATTAAAAAAAAAATTAATTTTTAGGTTTAATATTTTAATCCACTTTGTTTTTCCATCTTAAGCTTCCCAAGGTCCCATAGAAACCCCCCTCTCAGCCAGGCAGGGATCCCTCACTCAGGAACCCCCCAGGTTTTGTCTCCATCCCTTCAGATCCCACCTCGGAGAGGCTGGGAACGGGTTCGGAACCCGGTTCTGAAGGAGACACCGAAGCCATTGGGGGTTTTGTTGCTTTTTCCTCCCGGCTGCCACATTAAAAAAAAAATAAAATTCTGTTTAATATTTTAATCCACTTTTTTTTTCATATTCAAAAGGCAGAGGTCTAGAGGAAACCCTGGCAGTGGTCGTACCCACACTTTGGGCTTTCACCTGACTGCTAATTAAAAAAAAATATTAATTTTTAGGTTTAATATTTTAATCCACTTTGGTTTTCCATCTTAAGCTTCCCAAGGCAGAGGTCCCATAGGATCCCCCTCTCAGCTGGGCTCTGCCGGGCTCCCCAGGGATCCCTCACTCAGGAACCCCCCAGGTTTTGTCTCCATCCCTTCAGATCCCACCTCGGAGAGGCTGGGAACGGGAGGAACGGGTTCGGAACCCGGTTCTGAAGGAGCCACCGAAGCCATCGGGGGTTTTGTTGCTTTTTCCTCCTGGCTGCCACTTAAAAAAACCCCAAAAATTCTGTTTAATATTTTAATCCACTTTTTTTTTCATACTCAAAAGGCAGAGGTCTGTAGGAAACCCCCTGTCAGCTGGGGAGGGGCTGTACCCACACTTTGGGCTTTCACCCGACTGCTACATTTAAAAACAAATAATAATTATTATGTTTAATATTTTAATCTACTTTTTTTTGTCATATTCAAAAGGCAGAGGTCTAGAGGAAACCCTGGCAGTGGTCGTACCCACACTTTGGGCTTTCACCTGACTGCTAATTAAAAAAAAATATTAATTTTTAGGTTTAATATTTTAATCCACTTTGTTTTTCCATCTTAAGCTTCCCAAGGCAGAGGTCCCATAGAAACCCCTCTCTCAGCCAGGCAGGGATCCCTCACTCAGGAACCCCCCAGGTTTTGTCTCCATCCCTTCAGATCCCACCTCGGAGAGGCTGGGAACGGGAGGAACGGGTTTGGAACCCGGTTCTGAAGGAGCCGCCGAAGCCATCGGGGGTTTTGTTGCTTTTTCCTCCCGGAGTCGGGCGAGGGCGTGGGGGCTGCGGGTTCCAGAAACATTTAGTCAACATTTCAGGTTTCGAAAGCTAAATTCAGAGCTGCTCCGGCTCCTTCCCCAGCCCATTGTTGTGGTTTTACAATCACATTTTCCTGTTTTTCAAACAAATGTTTTTCTCTCCCCTGGGGCTGCAGCAGAGGCGGCCACGGGGATGCTCGGGGTTGCAGCCCTTGAGCAAACCTCCCAGAGAAAAATCAACTCCCCCCCTGAACAAAAATCCCACCCTGGAGTAAAAAAATCCCCCCCAAAAGCTGCAATCACCCCTTGCCTTGAATCTCCCTTTGCAGCAACACTGGGAGGGTGAAACTGGCAGAAATGTGATTTTTTTTTAGTTAATTTTTATTTTATTATCAATATTTATTATTAATTATTATATTTATAACAATAATATATTATTAATAATAATTATTGTTTATTTTATTTATTGTTTATTTTATTTATTGTTTATTTTATTTATTGTTTATTTTATTTATTATTTATTTTATTTATTATTTCTTTTATTTATTATTTCTTCTTATTATTTCATTATTATTTTTATAATTGCTATTTTTTTTCCCTGCTGGCAAATGGTTCCTCTTCCCCGTGCTGTGGTTTCACGCTCAGCAGCAGCAGGAGGATGGGGAAGGTTTTTCTGGGGGTCTTGCTCTTGAAAAAGAAAAATTTGGGGGCATCCTTGAGGTCAAAGCCCAGAGGGGGGAAAACAAGGGGGTGGTGGGGAAATGGGGGCTCTCTGATGGGTGCTCCGAGGTCTGGGAGGGTGAACCCCAGGGCTCTGCTGAGCTGCTCTCCCCACGGTTCCAGGTGGGATGCACCAGGGAAATGCAACCCCAGGAGTGGGCTAATACTTGCCCAGAGTGGCCAGGACCTGCTCAGCCCCTTTTTGTCCTTCCTACAGCTGATGACTGAAGCACAAACCCTTCAGCACCTCAGGAGCTGCTGGGTCGGTGCCTCCTGGCCCAGGGCAGGGATGATAAATAAAAAATAAAAGGAAATTAAAAAAAAAAAAAGGCATCGAGCACCCGAGTCAGCAGCTCACCCACCATCCCCTGGCTCAGCCCACCCTGCTGCTGCTGCCAGGTTGGCTTCAAAACCTCCCAAATTCAAGAAGAAAAGTGGGGATGCTTATGCTTGGGAAGAGCTTTCCTGCTGCTTCCAGCATCCCAGGCAGCAGCGGGGGGAGATCCAGGGAAGCTTTTGTGTTGGCAGGGCTCTGGTTAGGACAGCTCGGTGCCAGGAGAAGGTTGGCTGCAGCCCAGGTTCCCAGGTTCTCCCCAAAACAGGGCGGGCCGGGGAGCAGAACAGACGTCAGAGGATTTTCTCCTCCGGGGAGCATCATCTGATCGAAACCACGTCACTCCTCACCTGCTGCAGCCACCACCTCCCTGGGCTCCCAGCCCTTCCTGCTCCCTGCAGGGAATGGGAATGGGGGTGGCAGCTGGGGGGGTCTCCAAGATGTCCCTGTGGAGCAGGGATGCCCGTGCCCCCCCTTGTGAGGGTCTCCCTGGGGACCATGCCCAACCTCCTAGCTTCTGCCATTCGCTTTGGTTTTGTGTTTTCCAGCTCTCCGGGTGACTCCGGAGTTGGGGGGGTGATGGGTGGGAAGTGGAAAACCCACCCAGCTCCTCCCCGTGTCCTGCCCTCTGCTCATCCCTTCCTCACCCCACCGGGAACCAGAGGGAATTGCCCCATCCCGATCCCCCAGGAGGCTCCATGGGGATCCCCAGAGCTTTGGGACACACACACACACAGGAGAGCCCTGGCTGCAAAGTGTTTGGCTGGGAAAGAGGCAGGAGAAAGGAGAAAGGTGTGTCTGAAACCAGCAATTTAATGCAATTTGGGAGTTTTACTCGGGGCTATGCAGAAGCGTTGATCAGCAATTAGGGTTGCAAAGCTCTCCCGGGGTTAGGGCCTCCTGCCAGCTTCTTTGCTGCCCTCCACCCTTTTAATTATTTTTTTTTTTTTCTTCATCATCTTGGCCATTCACCCAGGATTGAAGGGACTCAGGGACAAACTTGGTTTTTAGCCACCAGGATTTGAAATGTGTTCCCACCCCCCCTGGGTCCTTTGGCTGACGGAGCAGGTCTGCTCTCTCTAAAATAAAACCATGTTTATGGGGCAGGATAAACCATGTTTATTGTGGCTTTCTCCTCCTGGAGATGAGGGTGCTCCCATGGGTCAGCAACCCAAATTTGGGGTCTTTCTGACCAGGGCGTCAAAACCCTGGGATGCTTGATAGTTGAGAGCCAACCTGAATGTGGAAATACAGCTCTGCAAGGGAGTGTTTGGCTCAACCTCAGTTAAAGAGCTGCTACACTCCTTAAATTTAAGACAGGCTGTGATCCACGCAATATTCTGGATTAAAAGCATTTATTTTGCACTTAAGACTAATATAAATAGAAGCAGAAAAGGCTGGCAAGCTTCGTGGCTCCTTCCTTATCTTTCTGGACCCATCCTTCTCTTTCCCAGCCACATCAAACCCAAATGATGTGGCCACTTGAAAAGCTTTGTCCTTGGTGACCAAGTCCCAAGGAAATGGGCAGGAAAAGGCACCAAATCTGCCTGGTACAGCCCTGAGCTTTCAGCTTCAGTGTCCCCCCAGCTGCCACTTGGCTCCCACTTCAGACTTTGTTGGGTTTCAGATTTCCTAAGTGAAACCCCCAGTGGAAGGGTCTCATCCAAACCTTAATTAATTAACTCTGGGAGATTTTCAATGTGCAGTTCCTAGGTTTTTTTCCTCTCTGGAAGTTCCTGGGAATTGTACCAGCTACTCTGGAGCAAAGAACAGCGTCCTGCCCCAGCTGGGAGGGTTGGGAAGAGAGGGAAAACGCTGCAGGAAGAGCTGAGCTGCTGACAGAAGAGCTCTTGCTGCAAGAGGAGTTTCTTGAGTTCCTGCACGTACCCAACCTGACCCATCCATCCATCCATCCATCCTTCCTTCCATCCATTTATCCATCCATCCATCCTTCCTTCCATCCATTTACCCATCCATCCATCTGCAGGAGCTGGGATTTAGTGGCTTCCATGGAGCTGCTTGTCCTGATCCCAGCAGAATGGGTTTGGGAGAAGGAGCCTTTGGACCCCGTGGAGGTTGAATTCAGTGAGGTGCCTTCTGCTCTGCTTTGGGTTGGTTTTTTTTAATGATATTGAAAAGAAAAAACATATATATAAGGTGGGCCAAGTATCTGACCCCAGGCTGGTCCCGGCTGCCCGAACCCCACTCCTGCCGACCCGGTTCGTGATGCACCGACCCGTCCCAGTCCCTCGGCCCCAGCGCGGCGGGGGGAAACCGGTTCGTCCCGATCCTGGTCCTGGTCCCGATCCCTGGGGGCGATGCCGGTCCCGGTCCTGGTCCCGGGGGGCAATGCCGGTCCCGGTCCTGGTCCCGGTCCCGGTGGGTGATGCTGGCCCGGGGATGGAAGGAGGAAGAGGAGGGGGGGGTGGGATCGGCGCCATTGCCGGCGCTCCCGGGGCGGTGCCGCCCGCACAGAAAGCGCCGTGGGCCGGGCCGGGTCGGGCCGCTCCTCCCCGCCCGGTTCCGGTGGGGCGGTGGCGGTGCAGGTGGAACCGAACCGGCAGCGGAGCCGCGTTCGTTCGCGGCCCGGCCGGGGGCCGCTTCCCCCTCAATCCCCCCCCCAGCTCCCGATCCCGCGGAAGCCCCGAGCCCGGCAGCGCCTTTGTCCCCGGCCCCGCCCGAGGTAGGACCCGGGGAGGCACCGGGGGGATTCGTGGGGTGGGTGCGAGACCTCCCCCGGGCCGGGATTCTGCATCCCCGGGGGGTCAGAGCCCCCCGACCCGAGCTGAGCTCCCCCCAGCCCCTGCAGAGCGGCCGCGGTTCCCCTCGAGCTCTCCAAGGGAGGTGCAGCCCCAAACGGGACCCCTGAGGGGCTCTGAGCACCCCCCCTCCACGGGACCCGCTCCCCAAAGCCCCCCAGAGACGGAGCCTGCCTTGTAGGGGGGTGGGGGAGCCCCCTCCCCATCTCCTCTGTGCCATGGGGGGGTAGGGGAGCCCCCTCCCATCTCCTCTGCACCATAGGGGTGGGGGAGCCCCCTCCCCATCTCCTCTGCACCATGAGGGGTGGGGGAGCCCCCTCCCCATCTCCTCTGCACCATGAGGGGTGGGGGAGCCCCCTCCCCATCTCCTCTGCACCATAAGAGGTGGGGGAGCCCCCTCTCCTTCTCCTCTGCACCATAAGGGGTGGGTGAGCCCCCTCCCCATCTCCTCTGCACCATGAGGGGTGGGGGCGCCCCCTCCTCATCTCCTCTGAACCATAAGAGGTGGGGGAGCCCCCTCCCCATCTCCTCTGTGCCCTTCCCATCTCCTCTGCACCAGGGGGGTCTCGGGGGTGATGTGGGGTCTGCAGACCCCTGGCTGCCATTCCTGAGTGTTTAGATGCTGTAACTCTGAGCCCATCGTGTGCTGGGAGGGTTTTTTGGTCTGTTTTTTTTTTCCTTACTGTTCTCATCCTGTCACCTTCCCACTCCAAAGCCCAGCTGGTGCTTGTGGGATGTGAGGCTTTAAGGGCAAAGGAGGGAAGCACCAAGAGCTCTGCTGGGATGTGTCCTCCTGGGGTTATCCCCAGCATCTCCCTTCCTTGCTAAAGCCCTTGTGGGGAAAAGGATGTCAGGGAAAAGAGCTGAGTGGCCTGGATCCATCAGGAAACCAGGCACACACAGCAGTAATCCAGCCCCCAGCTCTGCCACTCATCCAGGATGTGCCTGGCAATCCCTGGCCTGCCAAAAAAACCCCCAACAACCCCAAAACCCAGATTTTCCCTTACTTTTTAATTTTTTTTTCCATGGGAAAAGTATTTTCCAGGCTGTGCTGAGCAATGGGACCTTGGAAGGTGGTGCTGAGGTGTGCACCAGGGCTGGGCAGGACAGAGGAGGTGTCACTGGTGGGAGAAGAAAGGAATAGAGGGATTTGGATTGTGCCATAGTTGTGTGGGGTTTTTTTGTTGTTTTTTTTCCCAGCTGGATGATCTGTTTTTGGTGTTTGTTCCAGCAGAACAGCCCAGGAGGGATGGGCCCTGTGCCCTGGGGTATCCAGATGAGATGCCAGGATCCTCTGATTTAAATTCTTCCTAAAAATGAGGTGATAGAGGCCTTAGAAAATCAGTCTGTGGCTGCAGAAATTCCCAGAGGAGAAAAGCAAGAGGAAAACAGAGAGAAAATACTCTTTGTGTCACTGGATTTGAAAAGGAAAAGAGGCAAAGTGAGCCCAAAGTGAGCTTGTACCTGTTGTTTATGTCACATCTCTGAACAAGAACCAGGCAGGCAACCAAGAATTGCTGAACAACCTGCCACAAAAAGCTCTGTAATTTGTAGCCTCCCTCCTCAGGTTACTCAGAGCTTCTTTTCTTGCTCCCAAAGGAAAAAAAGAACATAAACATGAAGAGAAATAAATATTCATCAGAATCTTGCAAGATAAAGATATCTGAAGGCTGAATTGTTTCTGATGAGATTGGCCACAAAATGCACAGGCAAGAGCTGGATGTTTCCAGCTTTGGAACTGCCACACGTGGCTTCTGTGACTTCCCTGAGGCATCAAAAGAAAACCCAAACCCCAAAACCCTCAAGCAGAGAGTTTTCTGCTCAGAAACTTCAGACCTGAAGTTTTTTCCTGCAGTTGCAGTAATTCAGTTACCTTAAAGACAGAGACCTCAGGGTCTCTGCCACATGCTCCAGATTGGGTCGATCTGAAATTCATGCTCCAGAAATCCTGGGACACCTCTGGCCAGATGTTTGCAGCCTGGAAATCCCAGTCCTGCTCAGGAGATCTCCATCTCCTCCTGGTTTGCAGGGAGGATGGGGAGGATTTCTGCATTTCCCCCTCCTGATGGGAGCAAGAAAACAGGAGCAGGAATTTTGGCAGGGAGGCTGGAAGCTCAGCAGAGCTGGGATGGTGGGATGGATATGAGGTTAAACCTGTCCTGGAGAGGGTCCTAAACCCATTGGATGTGTCACGTGGGGATGGGGAAGTCCCAATTTTGGGGATGGTCTTTGCAGGCACCCATCCCACCCTGGGATAAAGGAGGATGCTGGGGAGTCTGTGTCTTCTTCTGCAGTTTATTCAATGATTGTGATGAAGCTTGGGTGGGGAGAGGTTTGTGTTGGGGGCTGTCCAGAGCAGTTCTGATCTGAGGGGTTTTGGGGTTTTAGATCTGGAGTGGCAAAGTGATAAAATTTGGGACTGGGTCTGGAGGAAAGATCCAGGTGCTGGGAAAGGAGGATGGATGGATGGATGGATCCGGATGGATGGATGGATCCGGATGGATGGATGGATCCGGATGGATGGATGCTTAAAGTCTTTTGGGACAAATGGCTCTGGGGATGTGAGTGGCTGCTTCTGGAGACATGGCTTAAGCCATGCAGTTCTCCCAGCATGGGGACAGCTTTTGGGAAGCTGGAAGCCAGTGCTGTAAAACCCTGAGAGTTCAGAAACTGCTGAAAGAAGGATGAGGTCTGAAAATGTCGGTGGCGAGGGGAGCGTTGTGTATTTGGAGCCTGTGGCTCAGCTTTTCAGCCCTTTTCCTGTTCCAGGAGTGGGACACAATGGAATACGTGCTTTTTAGAGAGAGTCTGGGAGATCCTGCAATCATGTATTTAACAGCTGGGACTTTGGGGAGGGAAAAAACCAAACAAGTGTCTTGGCAAAGCTCCGAAACCAGGCAGCTCCTTCGGCCTGGCTGCCTCTCAGCTGCAGGGGAGCTGTGTGAAGCTCCTCTTCCAGCTCTGGTTCAAGCATCAAGCCTTTAGTTTTTCTATCTGATTTATCCCCTTTTGATCTCTCGCCAGCCCCCGTGGCTGCTCTCAGGGACAGGGAAGAAGCACAGGAGGTGGAGGTGAGTCAGTCCTGGGAGCTGTGGCTCATTGCCTTGCTATGCTCCCCCCAGCAGCTCCTCTGCTGGATTTTGCATGGTTTGGGGAAATCAGGATGGGCAGAGATTGCACGTCCTGGTTTTTGCTGATTTTAAACAGACTTCTTGCAGCTGGGGGGGGCTCGTGTCAGGCTTGGGCAGCCCCCTGTGACCACAGCCCCAGGCTGCTCAGCTCTTGTCTGGCACGGCTGCTTTCTCATCTGACAGTCAGACTGCCCTAAAAATACAGCAGAACAACCCCCCCCAGCCCCTCCTTGAATAGCTGTGAAGTTTTCTTCCTTTGTTGACACTTCAGTGTCCGTGGTTTGGTTTTGCCCCCCCTGCTCCCTCCTTTATGGGCACTTTAGAGCTGCTCTGCTGCAATCTGCTGGGGGTGCTGTGTTTGGTCACCCCAAGGTCTGAGTTGGTCCATTTGCTGGTGATGTGCTGGTGTCCCCAAGCTTTTGGGGGGCTGTGCAAGGTTCAAGGGGTGTGGAGGGGTTGGTGGGGTGCAGTGTGAGTCCCCAGGGCTGCTTTCAGCAGGAGAAAATGGGGTGGAAATTCAGAATGCAGGCAGAGGATTTGTTTCTCTGCCTTCCAGATATAGCAGCAGTTGCTAACACTGAATGGATCTGTGCTGGCTTTAGGCAGCTCTGAGGATTTGGGCTTGAGTTTTGCCAGAGCCAGCAGAGCTGGTATGCTCGGGTGGCATTGTCCCAATTGTCAAGCTATAAATAGCAAAAGGGAGCCCAAGCCCTTGTGGAGCTGACTTTGGAAATTTCCCAGAGTCACCTTTGGAGGAGGGATTCGTGCCAAGGCACAATCAGCCCTTGGCAGGGAGGGGGCTGAGTGCTCAGCATGATGCACAAGTGCCCCTCAGCAAGTCGAGGAGGTGGCAGGGCTGGCAAGAGCACCCTGTGTCCCTGTCACTGTGGTCCCTGTTGGGCAAGAGCTCAGGATGCTGAGGAAAGAGCCTGGAGGCAGGGCTGTCACCCAGAGAGGTTTTTGCCAGGGAAGGAATGGCCTAAGAGAGGATTATCCAGGGGGGTCCTGGAGGGAGGTGGCAGTGATGCTCTGTGATGCTTCAGCACCTTAACACACCCCTCACCTGCATCTCTCTGTCTTCCCTCAACCTAAAAGTTAAAATTTTAGTGGTTGTGTCCAGAAACAAAAGAAGGAGGTGTCCTGATCCATCTGTGGTGTAGCTGGAAGGGCACCAACCTCTCACTGGGGTCTCTGGAAGGCAGCACCACATCCAAGGAGCTCCCCGAGCATCCCCTGCAAGTGCCCTGGGGCTCCACAGCAGCTTTCCCAGATGCTGCTGGAAGGAGTTTGGAGTTGGTGCTGGGAACAGTTCTCTGGGGGATGTTCCTGAGCCTCCACGGAAGGAGAATCGGGAGAATTTCTTACGCAAGGGAGGGGAGAGCAGAGCTGGTGCTGAGGCTGCTTTTTCAAAAGCTGCCCTTGCGTAAGAGCCAAGCCTTGGGCAGCCCAGAAAACCTGGAGGGTGTCACTGCCAAGCAATCCCTCCCTGACAAGGTGAGGATTGCCCTCTGAATTTCTTCCTTTACACATATCCCAAACTTTCAGGCTCGTGGGAATGCTCCAGGTTTGCTCCGTGCCCTCGCACTTCAGAGGACGTTTCCCTACGTAGCCCAGGGGGGTGAAAAACGTCTCTTTTTTTCCTCTTGTGGTCTCTTTTCTTCATCTTCAGCAACGCTTCAGAGCCCGGGGAGTGCACCTGCTTTCCAGAGTTTTTTTCCTAGGGGCTGCAGGGCGAGATATTCAGAGCAGAGAGGCTGCTTCCAAGGGGGGAGTTTGTCCCTGCTCCTTTGGGAGCCCAGAGCAGCACCCACTCCTCAGCACCCACTCCTCAGCTCCCACTCCTCAGCACCCACTCCTCATCACCCACTCCTCATCACCCACTCCTCAGCTCCCACTCCTCAGCTCCCACTCCTCAGCTCCCACTCCTCAGCTCCCACTCCTCAGCACCCACTCCTCAGCTCCCACTCCTCAGCTCCCACTCCTCAGCACCCACTCCTCAGCACCCACTCCTCAGCTCCCACTCCTCAGCTCCCACTCCTCAGCACCCACCCATCAGCTCCCACTCCTCAGCTCCCACTCCTCAGCACCCACTCCTCAGCACCCACTCCTCAGCTCCCACTCCTCAGCTCCCACTCCTCAGCACCCACTCCTCAGCACCCACTCCTCAGCACCCACTCCTCAGCTCCCACTCCTCAGCTCCCACTCCTCAGCACCCACTCCTCAGCACCCACTGCTCAGCACCCACCCATCATCACCCAAATCCCCAGCTGAGGAGGGGGACAGAGCTGCACCCAGGGACCACTTCCAGGTGCTGAGAGTTCCAGAACCTGCAGCTTGGGCTTTTGTTTTCCCAGTATCCGAGGGGGTTTGAAATCAAATATACTCTGAATATTGGCAGTTAAATCTCCTGACATTAGTGCTGGCTGCTGCCTGAAACCAGCTCCTTCCTAAACACATCTGGTGAGCTGGCACCATCTGAGAGCTGCAGGGGTCCTGGGGGGGCTTTGGGGGGGCTTTGCTGAGGTCTTGGTGGGGTCTTGCTGGGGTTTTGTTGGGATTTTGCTGGGGTCTTGCAGGGGTCTTGCAGGGGTTTTTCTGGGGTTTTGCTGAGGTCTTGGTGGGGTTTTACTGGGGTTTTGCTGGGATTTTGCTGGGGTCTTGCTGGAGTCTTGCAGGGGTTTTGCAAGGGTCTTGCTGGGGTTTTGTTGGGTGTCTTGCTGGGGTCTTGCTGGGGTCTTGCTGGGGTTTTGCTGGGGTCTTGCAGGGGTCTTGCAGGGATTTTGCAGGGGTTTTTCTGGGGTTTTGCTGCATCCCAGGTGAGGCCAAGCAGTAGGCCCCCTGGTTTGCTGCCCGTTGAGGTCTGGCTGTGCAGTTCTTGTTGGGCAAACCTGGTCCTGAGGATGCTGAGGGTTCTGCAGGGCTGGTGCTGAGCCAGGGGACAACTTTTTGGGGACCAGGCTGCTTGGCAGCACTGGGGTTGGAGGTTGCAGAGCTGCTTGGAGATGGCCCTGGGGATCCCTGGCAGCTTCTGCTTTGGCTCAGGAGCTGACGTGGTGGCTCTGCCTCCTGTTCCCCCCCAGTTTTTCTCGGGGAGGGAGGTGAGAGTTGTTGTGCAGTTTCCTCTTTTCTGTCCTCTGATGTCAGACTGCCCCGCCGACCCAGTGCTCTCAGAATAGCTGCCAATCCCAGGAGGTTTCACTTCAAGGTCTCTATTCTTAGCTTGCTGGTTAGCTGAGCAAGCTGCCTTACTCAGTAGTCATGAGTTGAAGGACCTGAGGGTAAAGAGAAGCAAACTTTGGGCCACGCAGGGTTTTTCTTTGTCTTTTGTGGCAGCTTTGAAGGGCTCAGCCCCGAGTGCTCCGAAAAATACCCAGATGTGTGTGAGGATGGAATAAATGTTGGTGGAGCTGGTGTTGCACTCCAAGAAGAGGCAGGAGAGGAGGTGACTCAGTGCTGGAGAGGTTGTTTTGAGTTTTGTTTTTTATTTTTTTCTTGCATCTGACCCATCTCCTTCTCAGCCCTGTCCTCCTCCTGCCCTGGGGACCAGGGATGTGCGTGGCAGGAGCAAAGCAGAAGTGAGTGTGGGATGCAGAGTGGTGGCTTCCCAGGAGAGGAACTGCCTGGATGTTCCCAGAGTGACACCTTGGTGATGTTCAGCCCATCCTGTAAGTGCCTTTCCCATCCCTGGGGGATTTTTTTTTTTTCCTTTTTTTTTTCCATGCACAGTGGCAAATCCTGACTGCTGGGCAAGGTGGCCCCGGGAGCATCCTTCTGGAGGGCACCTGGGGAATGGGTCCCACGTGGGGAATGGGTCCCACGTGGGGAATGGTCCCACGTGGGCCTGAGCTGAGGCTCTGATCTGGGTCTGGTGGGCACAGACACCACTGGGATAAGTTGAGGGCTTTGAGGTTTTGGTCACCTGGATGCAGGGTCCCAGGTTCTGCAGAAGGAGGGAGCAGAGAGCATCATTCCCAGGAATCCCATCCAGCACAGGACAGGCTCCCCTGTTACCTGCTCAGCCATTCCTGGTTTTTTCCCTGGGAATTCACCATTTACCCACCAGCTCTTGCTGGGACCTGCTGAAGGTGCTGCCCAGATGGGACCCCTTGCTGGTCCTTCTGCAGGACTTGGCTCTGTTTGAGGGTGAGTTTTTGGGGAGCTCTTGTTTCCCAGGCTCCATTTCAATTCCTTTTACTTTTCCCAACTCTTAGGGGAGGTGCCTGGTGCCAGCTCTGCTCTGACCTCCCGTGGATTTCCACCCAGGAGTGGATTTGGTGCTGGGTGCTGGGCTTGGGGCACCCTGCACCCCAGGGATTCCTGGCAGGGGAGAAAAGGGGTGCAAGGTGCTGGCCTTGGTGTGTGCTGTGGGGTGGGGTTGCTGGGGAGTTGTTGGGTGCTGGGTGCCCAGTTTGCATCCTGCCCACGTCACGTGCAGACGAGGGCTTTGTCCTCTGCTTGGCTGCTTTTTTTAAGGTTTTATTTTTAGGTGCTCTCTGGCTTCCTCTTCCTCCCCGCGCCGTGCTGCACTCCCTCTTCTTTCTAACTCCCTCTTCTAGGATTGCTTTTTGAACGACCAGTTCCTCCTGAAACCTTTTTTTTTTTTTTTTTTTAATTTATTTTTTTATTATTTATTTTATTTTTTTTTTTGCAGCCTTTGTCTGTGCTTTGGGAGCCCTCCCAGCTGAGCAGTGGCAGCTGCTGGCTCCTCCTGGGTTAGCAAGAACAAATTGAGGTTTACACTGACTGAATCACTGGAGTTTTATCTCTCTCTTTCAAATGTGGGGCAGCAGCTGTACAAGTGCTGTGTGGAGTCTGCCTGGAGGGCACAGAGAAAGAAAAAAAATCCAAAAAAAATCCAGACCTTCTGCTGCTCAGTGAATTCTTCCTTCTCTGTGACTCTCTGAGCTCGATCCCACACTTGGTTAGGAAGCTCAGCTCTGGAATAACTCCCTTTCCTTGAGGATTTTGCTGCAGGCTCCTGTGGAAATCTGGGATGCTGGGAGTGGATGCAGAGCATGGGGGGGAGGTGATGGGGGGGGTCTCAGCATCATCCTGGTGGGAGCCCTGGAGTGGATCATCTCTGAAGGTGTGGGAAGGAAGCTCTTGGCATCTCCTGGAGCTCTCCAAGGAGCTGGTGGAGTGGCAGCTCTGGAGGAATCGTGGTGTGGCTTTTGCTGGCTGCAGAGGCAGGATTTGTAGATAAGGAGTTGGTTGAATAACAGAAATGTGGGAGAAGGGAGGGGAGCAGCAGATAAGTCTTGGGCTCGTGCCTGGAAAGCTTTTTAAGCTGACAGAGAGGTGGGGTGTTGCACCACAGCTCGTGTTTTGCTGAGATGAGCAGTGCAGTTTTCCTCCCCTTCCCTCCCTCCTCCTCCTCCTCCTCCTCCTGGCTCCCTGGATGAGATCTCTGGATCCTCTTTCTGCACTGAGGAGCTCCCTGTCTGAACATAACAAAGCTCTGACCACCACCTCTGGGGGGTTTCAGCCTTTGCCCATCCTCCTCCAGCCCAGTCCTTCTCCCAGTCTTCCCAGTCCTCCCAGTCCTTCCCAGGAGAAGCAGCCTTAGAGTTCTGGCACAGTGATTGGTGACAAACTCCTTCTTGCTTGCACTTTCCCCTTTTTTTTTCTCTCTTTCCATTTCCAATTCTTTGGCAAATGGTGCTGCAGAGCCCCCCCCATCCCCCCCCATCCCTCTGCCCCCTCTGAGGGGCTGGATAAACCATTGCCCTCAGCCAGCAGACTCCTGCAACCCAGAGATGCTGCTGGGGCTTCCTTCCTGCATCCTTCATCCCAACCTTCCCAGTTTGGCTCATCCCACAGCCCTGTGCTGGGATCAGGAGGAGGATGTGGATGCAAAAGTGGATGGAGGATTTTTGGCTGCTAAAAATCCACCCAAGGTGAAGCTGAAGCTGTCCCTGCCCTTTGCATGCTGCTGGTGACTTGACAAAGAGAACTGAGGGGGGTTTAAAGCACAGGCAAAGCTCTGGATCCTTTGCCAGGAGGATTCCTGAGGGATCCACCCTGCCTCCAGCCTCCAGCAATTTCCTTCTCCACTTCTCCTCTCCCTGCCCCATCCCAGGCAGACACCGAGTGCCCCAGCACAGGGCTGAGCAAACAGGGTTGGTCCAAACCTTCCCAGGCTGGGGCTGGAACCTGCTTTTCGAGTAGGACAGAGCAGGTCTCAGCCACTCTGCAAGCAAGTGCACTCAGGGAGGGTTTGGCTTTTCTGCCTACAACTCCTTTTTTTTTTTGAGCCATTAGGTAGAGGGGGTGAAAGTCCTGCTGGGTTTCTTTGGGAGGTTGGGTGTCCATGGATGCTGAATTCCCCCTGGGTGCTTCTTGAAGGGGGCAGAAATCAGTTTGGTTTTTTTTTTTTATTCCCCTGGATGCAATCAGAAATCTTCTCTCCATCCATCCCCACAAAGCAGCTGCTGACTGGAGTAGGTAAGTGGAGGCAGCCTGGGGCTGCCAAGCCCTGGTGTCCACAAATGACTAAATCCTGCCTGAAAAAGCCAAGTATGAAAACATTAGTTTTTGGGGGTTTGGCTGAGCCTCCTGCCTGGCTGGGTCTCAGCCACTTTGGCTGCCTGGAGAACAGAACCTCTCCCTCTGGATGCTGCCTGGGGCTCTGCCCACCTTCCAGCTGGGGACGTGTCAAGGGGGGGGGGACCCTGGGGGCTGCTGCTGCCCCAGTGGCTCTTGGCCCAGCTGTGCCAGCAGCACTGGTGCCAAAAATCCTTGTGCCCCTTGGCAAAGAGTCTTGGCAGGAGGTGCTGTGGCTGCTGAGCCCTCGTAGGTCAGAAATAATTTGGGGGGGAGCTGGGGTTGTGCTGCCCTTGCCAACCCTTTTGTAAATGCAGCACCTTGCCTGCTTTATTTTATTTTATTTTGGTTCTTTTAGGGGGTGTTTTTCTCTGATGTCCCCTGAGGGGACAGTGCTGGTGGCTTCCTGCTGGCTGCAGGGACAGGAACCCCATCAGGGAGGGGGCACAGAATGGGGACAGACTGAGAGATTTGGGGTCACTCAGTCTGGGTGAGCCCAAGGCACCCCAGGAGACCTCATTGGAGCTTTCCAGGATCTGCAGGGGTCACAGGAAGGGAAGTTTTGGGATGTCACAGGGTGATGGGACATAAGGAATGGATTCAAAGTAGAGGAAGGGAGATTTAGATTGGATGGTAAGAAATTTTTCATCAGTTTTTCACCCTGACCCAGGTTGCCCAGGGAGGTGGTGGGAGCCCCATCCATCCCTGGAAGGTTTTAAGGTCAGGGCTGGACCCCAGCACCAGTTTGGATGAACCCAAAGACTTGGGGTTGTTGAGTCTGGGTGAGCCCAAGGCTCCCAGGAGACCTCGTTGGAGCTTTCCAAGATCTGCAGGGGTCACAGGAAGGGAAGTTTTGGGATGTCACAGGGTGATGGGACATAGGGAATGGATTCAAAGTAGAGGAAGGGAGATGGAGATGAAATGTTAGGAAAAAGTTCTTCAGGATGAGGGTGAGGAGACCCTGGAATAGGTTGCTCAGAGAGGTGGTGGGAGTCCCATCCATCCCTGGAAGTTTTTAGGGTCAGGTTGGATGGGGCTTGGAACAACCTGGGCTGTGGGAAGGGCTCCAGGGGGTTGGATGATTTTAAGGGTCCCTTCCACCCCTGGAAATTCTCTGATTCTCTCCCCCCAGCCTGGCTGATGGACTCTGCTGTGAGTCTGGAGGGTGCAGGTGGGTGGGAGAGGGATGTTTAGCAGGGTGCTGGGCTGGGGAAGGAGCTCTGAGCAGCTCAGTCCTCAGGGTGCTTGGTGCATCTTGAATTTCTGCTGGAGCAGGAGGGTGGAGAAGAGGCTGTAGGAGCAGCCCAGGTGTCCTGAGATGCTCCTGGGACCTCCAATCTTTGCAGCCCAAGTTTTCCACCTCTTGTGGCAGGGGCAGGTGCCTTGGAACCCCGGGATGCTCAGTGTTCCATCACTGGTGGAGAGTCAGAACTTGGCTTCCCTGCTGGGGGCTGGGGCAAGCAGAGCAGCAGCAGAGCTGTGATGCTGCACTGGAGGTTTCCCTGCTAAACAGAGGAAAACCCCTCTCCAAAAAGCATCTTCCAGCTCTGCTTCCAGGATCTGAGACTCCTGAGCTGTCTGGGTGGAGATGAGGGTGAGCTCCAAGGCCCCAGAATTGAGGAGGATTTCCTGCAGATAGAGATGGAGCGTGGAGAATGGGGATTTAGGGATTCCTTCCTGGGATCTCCCAGCTCTCTCCCACTGGGTCTGCAGGTGGGTGGTGGAGATGGATCCCAAATTCTTGGTCTTCTGCCTTCATGGCACCAGAATTCCAGGTCCATGGAGCCACCAGCTCTTTGCATCCTCCCGGGGTGGGATGGAGCCCGTCCAGGCTGCTGCCCTGCCAGATGTCAGCTCAGTGCTGAAGTTCAGATTCCAGCCCTGTGGAAAACATCAGCTCCCCCTAAATGGAGCCCAGATGGTGGCAGGGAAGCCCAGGGCCAGGAATTGCAGGAACTGTGTGAGCAAAGGGACTGGGCTTGTGGGGGAGGGAGAGGAAGGGGGGGGTTGGGTTCCAGCTCCCAGGGGCTGCATCCAGGGTCAGTTCCCAAACCAGGCTGGGTCATCCCCCTGCCCCCCTCCCTGGCCTGAAACTGGGACAGGAGAGGTTTGGATTAGGGATCAGGATGAATTTCTTTACTCAGGGGCTGCCCTGGGAGGTGTTGGAGTCCCCATCCCAGGAGGGGTTTAAAACCCCCCCTGCAGGATGTGCTGGAGTGGGCAGGGTGATTTTTATTTTTATTTTTATTTTGGCTTGGACTCTGTGGTCTGAGGGGTCTTTTCCAGTGAAAATAGAGAATTTCCAAGTCTCTGATTCTTCCCCCCCCCCCTCCTTTAAAAACAAACAAACAAAAAAACCCCAAACAAACAAACAAAAAACCCACTTTGTCCAAGGAATGTCTCCTGAGCTGCATCCCTGGATCTGGCACTGCAGGATGGGCTGGAGTGGGCATGGTGATTATTATTTTTTTTTTCTGGGTTGGACTCAGTGGTCTGAGGGGTCTTTTCCAATGAAAATCAAGAATTTCCAAGTCTCTGATTCTTCCCCATCTCCTTTAAAAAAAAAAACAACCAACCAAAAACCCACTTTGGCCAAGGAATGTCTCCTGAGCTGCTCCTGAACGCAGCATTCCCAGAATTTCCCACAGCCCCCAGGAGCTGAACTGGAGAAGCTGAGGGCTCCAGGATGAGATGGGGGAGATCTGAACCACTGCTCTGCCAGGGGAGGACTTCCCAGTTCCCTCCCTTTTTTCCTTTTCTTTTTTTGGCAGGATCTGAGGTGCTGCTGGCTCCCAGGGGAGGCTCCAGCTTGGAGCTGTGTTTTGGGGGGGTAGGGATGAGCATCCCAGCAGCTGGAGGTTTGCAGTGAGGTTGAGCATGACTCAAGATCCTGAAAAAAAGGAAAATGTCCCAGGACATTGCTGAGAGAGCTGTCTGGGAGGCTTGGAGCCATCCCATCCATCCCCCCCCTTCCTTTCCGTGCTGCCTCGGCTTCTCCTGGGTGTTTTGGGAAGATGTGGAATGATGGAGAGGTCCTGGGTGGGTGACTGGGGATGAAGGTGTCCAGACAATGGTTCAGTGGGGTCAGAGCAAGTTGTTCCCCTGGCTGGGGTAGATGCTGGGGGGTGCAGGCAGCAGAACCCCTCTGGGCCAGGGGAGAACCAGGGCTGAGGTTTCCTTGGAGGGTTTGGGCCATCAGAGTGGGATGTTTGGAATGGGTGAGTTGATTCTCCCCTCCATGAACCAGAAGGATGGTAAGAGATGAGGGAAGAGAAATTTGGGGCTCGTTCTGCCAAGAAAAGTTGTGTGGAGAGCCCCCAAATCTCTGTTAGAAGCCCAGCATCCCTCCTGCCTCCCAGCTCTGCCCTTCCTGTGGCTCCATCCATGGAATCCTGGAAGCAGCCAGGATGGAAAAGCCCCCTGAGATGCTGCCTGACCCAGTGCCATCTGCTTGGGTGGAAAAAAAGGGGGTTTGGGGCTGAGGTGAGGAGGGGACAGGGGGGATGGAGAGGAGCAGGAGCTCCCATGCAGGTCCCTGTGCTGGAGCACAACCACATCCCTGGAGATATCCCCTGGGAGATAAAATTATCCCCAGGGATAAACACCCAGGAAAAGCAAACATCCACCTCCTGTGGCTGTGCCTCTCCTCATCTGAACCCCCTAAAAAGAAAAAAAAATGGTTCTGTGCTAGAAAATCCCCCCTAGTGCCCTAAAATCTGGGGATGCTCAGGCTGAGGTCGGTGGAATCTGGGGTTTGAGTTGGGTTCTCCCAGCCTGGCTCCTCCTGGAATCTCTGAGGCTGGAAAAAAACCCCCTTGGGATCATGGAATCCATCCCCACTCCACAAATATTCCCCTAAACCAGCACCACACCTCAAGTTTGGCATCCCTGGGGGGCTCTGTGGGTTCTGCAGGAGCCTCCGGGTGCAACGTGGAGCATTTTGCATCCATCAGTTTGGGGGTTGGGGAGGTTGAGGGGTTGAGGGGTCGTGTTTTAGGGTTTGAGGGGTCATGTTTTAGGGTTTGAGGGGTCGTTTTTAAGGATTTGAGGGGTCTGCAGTGCTGGCATTGACAGCTGAGCCTGAGCCACTCCTTGCTGTGGGTGGAGGCTCCGTTTTGGTGTGGCCATGACATTATTATTATTATTTTTATTCTTTATTTTTTTTTTTTCTGGGATTGTTGCTGCTGTCTCCTGCAGCCAGCTCAGCCATCTGCACTGGGATGTCAGCTCCAGCAGATGAATCACAGCTGGAGCTGCTGGATTGGGATCTTCCCCTGAAGTCACTCCAGAGTTTTTATTTTTCAGGACTGAGCAGGGAATGGTTTTGGGCTCTGTCACGAACATCCCAGAGGAGAGGGAAAGGGAAAGAGTCAGAAGGATGGGAATGTGGGATCTGCCTTGCAGGGAGAGGTGAAGCTCAGGCTTGAGCATCCCAGGAAAAGCTCTTTGGATCAAACCAGGATGTGCTGGAGGCAGCGTTGGCTCCTGGTTTCTGTCTTGGCCCCATCCATCCTCTGGGTCCCATCCCAGCATCCCAACAGAGAGAAATCCCTGGAGAGGGGTCTGGAATCTGCTCCTTCCCTGCCCAAAGATCTCCCAAGGGTCCCTCCTGGTTTCTGCCCTTTTTCCTGGCTTTTTTGTTTTGTCTTTGGAGGTTGGGATCTGGAGCAGTGATGATGACGAATCCTTGCAAGATCCTTTGGGATGAAGGAATTGGGAGGATTTCTCTGGGGTTTTTTGCTTTTGTTTTCCCCTTGCTGGGACCTTGGGGGTCTCCTTGGGTCTGGCTCAGTCGTGAGTAACTGGGCTGGTGGGGTGGAGATCCAGGATCCCTTCTGCAGCCTGGATGGGAGCCTGGGAGAGGATGGGAACAAGGGATGGCACTGCTGGAAAGGTTGGGATGCTGGCATGGAAAACTTGGGATTCTGGCATGGAAAGGTTGGGATGCTGGCAGGGAAAACTTGGGATTCTGGCAGGGAAAAGGTTGGGATCCTGGCAAGGAAAGGTTGGGATGTGGCATGGAAAGACTGGGATGCAGCATGGAGAGACTGGGATTCTGGCATGGAAACCTTGGGATTCTGGCATGGAAACCTTGGGATTCTGGCATGGGAAGGTTGGGATCCTGGCATGCAGGAGCCTTTTGCCACCGTGCTGATCAGGTGTGGGAGAAGGAGGAGCAGAAGGTGCTGGGTGTGTCAGGAGAGAGGCTGGGAGGGGTGCTGGGTGTGGGGGGGTGGGATTGGGGTGCAGGGGGTGTGTGTGGGGTGCTGGCACATTGAGGGTGGCACAGAGGAACCTGCAGGGTCTGGTTTGAGGTTGGGGGTGTTCTCCCTCTGCAGAGATCTCCCGCAGCCTCCTCTCTGATTTTCTGGCTCTGGGGGGGTCCTGGAGGTTCAACCCTCCCCCCAATTAGGCAGATCCTAATTAACCATCCCCTTGCTGGTTTTGGGGGTTTGTTTTTTGGTCTTTGAAGGTTGTTGTGTTGTTTTTTTTTTGAACCTCTGGAAGCCAGGGATCCAGCCTGGAGCTGGAAGTGACCCAGGACATTCCACTCGTGTCCCGTGGGGTTTGTTTTTTTTTTTTCCTGAGGAATGAAATGAGCTGGAGCTGGGTGGGAACAGCCCAGAACCTTCACACAAAAACTGCTGGAGAAAAATTCTGGGTGTTCCAAGCAAGAAGTTCAGGGCTGAAACCTCCCCAGCTCCCTCTGGAATCAGCAGGGAGCAGGGAAGAGCTCAGCAGCTCCGAGAGGTTGGGCAGGAGGAGGATGGAAAATGCTGGGAAGAGGAGCAGGGATGGAGGCTCTGCCCCCCTCCCCATTTCCCTGTCCCTGGGGATGGTGTCACCCGTGGGAAGGGGAGGTGGGAGTGGGCAGGAGGGTGGAAAGTTGGGAACCCCCAGTTTGGGTCCCTCTGCCCTTCCCCTGCCCATGGGATGAGCTCCAGAAACTTCCCTGCTTTTTCCTGCCTTGCCTTGGGATCAAACTCCTGGGTGTTTTAGGGCTGAGGGTGGAATCTTTCTGTAGTTGTTGACAATAACACTGGGGCTTCTTTTTCTTTTTCTTTTTCTTTTTCTTTTTCTTTTTCTTTTTCTTTTTCTTTTTCTTTTTCTTTTTCTTTTTCTTTTTCTTTTTCTTTTTCTTTTTCTTTTTCTTTTCCTTTTCCTTTTTCTTTTTCTTTTTCTTTTCCTTTTCCTTTTCCTTTTCCTTTTCCTTTTCCTTTTTCTTTTTCTTTTCCTTTTCCTTTTCCTTTTTCTTTTCCTTTTTCTTTTTCTTTTCCTTTCTCTTTTCCTTTCTCTTTCTCTTTTTCTTTTTCTTTTTCTTTTTCTTTTTCTTTTTCTTTTTCTTTTTCTTTTTCTTTTTCTTTTTCTTTTTCTTTTTCTTTACCTTTTTCTTTACCTTTTTCTTTACCTTTTTCTTTTTCTTTACCTTTTTCTTTTTCTTTTCCTTTTCCTTTTCCTTTTCCTTTTCCTTTTCCTTTTCCTTTTCCTTTCCCTTTCCCTTTCCCTTTCCCTCTTTCCCTCTTTCCCTCTTTCCCTCTTTCCCTCTTTCCCTCTTTCCCTCTTTCCCTCTTTCCCTCTTTCCCTCTCCTTTCCTTTCCTTTCCTTTCCTTTCCTTTCCTTTCCTTTCCTTTCCTTTCCTTTCCTTTCCTTTCCTTTCCTTTCCTTTCCTTTCCTTTCTTTTCCTTTCCTTTCCTTTCCTTTCCTTTCCTTTCCTTTCCTTTCCTTTCCTTTCCTTTCCTTTCCTTTCCTTTCCTTCCTTCCTTCCTTCCCTTCCCTTCCCTTCCTTCCCTTCCTTCCTTCCTTCCCTTCCTTCCTTCCCTTCCTTCCCTTCCCTTCCTTCCCTTCCCTTCTCCCTTCTCCCTTCTCCCTTCTCCCTTCTCCCTTCTCCCTTCTCCCTTCTCCCTTCTCCCTTCTCCCTTCTCCCTTCTCCCTTCTCCCTTCTCCCTTCTCCCTTCTCCCTTCTCCCTTCTCCCTTCTCCCTTCTCCCTTCTCCTCCCCTTCTCCTTCCCTTCTCCTCCCCTTCTGGGAGCACCCCCTGAGCTTTTGGGGTGCTTGACCCCAATTTTTGGCAGGTGAAAAGACTTCTGGGTTGGGTCTGGAGAAAGTGTTTTCTGTTCTCAAGTTTTGGGGTTTTTTTTGTTGGTTTTGGGGTTGTTTTCTGGGGGGTTTTGTGTCTTGGAAAATCCCACAGGTCTCAGGAATGGTTCTGGGCTGGGGGTTTGTGCCTTTTGCCAAGGTTTTGGTTTGGTTGCTCCCCCCTTCATGGGACCAAGCTCAGAAATTCCAGATTTTGGGTGAAATTCCAGATTTTGGGTGAAATCTCAGATTTTGGGTGAAATTCCAGATTTTGGGTGAAATCTCAGATTCCAGCTGAAATCCCAGCCCCAGGAGGATCCCAGGTGCCAGCAGAGGCTGCCAGGACAGAGCTTTTCATTGTGGGGCTGCTCTTTTTTTGGGGGAAAAAGAGGTGATTTGGGGTTTGCTGTCCCAGGGGTGTAGCTGAGGGGGGGGGAGGGGCCCTTGCTGGGACAATGGGAGGAAACTGGGAGGAAACTGGGAGGCACTGGAGCTGCTCCTGGGGCTGCCTCTGCTGCTGATCCTCCCTGACTATTTCCATCTCATTGTCCAGAGGAGAGGAAGGATGTTTCCAGCCTTCTTCCTTTTTTGCCTCAAAGGGATGTGAGCAGGGAGGGGAAATTGATTTAATTTCTTTTTTTTTTATTTTATTTTTAATTTATTTTAATTTTTTTTTGCCTGGTTGTGCAACAAGCACAATTTCTGCTGCTGGAAGCACCATCCCAGCTGCTCTGTTCTTGGCCTGAGACATCCTTCAGGTCCTTTGCTGAATTTTGGTGGCCAATCCCCTTGTCCCCATGTCCCCAATGAGCTCAGGAAAATGTCCCCATGCACCAAGGGGGGGCTTGGAACCCCCTGACCCCAGGTCCTTGGGGATGCTCAGCAATTCCCAAGGGGATGCTGCTGCCTCCACATCCCTTTTTCCCAGTGGGGAGGCTGTTGTGGGGTTGCTGGGGGCCAGCAGAAGGTTTTTTGGGGCAGGCAGAGTGGGATCCTGGTGTTAAAACCCCCCCAAGCATCTTGGGGGGGGATGTGGGGGGAGTGGGAGCATCATCCCTGTGCCCTGGGAAGGGGTTTCAGGGGCCTCTAAAAGCATCAAAAGATAAAGGTAGCAGGAAAAGGGGCTGGGGAAGGACACCTCTGGCTTTGGGGTGGAGAAATGTGGCCACCAAAGGGGGGGTTCTGGCACGGGGTGGGGGGGTTTTGGGGTTTTCTTCTTGTGGGCCAAAGCCCTGAGAGTGACAATAAAATATTTCTATGGTTTTGGGGTTTTTTTTGCCCAGCTCTGAGTGCTGGGACCATGGAAAGAGGAGGCTTCCCACCTGGCAGGGAGTAAAAGGATTAATTAAAGGGGGAAATGATCTTAATTAGCTGGGACCAAATCCCTTTTAACCTCTCTGAACCCCCAACCAGTTGGAAGCCAAGCTGCTGCTCCTGCCACAGAGGTGGGGAAGTGATCTGGGTGACCCAGCTGAGGTTTGGGAGGATTTTTCCAGGTTTTTTGGGAGGATTTGGTTAGTGGTTGGGGGTTTTTTTGGTGCTTATAGGGAAGCTGTGAATGCAGCAGAGCAGCCAAGGTGGAAACCAGCTCAGAAAGGATGCTGGGAGGAACTGGTGCCATCACATCCCAGTTTAGGTTGGGGCAGAAGTTTCCCCCCCCTGTTTTAAGTACTCAGTGTGAGCTCTGTTCCAGCTTTTCCTGCTGCTTGGTCCTGGTTGCAGAGCAAAAGGGGCTCTGGGTGTCCAGCCCAGGGGTGCAGGAGGAAGGATGGAACTGGGATTGAACTGGGATGGAAGTGAGGGATGGAACTGAGGGAGGAAGTGGGATGGAACTGAGGAAGGAAGTGGGATGGAACTGGGATTGAACTGGGGTGGAACTGATGGAAGTGAGGGATGGAGGTGAGGGATGGAAGTGAGGGATGGAACTGGGATGGAACTGATGGAACTGGGATGGAACTGAGGAATGGAAGTGGGATGGAACTGAGGGATGGAAGTGGGATAGAACTGGGATTGAACTGGGGTGGAACTGATGGAACTGGGATGGAACTGAGGGATGGAACTGGGATTGAACTGGGATGGAAGTGAGGGATGGAAGTGAGGGATGGAACTGGGATGGAACTGAGGGGAAGTGGGAGGAAGTGGGATGGAACTGAGGGATGGAAGTGGGATGGAACTGGGATGGAACTGGGATGAACTGAGGATGGAAGTGGGATGGAACTGAGGGATGGAACTGGGATGGAACTGGGGGGAACTGATGGAACTGGGATGGAAGTGAGGGGGAACTGGGATGGAACTGATGGAACTGGGATGGAACTGAGGAATGGAAGTGGGATGGAACTGGGATGGAACTGGGATTGAACTGAGGAATGGAAGTGGGATGGAACTGAGGGATGGAACTGGGATGGAACTGGGACTGAACTGGGGTGGAACTGATGGAACTGGGATGGGAGTGAGGGATGGAACTGAGGGATGGAACTGATGGAACTGGGATGGAACTGAGGAATGGAAGTGGGATGGAACTGGGATGGAAGTGAGGGATGGAACTGATGGAACTGAGGGATGGAACTTGGGTGGAACTGGGATTGAACTGGGGTGGAACTGATGGAACTGGGATGGAACGGAGGATGGAACTGGGATGGAACTGGGATTGAACTGGGATGGAAGTGAGGGATGGAAGTGAGGGATGGAACTGGGATGGAACTGAGGTGGAAGTGGGATGGAAGTGAGGGATGGAAGTGAGGGATGAACTGGGATGGAACTGATGGAACTGGATGGAACTGAGGTGGAAGTGGGATGGAACTGGGATGGAAGTGGGGTGGAACTGATGGAACTGAGGTGGAAGTGGGATGGAAGTGAGGGATGGAAGTGATGGAACAGGGCTGGAACTGAGGGATCAACCTCTCTGCTGCTTCCCCCCCAAATTTTGGGCATTTCCACCTGCTGGGGAGGGGGCTCTGGGTTCCATCCATTTTTATTTTTTTTTTTAACTTTCTCTAAAAGCCAAACATCCCCCAGAGCTGGGAGGGGAAGGGGGAAGGGGGGGAAATACCCACTCTGGCTTAATTGCAGTTAATGAGTGGGATGGGGCTGGTTGCCAGCAAGCCCAGGGCTTTGCCAAGGTCCCTGTGAGCACAGGGAGGGGATGGGGTGGGGTTGGGTTCCCTTGGGTTCCCAACCCTTGGGAGAAAAAAAATCCTGAGAGGTCCTGGCAGAGGTTTTGCTGCTCTCCTGATGCCAGGGCTGAGCCCCAAGGAGCTGGAGGGACACGATGGCATCCACGGGGGAGTGTGACAAGTGGGTGGGAAAGGTCCCTTGGAGAGGTCTGGGTGGGAATTAGATGGGTTTGGGGTCAGGCATCCTGAGCATCCTTTCACCTGGAGCTGCACCCAGCCCAGCACCGTTGGTTCTTTGGTCCTTAGGTGAGTTTTAGGGTCCTGGATGAGACCCTGGTGACACCAGGTCTGAGCTGGAGAGGTTCTGGGTGCTCAACCCCCCCCCCTGGGTGCTTGAGGTCCCTGTGATTTCCCCTCCCTGCCATCAATTTCCCCCCCTGGCAAAAGCTCAGGAGGAATCCCAGAGGTGTTGGGAGCCCCAGGGGTGTTCCCAGTGCTCCCCATCCAGGAGGAGGGAGGAGGAGGATGGATGAGGAGGAAGAGGAGGAGGAGGAGGAGGAAGAGGATGGAAAAGGAGGAAGAGGAGGATGGAGGAGGAGGATGGATGATGATGAGGAGGATGGATGAAGAGGAGGAAGATAGATGATGATGAAGAGGATGGATGAGGAGGAGGAGGATGGAGGAGAAGGATGGAGGAGGAGGATGGAGGAGGAAGATGGATGATGAGGAAGATAGATGATCATGAAGAGGATGGATGAGGAGGAGGAGGATGGAGGAGAAGGATGGAGGAGGAGGAAGAGGATGGATAAGGAGGATAATGATGATGAGGAGGAGGAGGATGGATAAGGAGGAGAAGGAGGAGGAGGATGGAGGAGGAGAATGGATGATGATGATGATGAGGAGGAGGATGGATGAAGAGGAGGATGAGGATGGATTTGCCCCCCCAGCAATCCCAGTCCCATCCCCTCCGTGGCCACATCTTGGGGTGCTGGTGGCTGAAGGGGGTGCAGGAGAGCAAGGTTGGGGAATGGGGCAAAACCCCCCAGGAGCCCTGGAGGATTTGTGCTTTGGGGTTTTTTTTGGGATGAGGGGAAGAGGAGGAGGTGCTGGGCTGGCTGCCTGCCCCCTGAATCATCTCTGAGCAGCTGGGAAGGGGGGGTCAGGGGGGGAGTTGTTTACTGTAACCCTTGGCCAAAGTCCCAGCATGAAACCCCAAATGATTTGGGGCTGAAACCAACAGCTCCCAGGGCAGGAAGGGCTTTGGGGAGGGATCCAGAGGGGAGGATGGAGCAGGAGGGATGTGGGGCAGGGGCCAGTGGGGTCCCCAAGCATGGGGACACCAAGGCTTTGGTGTCCTTGTCCCTTGCCACCCAAAGCATCCTGGTCCTAAGCTCTGGAAATAAAAAAAAACCTGAGTTTTGGGGTGGCTCTGCAGAGGCTGGGACACCCGGGTCACCTTGGGGAGCTTTGGGGACATCCCCTGCTCCCCCCCTTTTCATCCCCAACCTCCTGAAAATGCTGTGGATCTGCAGGAGGAGGCTCTGCCCTGGCTCTTCCCTCCCTCCTCTTGGGTTCCTCTTGGCCCTGGGGATGCTCCACAACCTTTTTCCTGGCTCTGGGGGAATGCTGAGGAGTTGTTTTTCTGGCTGTTGTTTTCCTGCCCATCCTCCCCCCCCCCCTCTTCCCCCAGCACACAAATTCCCTCCCACTTCTCCTCTTCCAAAGTTTCTGGAGTGTTTTTTTGTTGTTTTGTTTTTTTTTTTTAAAAAGGACTCAAACAAACGATTCCCTCTGGTGCCTTCCCCCTGGGCTTGGAGCTTCCTCTTCCTCCATCCTTGGAAGTTTCCCCCCCCTTCTGCTCCTCTGGGTGCCCCCAAAACCTTCTCAGATTTTTTTTTTATTATTATTTTTTTGTGCTGGGGAGGTGCAAACACCCAAGCTCCCCTTGGGAATTTTTAGCATCCCAAGCAGAGGAAAGCTCTGCCAGCTCCTCCCCAGGTGCCACCAACCCTGAGGATGGAGCCTGGGGTTTCCTGGGCTGGTCCCTTCCTCCCCTTTTCCCCCCTTTCCCCCTTTATCCTCTCCCAGTGATGCTCCTGCATCCCAGTGATGCTCCTGCATCCCTTGGCCCTGTCCCCCAGCTCTCAGGCTCTGGTTGTTCCCAATCTTTTGGGATAGTAGAGAAGGAATTAACAAATTACAGCTAATTACCCAGAAACAATTCCAATCCCAGGCAGTTATCAGGTGAGGTGGAGAAAAAAAAGAGGGGAAAGCCAAGGATAGGGTTTCCTGGGATCATCGGGGTCTTTCTCCCAACATGGGGCTGAATTTGGGGATATTTCTGTCCTGGAATGTTGTGGGGGAGCTGAGAAGCCTCCAGCAGAGGGAATTTTCCCTGCCAGGGCTGGGCAGGAAAGCTCTGGAGCTGCAGAGATTTCTCCTCCTGAGCCCTTGAGCTGAGGTTTGAGCAGCTCAGGGTGTGGGGTTCTGCCTGTAAAATCTCAGTTGCAGTTGGTTGTGTGGTTTTGGGGGGTGTGGGGTTTTTGTTTGGTTTGGGGTGGGGTTTTTGTGGGTTTTTCCATTGAAGCTGCTTTTGGAAAACCAGCAGCCAGGGCAGGAGCATCCATCCCCCTTCCAGCATCCTTTTAGGGTTGGGTTGCTCACTCCCCTCTCCCAGGCAAAGCTGATCCAAGGTTGGGTTGTGGGACACCACGAGGCCTTTCCCTGTGTCCTTCACCTCCTTCCCATCCCCTTTTTGCCTTCCTGGTGATTCTGGAGCATCAGGGATGCCGGGAGGAGCAGCGGGAGGTGACAGCTCAGCCACAAGGAGCTGGCTTGGGGGGAAAAAATCCCCTTTTTAACCCTCTCCCACCCCTGAAATTCCATTTTTCTGCGAGTCTACTTAACCTGAGCTGGGCAGGGAATGAGTTGTTGCCCTTTTTGGTGTCTCCCCCAGCTGCTGTGAAGCCCTGCACCTCCCCAGGGGTGCCCCAGAGCCTCCCCATGGACCTGCGGATCGGGCAGCGCCTGGGCAAGCCCAGCTCAGACACCACTTTGCTGGCCCTGAAACAAACCCAGCAGCTCCAGCACCAGCTCCTCCTCGCCAGCCTCCACCAGCAGCAAGTGGAGCAGCTGGCACACCAGCACGTCAGGGTATGGGTGCCCCTGGGTGGGGTATGGGTGCCCCAAGGTGGGCTATGGGCACCCTTGGGTAGGATATGGGCACCCTTGGGTAGGGCATGGGCACCCCAGGGTGGGGTTTGAGCACCCCAGAGTGGGGTATGGGAACAATTGGGTAGGGTATGGGCATCCTGGGGTAGGGTATGGGTGCCCTAGAGTGGGGTATAGGTGCCTCAAGGTGGGCTATGGGCACCCTTGGGTGGGCTATGGGCACCCTGGGGTAGGGTGTGGGCACCCAGGGAGGGGTATGGATGTCCATGGGTGAGGTATGGGCACCCTTAGGTAAGGTATGGGTGCCCCAGGGTGGGATATGGGTGCCCCAGGGTGGGGTATGGGCATCCTGGGGTGGGGTTTGGGTGCCTCAGGGTGGGTTTTGGGCACCCAGGGTGGAGTATGGGCACCCTTGGGTAGGGTATGGGCGCCCCAAGGTGAGGTATGGAAACCCTTGGGTGGGGTATGGGCACCCTTGGGTAGGGTATGGGTGCCCCGGAGTAGGGTATGGGCATCCTGGGGTGGGGTATGGATGTCCATGGGAGGGTCTGGGTGCCCCAGGGTGGGGTTTGGGCACCCAGGGTGGGGTTTGGGTGCCCAGGGTGGGGTTTGTTCCCATTTGTTTCCCAGCCATGACCCCCAGGGTCCCTTTGAGCTCTGCCCCATCCCCCTGGGGTCCTGCCTTGGGTTTGGGGTGGAGGTGAGGGGGCTTTGGGGGATGCTGGGGGGGCTCCTGGTGCTGATGTCCTTGTCCCCTGCAGGTGACCATGGAGTCCCCACACCCCGAGGGTGACCCTGGGCAGCAGGAGCAGGAGCTGCTCCAGATCCTCAACAAGGACAAAAGCAAAAGGAGTAAGAGTCCAGCACCCTCCTCAGCCCCTCTCCCAGTTTCCAGCCCTTCTCCCAGTGCCTCTTCCCTTCTCCCAGTTTCCAGCCCTTCCTTCTCATCCCATCCCATCACCTCTGGGTGGGGAGGGGTTGGTGAGAGCCCCAAAATTCAGCTGGAATGGGTTTGCATCTGGCTGTCACCTCCCTCTGCCACCTGGTGACAACCCCTGCAGGGACCTCACCCTAAACCTTGAGGAGCTCACCCTAAACCTTGAGGAGCTCACCCTAAAACTTGAGGATCTCACCCTAAAACTTGAGTGCTCATCCCAAACCTTGAATGCTCACCCTAAACCTTGAGGACCTCACCCAAACCTTGAGGAGCTGATCCTAAACCTTGAATTCTCACCCTAAATCTTGAGCTCACCCTAAACCCTGAGGATTTCACCCTAAACCCTGAGGATCTCATCCTGAACTTTGTTGTTGTTGTTCAACTCCCTCCATCCCCACCCCAAGGTGCAGCTGAACCCAGGACCAGTTGCCCCGTGCTGGTCCCAGTACCCAGGACCCTCCTGCCCATCCAGTTTGGGCTTCTTGGGGTCCGTTCATCCCAGGACATCCCTAGGGATGCTTCCAGGTGCTCCCTGCTGGTCCTCATCCCCTGGGATCCCTTTTTTCCTGCAGGTGCTGTGGCCAGCACCGTGGTGAAGCAGAAACTGGCTGAAGTTATCCTGAAAAAGCAGCAGGCAGCCCTGGAAAGGAGCAGCAATCCCAACCCCCCCTCCATGCACTACAGGTAAAGCAGCTGAAATTCCTGGGGTGTTTTTCCATGGCTTTCTCCAACCCCCAGTCCTTCCCTTCTTGGCTGTTTGTCCCAACCCATCCCTTGGATTTTTTCCATGGAGCTTTGTGACCCAGGAGCAGCTTCAGGGCTTGGAGAAACCTCCAGGAGATCTCCAGGGCTTGGAGAATCCTCCAGGACTTGGAGAAACCTCCAGGAGATCTCCAGGGCTTGGAGAATCCTCCAGGGCTTGGAGAAACCTCCAGGAGATCTCCAGGGCTTGGAGAATCCTCCAGGACTTGGAGAAACCTCCAGGAGATCTCCAGGGCTTGGAGAATCCTCCAGGACTTGGAGAAACCTCCAGGAGATCTCCAGGGCTTGGAGAATCCTCCAGGACTTGGAGAAACCTCCAGGAGATCTCCAGGGTTTGGAGAATCCTCCAGGGCTTGAAGAAACCTCCAGGACTTGGAGAAACCTCCAGGAGATCTCCAGGGCTTGGAGAATCCTCCAGGACTTGGAGAAACCTCCAGGAGATCTCCAGGGCTTGGAGAAACCAGTCAGGAGCAGCTCCAGTTTTGCCCAAGATCCTTGGGGCACAGGAGAGGGAGATGGGGAGGTGGCAAATCCCTGGAGTTAGGGGAAGTCCTGGGGCCAGGCAGGATCCCAGGATCCTTGGGACATGGGAGAAGGAGGTCCCAAATCCCAGGCAGGATCCCAGGGTCCTTGGGACATGGGAGAAGGAGGTCCCAAATCCCTGGAGTTTGGGAAAACCTTGGGGCTAAGTGGGATCCCTGGATCCTTGGGGCACGGGACAGGGAGGTCCCTAAGGAGCTGATTTCTCCCCACAGATCCCTGGAACCCCTGGATCCCGAGGCTCCTTCTCCTCCTGTGCTCAGCTCCTTCCTGCCCCCCATCCCCACGGCTCCTCTGGACCCCCCGGAGCATTTCCCGTTACGGAAAACGGGTGAGTTCCATCCCTCCCCCTACCTTAATCCTGACAAACCCATCCCCAGACCCACCTAAACCCCCCCAAACCCACCTAAACCCCCCCCCCAATGTGGGTTCTGGGACCAAGACCACATCCCTGCTCTCCTGGCAGCCTCAGAACCCAACCTCAAGGTTCGGTGCAAGCCCAGGAAATGTCTGGACCGACGCAAGAATCCCCTGACCAGGAAGGAAAGTGCCCCCCCCTCCCTCAAGAGACGCCCACCCGAGGCCATCGGTGAGGACCTGGAGACCCCCAGGGCTTGGAGAAACCTCCAGGAGATCTCCAGGGATTGGAGAAACCTCCAGGAGACTTCCAGGGGTTGGAAAAAACCTCCAGGGTTTGGGGAAACCTCCAGGAGATCTCCAGGGATTGGAGAAACCTCCAGGAAACCTCCAGGGCTTGGAGAAGCCCCAAAACCAAACCCAAAAACCCCAACAAAAACCTCCAGGGATTGGAAAAAGCTCCAGGAGATCTCCAGGGGTTGGAGAAACCTCCAGGAGATCTCCAGAGATTGGAAAAAACCTCCAGGGTTGGGGGAAACCTCCAGGAGACTCCAGGGACTGGAAAACCTCCAGGGCTTGGAAAAACCTCCAGGAGACTTCCAGGACTTGGAAAAACCTCCAGGGTTTGGAGAATCCTCCAGGAAATCTCCAGGGTTTGGAGAAACCCCAGGAGATCTCCAGAGATTGGAAAAAGCTCAGGAGATCTCAGGGTTTGGAGAAACCTCAGGAGACTTCAGGGCTTGGAAGAACCTCAGGGATTGGAAAAAGCTCCAGGAGATCTCCAGGGACTGGAGAACCTCCAGGGCTTGGAAAAACCTCCAGGAGACTTCCAGGGCTTGGAAAAACCTCCAGGGTTTGGAGAATCCTCCAGGAAATCTCCAGGGTTTGGAGAAACCAGGCAGGAGCAGCTCCAGCTTTGCCCAAGATCCCTGGAGCATGGGAGAGGGAGGTCCCAAATCCCAGGCAGGATCCTTGGGATCCTTGGGGAGGTGTCCCCATCCCTGGGGATTGGCCCCTGGGAATTCTGCAGGGATGGGGAAGCTTTTCCATGTTTTTTGGTTGGGAATTCCCAGCTCCAGCTGCTCCAGGTGCTTCCCAAGCTGGCAGAGCAGCTCCATCCCCTTGGAGCGTGGTGGCAAAAGAGGGGGGGGAGGGGGTGGTCAGGGGGCCATGGGGGGTGCACCCACCTTTGGGTGCTTGCACCCATCACCCCCTCTCCTCTTCTTGCTGCAGACTCCTCCCCCAGCAGCAGCAGCACCCCAGTTTCTGGCTGCAGCTCCCCCAATGACAGCCTCCCCGCTGAGCACGGAGCCCTCTCCACCACCTCCAGCATGGCCCATGAGGTGAGACCCCAACCCACCCCACAGGGACCCCCCAACCCCAGGAACCTCCCAGCCCCACACCCCAGGCACCCCCCAACCCCAGGGACTCCCCAACCCCAGGGACCTCCAACCCCACCCCCCAGAGCCCCCCAACCCACCCCCAAGGGACCCCCCAACCCCACACCCCAGAGACCCCCCACACCCCAGGGACCCCCCAACCCCACACCCCAGCAACCCCCCAACCCCAGGGACCTCCAACCCCACCCCCCAGAGACCCCCAACCCACCCCCCAGGGACCCCCACACCCCAGGGACCCCCCAACTCAACCCCAGAGACCCCCCACACCCCAGGGACCCCCCAACCCCACACCCCAGAGACCCCCCACCCCCAGGGACCCCCAACCCCACACCCCAGAGACCCCCAACCCACCCCCCAGGGACACCCCAGTCTCACACCCCAGGGACCCCCCAACTCCACACCCCAGAGACCCCCCACCCCCCAGGGACCCCCCAACCCCACCTCCCAGAGACCCCCACCCCCCAGGGACCCCCCAACCCCACACCCCAGAGACCCCCCAAGCCCAGGAACCCCCCAACCCCCAGGACACCCCAGTCCCAGGGACCCCCAACCCCACATCCCAGGGACCCCCCAGCCCACCCCCCAGAGACCTCCCAACCCCAGGGACCCCCCAGTCTCAGGGACCCCCCCAACCCCACATCCCAGGGACCCCCCAGTCCTAAGGACCCCCCAGCCCCACACCCCAGGGACCCCACACCCCAGGGACCCCCCAAGCCCACACCTCACCCACCACATCCTCACCCACCCGTGTTTCCTGTCCCTTCCTCCATCTGCTCTGTGTCCCCCACCCCTTAATGTCCCCAGAGGGGTCCCCAGGGGCTCTGTCACCTCCTCCTCAGCCCCGGGCAGGTTCCTGACCAGTGGTTTTTAATTTTATTTTATTTTTTTTTTGCTGCAGCCCCCCCTGGCCCAACGCCTGATGCTGCAGGAGAGCTCCCTGGCCCAGTTTGCCCTGCAGGGAGCATCCCCCCTCCCCACCATCACCCTGGGCTTGCCGGCCACCACCAGCCCCAGGGTAGGTAGCCCAGCTCCCAGAGTTGGTAGCCCAGCTCCCAGGGTTGGTAGCTCAGCCCCTGGGTTGGTAGCTCAGCTCCTGGGTTGGTAGCCCAGCTCCCAGGGTTGGTAGCCCAGCTCCCAGGGTTGGTAGCCCAGCTCCCAGGGTTGGTAGCCCAGCCCCAGGGTTGGTAGCCCAGCTCCTGGGGGTGGTCCCAAAGCTCAGGAGGAAGAAAAGGGGAAAAGGGGAAGGAGCAAAGGGGGTGCTGGGGCTCTGAGCTGTGCCCTGCAGGGCTGTGTCCCAGCACACCCAACCCTCTTCCTCTTCCTCTTCCTCTTCCTCTTCCTCTTCCTCTTCCTCTTCCTCTTCTCCCTCTTCCTCTTCCTCTTCCTCTTCCTCTTCCTCTTCCTCTTCCTCTTCCTCTTCCTCTTCCCCTTCCCCTTCCCCTTCCCCTTCCCCTTCCCCTTCCCCTTCCCCTTCCCTTCCCTTTCCCTTCCCTTTTCCTTTCCCCTTTCCCTTCCCTTTTCCCTTCCCTTCCCTTCCCTTTCCTCTTCCCTTTCCTCTTCCCTTTCCTCTTCCCTTTCCCCTTTCCTTTCCTTTCCTTCCCTTCCCTTCCCTTCCACCCTTCCCTTCCACCACCCTCCTCTTCCTTTCCTCTTCCCTTTCCTCTTCCCTTTCCTCTTCCCTTTCCTCTTCCCTTTCCTCTTCCCTTTCCTCTTCCCTTTCCTCTTCCCCTTTCCTCTTCCCCTTTCCTCTTCCCCTTTCCTCTTCCCCTTTCCTCTTCCCCTTTCCTCTTCCCCTTTCCTCTTCCCCTTTCCTCTTCCCCTTCCCCTTCCTCTTCCTCCTCCCTGCAGTCAGACCCCGACCGCCGCTCCCTCTCCAGCCTCTCCCATCGCCTCCCAGTTTTGGGGGGCACCCACCCCCCCCTCTTCATCCCAACTGCTTTGGAGCAGCAGGAACCGGGGACCCCCCTGTCCCCCCGCCTCCAGCCCCTCATCATCCTCGAGCCCACGGTCACCCACCCCCCACTGGTGGCAGGTGAGTGGGGGGCACCCGTGGGGACAAAGAGGGGGGAGTTGGGGACAAGGGGGGGAGTTTGGGGACAAGGGGGGGGGTTGGGTGCTTTGGGGTCTCCTGGGAGCTTTGGGGTCACCCAGCTCCTCTCCCCATGTCCCATGGGATGGGTGATGGGGACAGGAGGAGGGGGAACCCTAAAGCCACCTGGGGGTGACCTTTGGGGTCCAGCAGTGCCACCCCCTGACCCCTGCTCCCTGTCCCCTGCAGTGCCAGCCTTGGGCTCTGTCCCTTTCTCCTTCTCCCCTTCCCTGATCCCTGCGGAGCTCCCAGGACACCACAAACCCCTGGGCAGGACCCGCTCGGAACCACTGCCCCAGAACCCAAAAAGTTTCCAGCACCACCTGAGCTTCCAGCACCAGCACCCCCAGCTCCTGGAGAGGCTCAAGCACCAAACACCTCTGGGCAAGGTCAGGAGACCCCCCATGTCCCCTGACACCCCCCGTGTCCCCTGAAACCCCCCCTGTCCCCTGACGCCCCCTGTCCCCTGACACCCCCCCTGTTCCTCCCCTCTCTGTCCCCTGCCCACTCCTGCCCCCTGACACCCCCCTTGTCCTCTGTGACCCCCCCCATGTCCCCTGACACCCCCCATGTCCCCTGACACCCCCCATGTCCCCTGACACCCCCCCTGTCCCCTTCCCACGTCCCCTGTCCCCTGACACCTCCCCTGTCCCTGCCACCCTCTCTGTCCCCTGCCCACTCCTGCCTATTCCCCCCTGTCCCCTGACACTTTCCCTTGCCCCCCCATCCCCTGACACCCCCCTTGTCCTCTGTGACCCCCCCCATGTCCCCTGACACCCCCCCTGTCCCCTGCCCACCCCCCCTGTCCTTCCCACCCCCTGTCCCCTTCCCACGTCCCCTGTCCCCTGCCCACCCTCTCTGTCCCCTGCCCACTCCTGCCCCCTGACACCTCCCCTGTCCCCCCTTGTCCCCTGACACCCCCCCCCCCCATGTCCCCTGACACCCCCCCTGTCCCCTTCCCCCCCTTGTCCTCTGCCCATCCCCTCTATCCTCTTCCCACCCCCCCTGCTCATTTCCCACCCCCCATCCCCTGCCCATCCCCCCCATCCCCCTGTCCCCCCATCCCCCTGTCCCCTCCCTACCCCCCTTGTCCCCTGCCACCCCCCTGTCCCCTTGTCTCCTGCCACCCCCCCTGTCCCCTTCCCACCCTCCCTGTCCCCTTTCCCCCCCTCCCAGCTCATTCCCTGCCCCATTCCCAGCGGATTCCCAAGTCCCTGGAGAAGCCCCGCCTGCAGCAGATCCCTTCCTCGGAGGACATGGAGGCTGAGGGGACCCTGCTGGAGCCCGGGGCTGGTGGCAGGGACACAGCTGGGACCCCCCCGGAGCCCCCACGTCCTGGAACCCGCAGCAAGGAGCCCGAGAGGACCCCGAAAATGCTGCAGCCCCAAGAGGACTTTGTCCTACAGCAGGTACAGCAAGGTCCCCATGGCCCTGTGGCCCCATGTCCCACAGAACGTCCCCGTGTTCCATACCATGTCCCCATGCCCTGCAGCAGGTACAGCAAGGTCCCCATGGCCCCATGGCCCTGTGTCCTCTTGTCCCACAGCATGTCCCCATGTCCCCATGTCCTATAGAATGTCCCCATGGCCCCATGTCCCACAGCATGTCCCCATGTCCTACAGAGTGTCCCTGTGTCCCACAGCATGGCCCCATGTCCCACAGCATGTCCCCATGTCCCCATGTCCTACAGAGTGTCCCTGTGTCCTACAGCATGGCCCCATGTCCCACAGCATGTCCCCATGTCCCCATGTCCTACAGAATGGCCCCATGTCCCACAGCATGTCCCACAGCATGTCCCCATGTCCTACAGAGTGTCCCTGTGTCCTACAGCATGGCCCCATGTCCCACACCATGTCCCACAGCATGTCCCCATCTCCTACAGCATGTCCCTGTGTCCTGATGTCCCCATGTCCCACAGAGTGTCCCCGTGTCCCCAGTTTGCTGGACATGTCCCCAGGTGGCTGGACATGTCCCCAGATGTTTGGGCATTGTCCCCAGGGTGTCAGGCACTGTCCCCAGTTTCCTGGACATGTCCCCAAGTGTTTGGGCACTGTCCCAGTGGTGCCTCCTGACCTTTCCCAGCTCCTGCAGTCCAACTCCCAGCCCCCCAGCCATGGGAGGGGGCACAGACAGGGTGGGGGTCCCTGTCCCCCTTGTCCTGATGTCCCCCTCCCCTTCTCTCTCTCCCCCAGACCTTTCTCTGGGATTCCTACCAGCGGGTGCAGCAGCAGCTCCTCAAGAGACAACCCTTGGGTGACCCCCCTGGGGTCCCCCCCACCCATGGGGGGCACAGACCCCTCTCCAGGGCCCAGTCCTCCCCTGCCACTGCCACCAGCTCCCTGCCCACCCAGGACACGACCTCCAAGACCCTGTCCCTGCCCCTGCAGGAGCAGCCACCCAAGCCCCACTTCACCACAGGTACAGAGCCAACCCTTTGGGGGTAAAAACCCCAAAAAAAAAATCCTGGGAGGGAGGGAGGGAGGGAGGGAGGGGGAGATGCCTGGGGGGGGCAGCTCGAGCATCACCCCGGGCTCAGCAGTACCTGGGGGTTGCAGAAAACCAGCAGAACAAACCAGGAGGGGCCTCTTTGCCTTATCCAAGGTTTTTTCCCAAGCAGGATTTATTTGCCCATCTGGCTCCTTGGCTGCTCCTGGTCCAACCAAACTGGATTTGCATGATTTACAGGATTTTTTTCAGCCCAACCAAAGAGTTGTGGGTGTTGGGGTTCTGCAGAACCTCAAACCTGAGTCTGGGTCAGCAGAACAAGCCAGGAGGTTCCTCTTCTCCTTATCCAAGATGGGTTTTCCAAGCAGGATTTGCCCATCTGGCTCCTTGGATGCTCCTGGTCCAACCAAACTGGATCTGCATGATTTGCAGCAATTGTTTTTCAACCAAACCACTTTTGGGTGTTGAGGTTCTGAACCAGCTCCTGAGTTTGGGTCAGCAGAACAAGCCTGGAGGGGCCTCTTATCCTTATCCCAGGTGGTTTTTCCAAGCAGGATTTGCCCATCTGGCTCCTGCTCAGCTCCTCTTCCACACCAAACAGGATTTGCAGAGTTGCAGGAATATTTTTTTTCAACCCAACCAAAGAGTTGTGGGTGTTGGGGTTCTGCAGAACCTCAAACCTGAGTCTGGGTCAGCAGAACAAGCCAGGAATGTCCTTTTCTCCTTATCCAAGGTTTTTTTCCCAAGCAGGATTTGCCCATCTGGCTCCTTGGCTGCTCCTGGTCCAACCAAACTGGATCTGCATGATTTTCTTTCAGCCCAACCAAACACTTGTGGGTGTTGGGGTTCTGCAGAACCTCAAACCTGAGTCTGGGTCAGCAGAACAAGCCAGGAGGTTCCTCTTTTCCTTATCCAAGATGGGTTTTCCAAGCAGGATTTGCCCATCTGGCTCCTTGGATGCTCCTGGTCCAACCAAACTGGATTTGCATCATTTTTTTTCAGCCCAACCAAACACTTGTAGGTGTTGGGGTTCTGCAGAACCTCAAACCTGAGTCTGGGTCAGCAGAACAAGCCTGGAGGTTCCTCTTCTCCTTATCCAAGGTTTTTTTTTCCAAGCAGGATTTATTTACCAGTCTGGTTCCTGGTCCAGATTCAGCTCTTCCAAACCCAGAACAGGATTTTCATAGATTACAGGAATCTTTTTCATCCCAACCAAACCATTTTGGGTCTCGGGGTTCCCAGCCCCAAGCCCTGGCTGGGCAGGGTTTTTCCTGGAGGTTCCAGCTGTTCCTCCTGCCTTGCAGGGTTGGTTTATGACTCAGTGATGCTCAAACACCAATGTTCCTGTGGGGACAACAGCAACCACCCCGAGCACGCCGGGAGGATCCAGAGCATCTGGTCCCGGCTGCAGGAACGGGGCCTGCGGAGCCAGTGTGAGGTCAGCCCTGCAAAGGGGAGCCTGCTTTTCCCTGCCTTTTCCCTGCCTTTTTCCCTGCCTTTTTCCCTGCTTTTTCCCTGCTTTTTCCCTGCCTTTTCCCTGCCTTTTCCCTGCCTTTTCCCTGCCTTTTCCCTGCCTTTTTCCCTGCCTTTTTCCCTGCCTTTTTCCCTGCCTTTTTCCTTTCCTTTTCCCTTCCTTTTCCCTCCCTTCCCCTTCCTTTTCCCTTCCTTTTCCCTTCCTTTTCCCTTCCTTTTCCCTTCCTTTTCCCTTCCTTTTCCCTTCCTTTTCCCTTCCTTTTCCCTTCCTTTTCCCCTGCTTTTCCCCTGCTTTTTCCCTGCCTTCTCCCTGCTTTTTCCCTGCTTTCCCCTCCCTCTTCCCTCCCTCTTCCCTCCCTCTTCCCTCCCTCTTCCCTCCCTCTTCCCTCCCTCTTCCCTCCCTCTTCCCTCCCTTTTCCCCTCCCTTTTCCCCTCCCTTTCCCCCCCTATAAACAGAATTTGGGGCTCCAACCCTTTGGGGAGGGGTTGGTGGTGACACTGGGACTCACAGATCCATCACCTCCCCCTGCGCTGGGTCCTGGGTGGGTGCTGGGTGGGGGGGTGAATATCCCACCTGGAGCAGGGTCCTGACCCCCTCTGGGTGTCCCCCCCCAGTGTCTCCGTGGCCGCAAAGCCACCCTGGAGGAGCTGCAGGGGGTGCACAGCGAGCGCCACGTTTTCCTCTACGGCACCAACCCCCTCAGCCGCCTCAAGATGGACAATGGGAAACTGGCAGGTGGGTCCCCAACCCCCCCTTAACCCCCCCCAGAACCCTCCCCCCAACCCCACCCACCCCTCTCCTCCTTTTCCCCCCACCCAGCATCACCTTGGGGGGGTCAGAACACCCATAGGGACCACCCCAAGGTGTCCCAGGTCCTCGTTGTGTTCTGAGCCCAACCTGGGTGCTCCTCATCCCTGAGGTCCCTCCCTGTCCCATCCCTGAGGTCCCTCCCTGTCCCCTCTGTCCCCAGGGATCCTGTCCCAGAGGATGTTTGTCATGCTGCCCTGTGGAGGGGTGGGGGTAAGTTTTCCACCTCTGTTTCAGGGACTTTGGGATGGGGTTTTGGGGTTTTTTTTCCCTCCCTACTCAGGGGCTGGGGTGGACGTGGAGCTCCTGAAGACTTTTTGGGCTTCAGCCTCAGGGGGGGGGGAAAAAACCTCCCCTGGGGGTCTGTGAGGCCTTGGGATGGTCCTGAGCAGCCCACCCTTGGAAAGGGACCCTTCCCACCCCAGGGACACCCAGCATCCCAGATTCCTGGTGGGATGGCTCAGCCATGGGCACCACGGAGGGAGGGGAAGAATGGGATGGGGGCAGCAGCTTCCCACTTCTCTCCAGACACTTCCCTCTCCTCTCCCAGCTTCCCAGCCTGGTTTTTTTTTTCTCCTTTCTCTTTTCCTCTCTCTTTTTCCCTGTTTTTCTGTCCTTCTCTCTTTCAGGAAGGGTTTCACCCCGTGCCTTCCTGCTGCCTCTTCTGGTTCTCCCTCCTCTCCTTGCCCCCACTGCTGGGCACCAACTCCTCTCAGCATCTCCTTTCCCTGCTCTTCCCCCCCCCTCCCTGCCCTCCTCTCACCCCTGCCCCCCCAAAAGTTGGGGGGGGTGGAGTTGGGGGGTTTGCACACCTGGAGTTGATCAGAAGAAAAAGTCTGAGTTTTCCGGCTCAGCCCCAGCTCCTCTCAGCCCAAGATGTTTGGGTTAAACAATCCAAAATCAGATCAAAAAGGTAAAGAAGTGTTTTCTCAGTCCCTCCCTACCACCCCCCTCCCATCCCTCCCGGGTTTGGGGGGAGATTTTCTGGGAAAAGGGAGGGTGGGATGGGGGTTACCAGTCCTGGTGGCCAGCAGCACCAGGGAGGTTGCCCAGTTGCCTTCCAAGTGGCCCCAGCCCCTCCAGGATGTGGGGTTTGAACTTTTGGGTCTAAAGCTGAGCTCCTGGGGGGCTCCATCCCCACCTGAGCTGGGGTCCCTTCCCCTCCAGGTGGACAGTGACACCATCTGGAACGAGCTGCACTCCTCCAATGCTGCTCGCTGGGCTGCTGGCAGTGTCACTGAGCTGGCCTTCAAGGTGGCCACCAGGGAGCTGAAGGTTGGTGGGGCAGCACCCAGGGGTGGGTGGGCAGCACCCCATGGAGAGCATCACCCCATGGATTGGTGGTCACCCCATGGATTGGTGATCACCCCATGGATGGGATCACCCCCTGGGTGGGCATCACCCCATGGTTGGCATCACCCCATGGTTGGCATCACCCCATGGGTGGGCATCAACCCATGGATGGATGGGAATCACCCCATGGGTGGGCAGCACCCTTATAGATGGGCATCACCCCATGGATGGCATCACCCCATGGTTGGGTGATAACCCCATGAATTTGTGATCATCCCATTGGTGGCATCACCCCGAGGATGGTGTCACCCCATGGGTGGGTGGGCATCACCCCATGGATGGGAATCATCCCTTAGATGGGCAGCACCCCATGGATGGGTGGGCATCACCCTATGGGTGAGAATCACCCCATGGATGGGTGGGCATCACCCCACGGAGAGCATCACGCTGTGGATGGGTGGGTGATCACCCTATGGATGGATATCACCCATGGGTGGCATCACCCCATGGGTGGGCAGCACCCCATGGATTCATGATCACCCCATGGATGGATGGGAATCACCCCATGGTTGGCAGCACCCCGTAGATGGGTGGGAATCACCTGATGGGTGGGTGGGAATCACCCCATGGATGGGTGGGAATCACCCCATGGATGGGTGGGAATCACTCCACGGGTGGCACCTGGCCATGGGGACAGTGACCCTGCAGCTGTCACCTCCTCCCTTTGTCCCCAGAATGGCTTCGCTGTCGTGAGACCCCCAGGACACCACGCAGACCCCTCCACTGCCATGTAAGGGGGAGACCCCAAAACCACCTCTTTTCCCCCAAAAAACCACCTCTTTTCCCCCCAAACCCACCTCCTTTTTCCCAAACCCACCTCCTTTCCCCCCAAAACCCCCCCATTTCCCCCCTGGTACCCCCCTCCATTCCATCCAGGGGAGGAGCTGAGCATTCCTGGGAATCTCCTGGGTTCAGGAGAGGGGGGTTCAGGTGGGACCCCTGGGAATTCAGTTCCTCCCCCCCCCTCTTCCTCCTCCTCTTCCCAGGGGTTTTTGTTTCTTTAACTCCGTGGCCATCGCTGCCCGGCAGCTGCAGCAGAAAGGGAAACTCAGCAAGATCCTCATCGTGGATTGGGTGAGTCCCCCCCAAACCTGCTCCTCAGCCTCCCCCAGGGGTCCCCAGGAGTTGGGGTTCTGCCCAGGGGGCTCCAAACCCCATCCCAAATCCATCAACATCCCCAGGATCAGCTCCTGGAGCATCCAGATGGGCTCCAAGGTTCCTTCCAACTCCCCCCTATCCCATCAGCTGAAGCCCCCCCAGTGTCACCCCCCCCTGCCATGGGGTTTGAGTGGGAGGAACCTCAAAGCCCCCCCCCCAGTGTCACCCCCCTGCCCATGGGGACTCCTCCCCAACCAGCCCAGAGACATCCAACCCCATCCCAACTCCATCAGCATCCCCAGGGATGGGGCAGCCACCCCCAGGATCAGCTCCTGGAGCATCCAGATGGGCTCCAAGGTCCCTTCCAACCCACCCCCCCCCATTCCTTCAACTGAAGCCCCCCCAGTGTCACCCCCCGCCCATGAGGACCCCTCCCCAACCAGCCCAGAGACCTCCAACCCCATCCCAAATCCCTCAGCAACCCCAGGGATGGGGCACCCACAGCTTCTTGGGGTGACCTGGACCAGACTGGGTTGGGTGGGAGGGACCTCAAAGCCCCCCCAGTGTCACCCCCCCTGCCATGGGGACCCCTCCCACCCACCCAGGGACCTCCAACCCCCTCCCACCTCCATCAGCATCCCCAGGATCAGCTCCTGGAGCATCCAGGTGGGCTCCAAGGTCCCTTCCAACCCAACCCCCCCCATTCCATCAACTGAAGCCCCCCCAGTGTCACCCCCTGCCCATGAGGACCCCTCCCACCCACCCAGGGACCTCCAACCCCATCCCAACTTTCAGCACCCCCAGGGATGGGGCACCCACAGCTTCTTGGGGTGACCTGGACCAGACTGGGTTGGGTGGGAGGGACCTCAAAGCCCCCCAGGCACCCCCCCCCATGGGGACCCCTCCCACCCACCCAGGGACCTCCAACCCCATCCCAACTCCATCAGCATCCCCAGGATCAGCTCCTGGAGCATCCAGATGGGCTCCAACCTTCCAACTCCCCCTATCCCATCAGCTAAGCCCCCCCAGGTCACCCCCCCCCTGGGGTTGTGAGGAACCTCAAAGCCCCCCCCAGTGCACCCCCCTGCCCATGGGACTCCTCCCCAACCACCCAACTCCAACCCACAGCACCCCAGATGGCACCACCCATCAGCTCTGACACCAGGTGCCAAGGCCCCAAAACCCCCCCATGTCACCCCCACCCATGGGACCCCTCCCCACCAGGACCTCAACCCCATCCCAATCCTCAGCACCCCCAGACACCACACCACCACCAACAACCCACCCCACCCCCCCCAACCCCCACCCACCCAACCCCACCCCATCCAACCCACACCGATCAGCTCGAGCATCCAGATGGCTCAAGGTTCCTTCCAACTCCCCATCCCATCAGCTGAAGCCCCAGCACCCCCCGCGGGTTGGGGAGGACCTCAAGCCCCAGTGTCCCCCTGCCATGGTCCCCAACCACCCAGAGACTCCAACCCTCACCATCCCAGGGGGCAGCACCCCGGATCGCCTGGCACCGATGGCCAGGTCCTCCAACCCACCCCATCCATCAACTAAGCCCCCAGTGTCACCCCACCCATGGGACCCTCCCAACCACCCAGAGACCTCAACCCCATCCCAACTCAGCACCCAGGGATGGGGCACCCCCTTGGGGTGACCTGGACCAGACTGGGTTGGGTGGGAGGGACCTCAAAGCCCCCAGTGTCACCCCCTGCCATGGGGACCCCTCCCACCCACCCAGGGACCTCCAACCCCATCCCAACTCCATCAGCATCCCCAGGATCAGCTCCTGGAGCATCCAGATGGGCTCCAAGGTTCCTTCCAACTCCCCCCTATCCCATCAGCTGAAGCCCCCCCAGTGTCACCCCCCCTGCCATGGGGTTTGGGTGGGAGGAACCTCAAAGCCCCCCCAGTGTCACCCCCCTGCCCATGGGGACCCCTCCCCAACCAGCCCAGAGACCTCCAACCCCATCCCAACTCCATCAGCATCCCCAGGGATGGGGCAGCCACCCCCAGGATCAGCTCCTGGAGCATCCAGATGGGCTCCAAGGTCCCTTCCAACCCAACCCCCCCCATTCCATCAACTGAAGCCCCCCCAGTGTCACCCCCTGCCCATGAGGACCCCTCCCCAAGCAGCCCAGAGACCTCCAACCCCATCCCAAATCCCTCAGCACCCCCAGGGATGGGGCACCCACAGCTTCTTGGGGTGACCTGGACCAGACTGGGTTGGGTGGGAGGGACCTCAAAGCCCCCCCAGTGTCACCCCCCCTGCCATGGGGACCCCTCCCACCCACCCAGGGACCTCCAACCCCATCCCAACTCCATCAGCATCCCCAGGATCAGCTCCTGGAGCATCCAGATGGGCTCCAAGGTTCCTTCCAACTCCCCCCTATCCCATCAGCTGAAGCCCCCCCAGTGTCAACCCCCCCCGTCGTGGGGTTTGGGTGGGAGGAACCTCAAAGCCCCCCGCCAGTGCCACCCCCCTGCCCATGGGGACTCCTCCCCAACCAGCCCAGGGACCTCCAACCCCATCCCAACTTTCAGCACCCCCAGGGATGGGGCACCCACAGCTTCTTGGGGTGACCTGGACCAGACTGGGTTGGGTGGGAGGGACCTCAAAGCCCCCCCAGTGTCACCCCCCACCCATGGGGACCCCTCCCACCCACCCAGGGACCTCCAACCCCCTCCCACCTCTATCAGCATCCCCAGGATCAGCTCCTGGATCACCTGGGGGGGCTCCAAGGTTCCTTCCAACCCCCCCACATCCCATCACCTGAAGCTCAGTTGCTTCCTGGGGCCCAGGGCCACCTCCCAGGGGGGCTCCAAGCCCCAATCCCAACCCCCCCCTTGGGATATTCCAGGGATGGGGGCACCCACAGCTCCCCACCCTTCCAGGGAGGAATTTCTCCTTCCCAGCTCAGTCTCCTCTGCTCCCATCCCTCCATCCCATCCTTCCTGCAGCACCTGGGAAGTGCTCCAGAGTTTTCCAGGAGCCTTCTCATCCCCAGCTTGAATTCCTGAACCCCCCCCTCCAAGAAGAGGGGGTTGGGAAGAGCTTTCCCAACCTTTTTTCCTCCCTTTTCAGGATGTTCACCATGGCAACGGGACCCAGCAGATCTTCTACAGGGATCCTGATGTTCTCTACATCTCCCTCCATCGACACGATGATGGCAACTTCTTCCCTGGCAGTGGGGCTGCTGATGAGGTAAAAAAGCCCCAAAAAAGCCCCCAGGGACAGCAGGGTCACAGCCAAGGTGACAAAGAGGAGAACCTGGGTCTCTGGGTTGGGTTGGTGCTGGTTCTTCCCAGGTTCTGGAGGTAGGAGCAGGGGGATGGGTCCCATCACCCACCAGGGTCTGGGGAACATCAGGAACCTCCCGTGGCTTCTGGGGAGGCAAAAAGCCCCCAAAAAGCCCCCAGGGACAGCAGGGTCACAGCCAAGGTGACAAAGAGGAGAACCTGGGTCTCTGGGTTGGGTTGGTGCTGGTTCTTCCCAGGTTCTGGAGGTAGGAGCAGGGGGATGGGTGCCCATCAGTTTCTGGGGAACATCAGGAACCTCCCGTGGCTTCTGGGGAGGCAAAAAGCCCCCAAAATGTCACCAGGGACAGCAGGGTCACAGCCAAGGTGACAAAGAGGAGAACCTGGGTCTCTGGGTTGGGTTGGTGCTGGTTCTTCCCAGGTTCTGGAGGTAGCAGATGGGTGCCCATCACCCACCAGGGTCTGGGGAACATCAGGAACCTCCCGTGGCTTCTGGGGAGACAAAAAGCCCCCAAAAAGCCCCCAGGGACAGCAGGGTCACAGCCAAGGTGACAACGAGGAGAACCTGGGTCTGTGGGTTGGGTTGGTGCTGGTTCTTCCCAGGTTCTGGAGGTAGGAGCAGGGGGATGGGTGCCCACCAGGGTCTGGGGAACATCAGGAACCTCCCGTGGCTTCTGGGGAGGCAAAAAGCCCCCAAAAAGCCCCCAGGGACAGCAGGGTCATAGCCAAGGTGACAAAGAGGAGAACCTGGGTCTCTGGGTTGGGTTGGTGCTGGTTCTTCGCAGGTTCTGGAGGTAGGAGCAGGAGGATGGGTGCCCATCAGTTTCTGGGGAACATCAGGAACCTCCCGTGGCTTCTGGGGAGGCAAAAAGCCCCCAAAAAGCCCCCAGGGACAGCAGGGTCACAGCCAAGGTGACAAAGGGGCTCTGTGGGGTGGGTTGGTGCTGGTTCTTCCCAGGTTCTGGAGGTAGCAGATGGGTGCCCATCACCCACCAGGTTCTGGGGAGCATCAGGAACCTCTGGGGGGCTCTGGGACCTCCTGGTGCTGATGGAACCCACTCAGGACACTTCCTCAGTGTCCCCAGAGGTCCCCTCCCCACTTCACTGCTGTCCTTGTCCCCTCCCAGGTGGGTGCTGGGCCCGGCGAGGGATTTAATGTCAACGTGGCCTGGACTGGAGGGCTCGACCCCCCCATGGGAGATGCTGAATATTTGGCTGCTTTCAGGTGCTGCTCCTGGGCCCCTCGCTCAGCTCCTCTGCTCCTGGGGGGCTTTTCTCCTGTTCTCCTATTCTCCTATTCTCCTATTCTCCTATCCTCCTTTTCTCCTTTTCTCCTTTTCTCCTTTTCTCCTTTTTTCTCTTTTCTCTTTTCTCTTTTCTCTTTTCTCTTTTCTCTTTTCTCTTTTCTCTTTTCTCTTTTCTCTTTTCCCTTTTTCCCTTTTTCCCTTTTTCCCCTTTTTCCCCTTTTCCCCTTTTCCCCTTTTCCCCTTTTCTCCTTTTCCCTCTTCTCCTCTTCTCCTCTTCTCCTCTTCTCCTCTTCTCCTTTTCCTTTTCCCCCTTTTCCCCCTTTTCCCCCTTTTCCCCCTTTTCCCCCTTTTCCCCCTTTTCCCCCTTTTCCCCCTTTTTTCCCTTTTTTCCCTTTTTCCCCTTTTCTCCTTTTCCCTCTTCTCCTCTTCTCCTCTTCTCCTCTTCTCCTCTTCTCCTCTTCTCCTTTCTCCTTTCTCCTTTTCCCCTTTTCTCCTTTTCTCCTTTCTCCTTTTCTCCTTTTCCCTTTTCCCTTTTCTTTGTTCCTTCTCCCTTTCTCCTGAGCTGGTTTCTTCCTGTTGTGTCCCCAGGACTGTGGTGATGCCCATTGCTCAGGAGTTCTGTCCCGAGGTGGTTCTGGTCTCAGCTGGGTTTGATGCAGCCGATGGCCACCAACCCCCCCTGGGGGGCTACAAAGTCTCTGCCAAATGTAAGGAGGGGGCAACTTCCCCTTTCCCTGGCTCAGGGTCCCCATCCAAGCTTGGGGATGTCCCCATCCAAGGTCAGGGATGTCCCCATGTCCCCATCCAAGCTTGGGATGTCCCCATCCAAGGTCAGGGATGTCCCCATGTCCCCATCCAAGGTCAGGGATGATCCCCATCCAGTTTTGGGGGTGTCCCCATGTCCCCATCCAAGGTTGAGATGTCCCCATGTCCCCATCCAAGGTCAGGGATGATCCCCATCCAGTTTTGGGGATGTCCCCATGTCCCCATCCAAGGTTGAATTGTCCCCATGTCCCCATCCAAGGTTGAGATGTCCCCATCCAGTTTTGGGAGTGTCCCCATGTCCCCATCCAAGATTGGGGATGCTCCCATCTCCCCATCCAGAGTCAGGGATGTCCCCATGTCCCCATCCAAGGTTGAGATGTCCCCATCCAATGTTGGGATGACCCCATCCAAGGTCAGGGATGTCCCCATGTCCCTATCCAAGGTTGGGATGTCCCCATCCAGTTTTGGGGGTGTCCCCATGTCCCCATCCAAGGTTGGGAATGCCCCCATCTCCCCATCCAGAGTCTCTATATGTCCCCATCCAAGTTTGGGATGTCCCCATCCAAGGTCAGGGATGTCCCCATGTCCCCATCCAAGGTTGAGATGTCCCCATCAATGTTGGGATGACCCCATCCAAGGTCAGGGATGTCCCCATCCAGTTTTGGGGTTGTCCCCATGTCCCTGTCCAAGGTCAAGATGTCCCTATCCAAGGTCAGGGATGTCCCCATGTCCCTATCCAAGGTTGGGATGTCCCCATCCAGTTTTGGGGATGTCCCCATGTCCCCATCCAAGGTTGAATTGTCCCCATGTCCCCATCCAAGGTAGGGATGTCCCTATCCAGTTTTGGGGGTGTCCCCATGTCCCCATCCAAGATTGGGGATGCCCCCATCTCCCCATCCAGAGTCAGGGATGTCCCCATGTCCCCATCCAAGGTTGAGATGTCCCCATCCAATGTTGGGATGACCCCATCCAAGGTCAGGGATGTCCCCATGTCCCTATCCAAGGTTGGGAATGCCCCCATCTCCCCATCCAGAGTCTATGTCCCCATCCAAGTTTGGGATGTCCCCATCCATTTGGGATGTCCCCATCCAAGGTCAGGGATGTCCCCATGTCCCCATCCAAGGTTGAGATGTCCCCATCAATGTTGGGATGACCCCATCCAAGGTCAGGGATGTCCCCATGTCCCTATCCAAGGTTGGGATGTCCCCATCCAGTTTTGGGATGTCCCCATGTCCCCGTCCAAAGTCAAGATGTCCCCATCCAAGTTCAGGGATGTCCCCATGTCCCCATCCAAGGTTGGGGATGTCCCCATCCAAGGTTGAGATGTCCCCATCCACTGTTGGGATGTCCCCATCCAGTTTTGGGGGTGTCCCCATGTCCCCATCCAAGGTCAGGATGTCCCTATCCAAGGTCAGGGATGTCCCCATCTCCCCATCCAGTTTTGGGGATGTCCCCATGTCCCCATCCAAGGTCAGGATGTCCCCATCCAAGGTTGAGATGTCCCCATCCACTGTTGGGATGTCCCCATCCAGTTTTGGGGGTGTCCCCATGTCCCCATCCAAGGTCAGGATGTCCCTATCCAAGGTCAGGGATGTCCCCATCTCCCCATCCAGTTTTGGGGATGTCCCCACGTCCCCATCCAAGGTCAGGATGTCCCCATCAAGGGGGGTGTCCCAGTCCCCATCCAAGGTCAGGATGTCCCTATCCAAGGTCAGGGATGTCCCCATCTCCCCATCCAAGGTCAGGGATGTCCCCATCTCCCCATCCAGTTTTGGGGATGTCCCCACCCAAATCCGAGACCTTTTGGGGTGCCCCTGACCCATCAGCAAAGCCCCTGCTGTGTTTTTGGGGGGGGTCTCTCAGCTTCCCTCTGGGCTTTGCCCTCCCCCCAGGTTTTGGCTACCTGACGAAGCAGCTGATGAGCCTGGCTGGTGGGGCCATCGTGCTGGCCCTGGAAGGTGGCCACGACCTCACTGCCATCTGTGATGCTTCAGAAGCCTGCGTGTCAGCCCTGCTGGGCAACCAGGTGGGGGCTGGGGGCTACCTGGGGAGGGGGGGATGGCCATGGGGCTGGGGGGGGGGATGGTAGCACCTCCTTTCCCCCCAAAACCACCTCCTCACCCCCAAAACCACCTCCTTTCCCCCAAACCCCCCTTTTCCCCAACCCCCCCAAACCCCCCCCCAACCCCTCCCCCACCTCCCCCCAAACCACCTCCTTTCCCCCAAACCCCCTCTTCCCCCAAACCCCCTTTTTCCCCCAAACCCACCTCCTTTCCCCCAAACCCCCTTTTCCCCCAAACCCCCTCCTTTTCCCCCAAACCCCCTCCTTTTCCCCCAAACCCCTTTTTTCCCCCAAAACCCCTTTTTCCCCCAAAACCCCCCTTTTCCCCAAACCCCCCTTCCCCCAACCCCCTCCCCATCTTTTCCCCCAAACCCCTTTCTTCCCCCAACCCCCCCTTTCCCCCAAGCCCCCCTTCTTCCCCCAAACCCCCTCTTTCCCCAAACCCCCTCCTTTTCCCCCAAACCCTTTTCCCCCAAACCCCCTTTTCCCCCAAACCCCCCCCCTCCTTTTCCCCCAACCCCCCCTTCCCCCAAAACCCTTTTTTTCCCCCAAACCCCTTTCTTCCCCCAAACCCCCTTTTTCCCCCAAACCCCCTCCTTTTCCCCCAAACCCCTTTTTCCCCCAAACCCCCTCCTTTTCCCCCAAACCACCCCCTTCCCCCAAACCCTCCTTTCCCCCCAAACCACCCCCTTCCCCCAAAACCCTTTTCCCCCAAACCACCCCCTTTCCCCCAAACCCCCTTTTCCCCAACCCCCTATCCCCCAAACCCCTTTTTCCCCCAAACCCCTTTTTTCCCCAAACTCCCCTTTTCCCCCAACCCCCTCCTTTTCCCCCAACCCCCCTTTTTTCCCCCAAAACCCCTTTTTTCCCCCAAACCCCTTTTTCCCCCCAAACCCTTTTTCCCCCAAACCCCCTTTCTTCCCCCAACCCCATTTTTCCCCCAAACCCCCTCCTTTTCCCCCAAAACCCCTTTTTTCCCCCAAAACCCCTCCTTTCCCCCCAAACCCCTTTTTCCCCCAAACCCCCTTTTTCCCCCAAACCCCCTCCTTTTCCCCCAAACCCCCCTTCCCCCAAACCCCCTTTTTCCCCATCTTTTCCCCCAAACCCCCTCCTTTTCCCCCAAACCCTTTTTTCCCCCAAAACCCCTTTTTTCCCCTAAACCCCTTTCTTCCCCCAAACCCCTTTTTTCCCCCAACCCCCCCCCTTTCCCCCAAACCCCCTCCTTTTCCCCCAAACCCCCTTTTTCCCCATCTTTTCCCCCAACCCCCCCCCTTTCCCCCAAACCCCCTCCTTTTCCCCCAAACCCCCTTTTTCCCCCAAACCCCCCTTCTTCCCCCAAACCCCCTTTTTCCCCCAACCCCCCCCTTTTTCCCCCAAACCCCCTTTTTCCCCCAAACCCCCTCCTTTCCCCCAAACCACCCCCTTCCCCCAAACCCCCTTTTTCCCCTCCTTTTCCCCCAAACCCCTCCTTTTCCCCCAAACCCCTTTTTCCCCAAAACCCCCTTTTTCCCCCAAAACCCCTCCTTTCCCCCAAACCCCCCCTTCCCCCAAACCCCCTTTTTCCCCTCCTTTTCCCCCAAACCCCCTCCTTTTCCCCCAAACCCCTTTTTCCCCAAAACCCCCTTTTTCCCCCAAAACCCCTCCTTTCCCCCAAACCCCCCCCTTCCCCCAAACCCCTTTTTCCCCCTTTTCCCCCAAACCCCCTCCTTTTCCCCCAAACCCCTTTTTTCCCCCAAACCCCTTTCTTCCCCCAACCCCTCTTTTCCCCCAAACCCCTTTTCCCCAAACCCCCCTTTTCCCCCAAAACCCCCTTTCCCCAAACCCCTCCTTTCCCCCAAACCACCCCCTTCCCCCAAAACCCCCTTTCCCCCAAGTCCCTTCTTCCCCCAAACCCCCTTTTCCCCATCTTTTCCCCAAAACCTTTTTTCCCCCAAACCCCCTCCTTTTCCCCAAACCCTTTCCCCCAAACCCCTCCTTTCCCCCAAACCCCCCCTTCCCCAAACCCCCTTTTTCCCCATCTTTTCCCCCAAACCCCCTCCTTTTCCCCCAAACCCCCTTTTTCCCCCAACCCCCTCCTTTCCCCAAACCCTTTCTTCCCCCAAACCTCTTCCTTTCCCCAAACCCCCTTTTTCCCCCAAACCCCTTCTTCCCCCAAACCCCCTCTTTCCCCCAAACCCCCTCTTTCCCCCAAACCCCCTCCTTTCCCCCCAAACCCCTTTTTCCCCCAAAACCCCTTTTTTCCCCCAAAACCCTTTTTTTCCCCCAAACCCCCTCCTTTTCCCCCAAACCCCCCTTTTCCCCCAAACCCCCTTTTTTCCCCCCAACCCCATGGGGATGTTTACCTCCCCCCTCCCTGATGCTCCATCCCTTTCTTCCCTGTTCAGCTGGAGCCTCTCCCAGAGGAAAGTTTGAGGCAGAAACCCAACCCCAACGCCGTGCGCTCCCTGGAAGCCGTGATCCAGGTGCAGAGTGAGTGTCCCAAAGAGGGGAAAAAAGGGGATTTTTTTTTTATTCCTGAAGTCAGGAATAAATCCCTGGGATGTTTCCTGAGCTCCTGAGCTTCTCCCTGCAGGGAAATACTGGGGGGCCCTCCAGCGTTTGGCCCCCAAGCTGAGCTGCTCCTTCCTGGAGGCTCAGAGCCACCAGGCAGAGGTGGAGACAGTGACGGCCTTGGCATCCCTCTCCGTGGCTGTCGTGGTGGAGAAGAGGTACTGGGGGGGACTGGGAGCACTGGGGGGTGCTGGGAGCACTAGGGGGGTGCTCAGCACGTGGTACTGGGAGCACTGGGGGGTGCTGGGAGCACTGGGGGGTGCTCAGCATGGGTGCTGGGAGCACTGGGTGATGCTCAGCATGGACAGTGGGAGCACTGGGGGGTGCTGGGAGCACTGGGGGTGCTCAGTTCGGACACTGGGAGCACTGGGGGGTGCTGGGAGCACTGGGGGTGCTCAGCACGGGCACTGGGAGCACTGGGGGGTGCTGGGAGCACTGGGGGATGCTCAGCATGGGTGCTGGGAGCACTGGGTGATGCTGGGAGCACTGGGTGATGCTCAGCACGGGCACTGGGAGCACTGGGGGGTGCTGGGAGCACTGGGGGGTGCTCAGCATGGCACTGGGAGCACTGGGGGGTGCTGGGAGCACTGGGGGATGCTCAGCACGTGGTACTGGGAGCACTGGGGGATGCTGGGAGCACTGGGGGGTGCTCAGCATGGACACTGGGAGCACTGGGGGGTGCTGGGAGCACTGGGGGGTGCTCAGCACGGGCACTGGGAGCACTGGGGGATGCTGGGAGCACTGGGGGGTGCTCAGCACGGACACTGGGAGCACTGGGTGGTACTGGGAGCACTGGGTGATGCTGGGAGCACTGGGGGGTGCTCAGCACGGACACTGGGAGCACTGGGTGGTACTGGGAGCACTGGGGGATGCTCAGCACAGACACTGGGAGCACTGGGTGGTGCTGGGAGCACTGGGGGGTGCTCAGCATGGGCACTGGGAGCACTGGGTGGTGCTGGGAGCACTGGGGGATGCTCAGCACAGACACTGGGAGCACTGGGTGATGCTGGGAGCACTGGGGGGTGCTCAGCACGGACACTGGGAGCACTGGGTGGTGCTGGGAGCACTGGGGGATGCTGGGAGCACTGGGTGCCCCTCAGTGTTGAGGGATGGGAGGGGGGAGGCAGGAGAGGAAGGAGCGAATCCCCTGGCAGGGGTTTTGGTGGAGCAGGAAGCTCTGGGAGGTTTGTTGGGAATTCTTGGGCTTCCCAGAAATCCTCTTCCTCCTCCCACCTCTCCTCTTCCTCCTTTCCAGGCCCCAGGAGGAGGTGATGGAGGAGGAGGAGCCCATGACCCAGTGAGGAGCTCCCTGCTCCTTGGATTTCTCCTCTCCCTTCATTCCTGGTTTTCCAGCTGCCATCTCAGCCTCAACATCCCTGGGGCAGGATCCTGAAAAGAGGGAATTCCCTTTGGGAAGGAGCTTCCTGCAGCCACCTGGGAGCTCAGGACCCAGAGGGGAACCAGGAATTCCCAAACCTCACTCCCTGCCTGCATCCTGTCCCCAATCCTAAAGGACCTGGAAAATCCTTTGGGGACATCTGGGAAGCTTCCAGCCCCCCCCGTGGTGGCCAATCCTGCTCTTCCCTTGGGATTTTCCCTGTTTTGGGGGAAGGAGGGAGGTGTTGGGATGGGTGCTGTGGCCCCACAGCTCCTCCCATCCAGAGGGAGAAGTTATTCTGCTGGAATCATCCTGACTCCCAGGTGGGATTTGGGGGGGTTTGACCTCCTCCTGCCTTCACCCCCCCCCCAAAACAAAATAAAAAACCTTGGGATTTGGACACTTGGGGATGAGCAAGGGGCTGGAGCACCCAGAGCTGCACCCATGGGACCTCGGAACCACTGAGCAGAGCAGGGACCCAGAGCTCGGATTTTGCACTAAGTGATGGGTGCTGGTCCCAACCTCAACCCCTTCCTCCCTTCCCAGGGGGGGGGGTGGGTTTGGGGGGGCCCCCAAGCCCTTGGGGAGCTGTCTCAGTGCAGCCCCCCCAGTTTCCCAGCTTCCAGATGGGTTTTTTTTTATTATTTTTCCTTTTTTTTTCCACCCCCCCCTTGGTGCTCAGCTCCCCCAAACCCCCCCCTGTATCCTGCCCAGGATGTTTTGGGGTGCCAGCAGGAGGTGACCCCTCTGGATTTGTCCCCCTGGGGGGGGTCCTCATCCCCCCAAAGTCTTCCCAGGGGATGTCCCAGCAGGAGAGGTGTGTCCTTGTGTTCCCCCCCCCCCCTGTGTCACAGTGCTGGGGTTTGGGGACATCTGGGATGGGTTTTGGGGACAAAGGGGACACTGAGAGCTCAGGGGGAGGGGACCAGGTCCCTCTGCAGGCCCCAGGGAGGAGATTTTGTACAAAATAAAAAAAAATTAAAAAAAAAAACACAAAAAAGGTGAAAAAAAAAAAAAAAAAGGATTTTGGAGGAATAAAAAACAATTTTGTGTCTTGGAGTGTCCTGAGTGGGGTCAGGGGGGGACACGGGGAGCAGGGAGGGGGTGACATCCTCCACAGCTCCCCCAGGCAGGTGACAGCCACACAGGGGGACACTGGGGGGTGGGAAGGAGCCTGTGGGGTCACTCGGGGGGTTCTGGTGGCCCCAAGTGGCCTGGGCTGAGCCTCTGGTGCCACCACCTCCCCTGTCACCTGCCTCAGTTTCCCTTCCCAACCTCATCCCTGCCCTTCCATCCTTTCCCATCCATCTCTATCCATCCATTCCCATCCTTCCCCTTCCATCCTTTCCTATCCATCCCTATCCATCTCTATCCATTCCTTCCCATCCCTTCCCATCCATCCCTATCCATCAATCCATTCCCATCCACCTGTTCCCATCCCTTCCCTTCCCTCCATTCCCATCCCTTCCCTATCCATCAATCCATTCCCATCCATCCCTTCTCATCCATCCCTTCCCATCCATCTTCCTTCTTTCCCTTCTCCTTTTCTCTTTTTTCTCCTCCTTTCCTTTCCTTTCCTTTCCTTTCCTTTCCTTTCCTTTCCTTTCCTTTCCTTTCCTTTCCTTTCCTTTCCTTTCCTTTCCTTCCCTTCCCTTCCCTTCCCTTCCCTTCCCTTCCCTTCCCTTCCCTTCCCTTCCCTTCCTTTCCCTTTCCTTCCCTTTCCTTCCCTTCCCTTCCCTTCCCTTCCCTTCCCTTCCCCTTCCCTTCCTTCCTTCCCCTTCCCCTTCCTTCCCCTTCCCCTTCCCCTTCCTTCCCTTCCCCTTCCTTCCCCTTCCTTCCCCTTCCCCTTCCTTCCCTTCCTTCCCTTCCCCTTCCTTCCCCTTCCTTTCCCCTTCCTTTCCTTCCTTTCCTTTCCCTTCCCTTCCTCCCCTTCCTTCCCTTCCCCTTCCCCTTCCCCTTCCTTCCTTCCCTTCCCCTTCCTTCCCTCCCTTCCCTCCTTTCCTTTCCCTTCCTTTCCCCTTTCCCTTTCCCTTCCCCTTTCCTTCCTTCCCCTTTCCCTTCCCCTTCCTTTCCTTCCCTTCCCCTTCCTTCCTTCCCTTCCTTTCCTTTCCCCTTCCTTCCCCTTCCCTTCCCTTCCCCTTCCCCTTCCTTCCTTCCTTCCCCTTCCCCTTCCTTCCCTTCCTTCCCTTCCCCTTCCCCTTCCTTCCCCTTCCCCTTCCTTCCCTTCCCCTTCCCTCCTTCCCCTTCCCTTCCTTCCCTTCCCTTCCCCTTCCTTCCTTCCCCTTCCTTCCCTTCCCCTTCCCTTCCCCTCCCCTCCCCCCTTCCCTTCCCCCTTCCTTCCTTCCCCTTCCTTCCCTTCCTTCCCTTCCCTTCCTTCCCTTCCTTCCTCCTTCCCTTCCCCTTCCTTCCCCCTTCCTTTCCTTCCCTTTCCCTTCCCCTTCCTTTCCCTTCCTTCCTTCCTTCCCTCCTTCCCCTTCCCTTCCCCTTCCTTCCCTTCCCCTCCCTTCCCTCCTTCCCCTTCCCCTTCCTTCCTTCCTTCCCCTTCCCCTTCCTTCCCCTTCCCTTCCCTTCCTTCCCCTCCCTCCCCTCCCTTCCCTTCCCTTCCTTCCTTCCCTCCCCATCCCCATCCCCATCCTTCCCATCCCCGAGCTGTTGCTGCCCCCCCCTGGGCACTGCCGCCCCTGCACCCATGGGTGCTGCTTGGGGGGGGGGGGTGGGGGGTTCATCCCCCATCCCTAATTCCAGGAGATTTGGGAATAAAAAGGGAAGAAATCTGGGGAAATCTTGGGGGGATTTGGGTCCTTTCAGCCCATCCTGGGGGGGTTGGGATGAGGGGGCAGCAGAACCCAGCCCAGCTCCCAAAGCTCCTTGTGCTGATGGGGAGGAACTGAGGGAGGGGAAAGAAAGGAACTGAAAGAAATAGAAAATAAAATAAAATAAAATAAAATAAAATAAAATAAAATAAAATAAAATAAAATAAAATAAAATAAAATAAAATAAAATAAAATAAAATAAAAATAAAATAAAATAAATAAATAAAATAAAATAAAATAAAAACAAAATAAAATAAAAACAAAATAAAATAAAATAAAATAAAAACAAAATAAAATAAAATAAAAACAAAATAAAATAAAATCAAATAAAATAAAATAAAATAAAATAAAATAAAATAAAATAAAATAAATAAAATAAAAACAAAATCAAATAAAACCAAAATCAAATAAAATAATAAAATAAAATAAAAACAAAATAAAATATAATCAAAAATATAAAATATAAACTAAAATACAATATAAAATAAAATATAAAATAAAAACATAAAATTAAAAAATAAAAAGAAAATAAAAAGTAAAATAAAATATAAAATAAAAATAGAATAAAATATGAAAGAAATCAAATAAAAAAATAAAATAAAACAAAATAAATAAACAAAATTTTAAAAATAAATAAAAAATATGCAATAAAATACAAAATAAAATATAAAATAAAATAGAAAATATACAATAAAATACAATATGAAGTAAAAATAAACAAAATAAAATATAAAATATAAAATATAAAAAAATAAAAATAAAATAGAATAAAATATAAAGGAATAAAATTTAAAAAATAAATAAAATAAAATAAAATAAAATAAATAAAATGTAAAAAATAAAATAAAAAAATTTTAAAAATAAAAATAAAATAAAATAATATAAAATAAAATGTAAAATAATATAGAATAAAATATAAAAGAAATAAAATAAAAAAATCAAATCAAATCAAATAAGTAAAAACAGAATAAACAAAATGTTAAAAATAGAATATAAAATATACAATAAAATACAATCTAAAATAAAATATAAAATACAACATGCAATAAAAAATACTAAAATCAAATGAAAAGTAAAATAAAATACAAAATAAAATAAAAAACAAAAAATAAAATCAAATAAAAAATAAAGAAAAGAAAATAAAAATAAACCAAAATAAAAGAAAATCAAAACCCCAAGTCCCACTCTGAATCCCCTGCACCAGGCACCAGCAGCAACGCCACCAAAACCCCCAAAGCCCAGAAGGTTCGGTCCCAGTCTGGTCCCTGCTGGGGGACCCCGAGGAGTGGAGAATCCGGGAGGGAAACTGAGGCACGGGAACACTGGAAATCCCCTGGGAATGAGCTCAGAACCAGAACCAGAACCAGAACCAGAACCTTCCCCCCCCAGCCTGCAAACCACACAAACCCCGTGTAAAATCTCCTCTATTTACAAATTTTGGGGTTTTTTTAAAAAAAAAACAAAAAAAAGCTGAAAAGGAGGAAAAATCCCCAAAGCCAGGGAGGAAAAACCAATCCTGGGGGTTGGGTAAAGGAGGAGGAAAAGTCCAGGGGCAGAAAAGGAAAGAAAGGGAAAATAAAGGATTTGAAAAGCTGAGGGAGAAACCAAGAGGTGGTGCTGGGCCAATCAGGAACCTGGATACTGGCTGGGTAGGGGAGGGAAGGGAAGAGGGGAAAGGGAAAGGGAAAGGGAAAGGGAAAGGGAAAGGGAAAGGGAAAGGAAAAGGAAAAGGAAAAGGAAAAGGAAAAGGAAAAGGAAAAGGAAAAGGAAAAGGAAAAGGAAAAGGAAAAGGAGGAAGGGGAAAGGGAAAATGGGGGAAGAGGGGGGGAAAAGGGGAAAAAGGGGAAAAAGGGGAAAAAGGGGAAAAAGGGGAAAAAGGGGAAAAAGGGGAAAAAGGGGAAAAAGGGGAAAAAGAAAAAGGAGAAAAAGGGGAAAGAGGGAAAAGGGGGAAAAGGGGGAAAAGGGGGGGGGGAGAAGGGGGGAGGGGGGGGAGAAGGGGGGAGAAGGGGGAGAAGGGGGAGGAAGGGGGAGAAGGGGAGAAGGGGAGAAGGGGGAAAAGGGGAGGGAAAAGGGAGAAAGGGGGAAAAGGGGGGAAAAGGGGGGAAAAGGGGGAGGAAGGGGGAGAAGGGAGAAGGGGGGAGGAAGGGGAGAAGGAGAAGGGGGGGGAAAGGGGAAAGGGGGAGAAGGGGAAAAGGGGGGGAGGAAGGGGGAAAAGGGGAAAGGAGAGGGGAAAAGGGGGAAAAGGGGGAAAAAGAGAAAGGAGGGGGAAGGGGGAAAAGGGGGGAAAGGGGGAAGGGGGGAAAAGGGGGAAAAAGGGAAAAGGAGGGAAAGGTGGAAAGGGGGAAAGGGGGGCAAGGGGGGAAAGAGGGGAAGGGGGGAAGGGGGAAAAGGGGGAAAAAGAGAAAGGAGGGGGAAGGGGGAAAAGGGGGGAAAGGGGGAAGGGGGGAAAAGGGGGAAAAAGGGAAAAGGAGGGAAAGGTGGAAAGGGGGAAAGGGGGGCAAGGGGGGAAAGAGGGGAAAGGGGGGAAAGGGGAAAGGGGAAAAGGGGGAAAGGGGAAAAGGGGGAAAAGGGGGAAAGGGGGGAAAGGGGAAAGGGGAAAAGGGGAAAAGGGGAAAAAGGGGGAAAAGGAAAGGGGGAAGGGGAAAGGGGGAAAGGGGGAAAGGGGAAAAGGAGGGAAAAGGGGAAAAGGGGGAAAAAGGGGAAAAGGGGGAAAAGGGGGGAAAGGGGGGAAAGGGGGGAAAGGGGGGAAAGGGGGAAAAGAGGGAAAAGGGGGAAAAAGGGGAAAAAGGGGGAAAAGGGGGAAAAGGGGAAAAGGGAAAAAGGGGGGAAAGGGGGAAAAGGGGAAAAAGGGGAAAAAGGGGGAAAAGGGGGAAAAGGGGGAAAAGGGTCAGAATCAGCAGCTGGAGCTCAGCAGCCCCAACCAAAAAGCGATTTAGGATCAAAAGCCCCAAATCAGCAACCCAGGCCCTGCTGCTGCCTCCCCCAGCAGCACCTGGAGGGGGCAGGGGGAATTCCTGGGTTCTTTCTCCTCCTCTTGGAGCTTTTATTTATTTTTTTTGGGGGGGAAGGAGAATTCCCAGCTTGAGGAAGGCTCAGAAGTCGGTGAGGATGCTGATGTCGGCGAACTCGGAGCGGTAGCGCTGGGAGTAGAAGGCGAGGAGCGAGGCCCACTTGAGGGAGAGGAAACTCCAGAGGCCCGAGAGGTAAAAACTCCTGGGATCCAAAAGGGCTGGGAAGAGAGGGAGAAACATCCCTGAAAACCCCCCCTTGGGGATCCAGAGGGATCCAGAGGGATCCAGTGCTGGGAGTGTGGGGGATCCTGTGGGGAAGAGGCCTGGTGGTGATGGGATGGGGAGTGGGGGAATGGGAGGAATGGGGGGAATGGGGGGAGTGGGGGGGAATGGGGGGAATGGGGGGAGTGGGGGAAGTGGGGGGGAATGGGGGAGGGGAATGGGGGAGTGGGGAGTGGGGGAGTGGGGGGGAATGGGGGAATGGGGGAGTGGGGGAAGTGGGGAAATGGGGGAGTGGGGAGGAATGGGGAATGGGGAATGGGGGGAATGGGGAATGGGGGAGTGGGGGAGTGGGGGAATGGGGGAAATGGGGAATGGGGGATGGGGGAATGGGGGAATGGGGGAATGGGGGAATGGGGGAATGGGGAATGGGGAAATGGGGGAGTGGGGATGGGGAGTGGGGAATGGGGGAATGGGGGGATGGGGGAGTGGGGGAGTTGAGGGAGTTGATGGGGTGGGGGGTGGGTGGTGGGAAATGGGGGAAATGGGGAATGGGGGGAGTGGGGGAATTGGGGAGTGGGGAATGGGGGAAATGGGGGAATGGGGGAATGGGGGAAATGGGGGAATGGGGGAATGGGGAATGGGGGGAAATGGGGGAATGGGGGGAAATGGAAGAATGGGGAGGGGAATGGGGGAGTGGGGGAATGGGGGAATGGGGGAATGGGGGAATGGGGAAATGGGGGAAATGGGGAATGGGGGAGTGGGGGAGGGAGTGGGGAGTGGGGGGAATGGGGGGAATGGGGAATGGGGGAATGGGGGAGTGGGGGAATGGGGAGTGGGGGATTGGGGGAATGGGGGATGGGGAATGGGGGGAATGGGGGAAATGGGAATGGTGGGAAATGGGGAGGGAATGGGGGAAATGGGAATGGGGGGAATGGGGGGATGAGGGGGAAATGGGAGGAATGGGAGTGGGGGAGGGAATGGGGGTGGGGGAAATGGGGGAATGGGGGAATGGGGGAATGGGGAATGGGGAATGTGGGGGAATGGGGGAGTGGGGAGTGGGGAGTGGGGAGTAGGGGAGTGGGGGAATGGGGAAATGGGGAATGGGGAAGGGGGAATGGGGAGTGGAGTGGGGATGGGGAGTGGGGAGTGGGGAATGGGGAATAGGGGAGTGGGGGGAATGGGGGGAGTGGGAGGAGTGGGGGAGTGGGGGGAGGGAGGAGTGGGGAGTGGGGAGGGGAAATGGGGAATGGGGGAATGGTGGAGGAGGAGTGGGGGGAGTGGGGGAGTGGGGGAATGGAGGGGGGGAATGGGGGAATGGAAGTGGGGGGAATGGGAATGGGGGGGATGTGGGGATGGGAATGAGGGGGGGAAAATGGGAATGGGGGAATGGGGGAATGGGAATGAGGGGGGGGAAAATGGGGGGGAATGGGGGGAATGGGGGAATGGGGAGGGGGAAATGGGGAGGGAATGGGGGGAATGGGAATGGGGGGATGGGGGGAAATGGGGGAATGGGAGTGGGGGGTGGGGGGTGGGGGGTGGGGGAGTGGGGGGGAATGGGGGGAATGGGGGGAATGGGGGGAGTGGGGGGAGTGGGGGGGAAATGAAAGGAAATGAAGGAGAAGGAAAGGGTAAAACTTTAGGGATGGTTGAAATGAAATGGAAAAGGAAAAATAAAGAAATAAATTAATTAAAAAGTTTTGGAAGGGATGTATGGAAATAAATGAAATAAATGGAAATGAAATACAATGAAAAAAGTTTAAAAGATTAAAATAAAATAAAGTAAAATAAATGAAACATTTTGAAATGAATGTATAAAAAATAAATGAAAATAAAATAAAAATAAAAAATAAAAGTAAAATGAAAAAATTAAATAAATAGAAGTATAATAAAAATAGAATAAAATAATTTAAAAATAAAAATAAAATAAAGTTAAAAATAATAAAATACAGTAAAAAATTTAAAAATAAATAAATAAAAAATAAAGTAATATAAAAAATAAATAAAATAAAAATTTAAATAAATAAAAGTAAAAATTAAAATAGCATAAAGTAAAATAAAATAAAAAATAAATAAAATAAAAATGAAATTAAATAAGGGTGAAAGAAAAATAAAATAAAAATAAAATTAAAAAATTAAAAATAAAAACTAAAATAAAATTAAAAATAATAAAGTAAAATAAAATAAATTAAAAATTAAAAAATAAATAAAATAAAGTAAAATGAAATGAAAAATAAATAAAATTAAAAATAAAATAAATGAAAGTAAAATAAAAATAAAATAAAATAATTAAAAAATAAAAATAAACAAAGTAAAAGAAATAAACATAAAGAATAAAATAAAATAAAATAAAATAAAATAAAATAAAATGAAATGAAATGAAATGAAATGAAATGAAATGAAATGAAATGAAATGAAATGAAATGAAATGAAATGAAATGAAATGAAATAAAATAAAATAAAATAAAATAAAATAAAATAAAATAAAATAAAATGAAATAAAATAAAATAAAATAAAATAAAATAAAATAAAATAAAACAAAACCAAAGTAAAATAAAACAAATTAAAAAACCAACCAAATAAAAACCCAACCCCTCTCCCAAGGGGTGTCAGGAGCATCCCTGAGGCCAACTGAGAGATTAAAAAAAAAAAAAAACCCAAAAAAGCCCCAAAAAGCCCCAAACTGACCCTGGTGCTGGGAGATGGCGAGGCCGAGGAAGGAGCAGAAGCCCAGGAGGGAAAGTGCTGAGAAGAAGATCCCAACGGAGAGGAAAACCCGGAGCCCCCTGAGCCAGGTCCTCCAGAAGTCCTGGATGTACATCAGGTGCGTGACGAGGGTCCAGAGAGCCAGAACTCCTGCTGGGAACAGAACCGCCAGGGAATCAGAACCAGGAATCAGGGAAAAAACCCAAAAACCACCAAGAGCTCAGGAATTCACCCCAAAAGACCAGGATCAGAACCAGGACCTGGACCTGGACCCGGATCAGGATCAGGACCTGGATTAAGATCAGGAGCAGGACCTAGACCTGGGTAAGAACCAGAACCCAAACCAGGATCAGGATCAGAACCAGGACCAGGACCTAGATCAGGACCAGGATCAGGACCTGGATCAGAATCAGGATCAGGACCTGGATCAAGACCAGGATCAGAACCAGGACCTGGACCTGGACCAGGACCTAGATCAGGACCAGGATCAGGACCTGGATCAGAATCAGGATCAGGACCTGGATCAAGACCAGGATCAGAACCAGGATCAGAACCTGGACCAGGATCTGAACCAGGACCAGGATCAGGACCAGGATGAGGACCTGGATCAGGATCTGAACCAGGACTAGAACCAGAACCAGCACCAGGATCAGGACCTGGATTAAGATCAGGAGCAGGACCTAGACCTGGACCTAGACCTGGATAAGAACCAGAACCCAAACCAGGATCAGGATCAGAACCAGGACTGGGATCAGGACCTAGATCAGAACCAGGATCAGAACCTGGACCAGGACCTAGATCAGGACCAGGATCAGGACCTGGATCAGAATCAGGATCAGGACCTGGATCAAGACCAGGATCAGAACCAGGACCTGGACCAGGATCAGGATCAGGATCAGGATCAGGACTAGGACCAGGGTGAGGACCAGGATGAGGACCTGGATCAGGATCTGAACCAGGACTAGAACCAGAACCAGCACCAGGATCAGGACCAGGATTAGGATCAGGATGAGGATCTGATTGGCCTCCAAACATTCAACTATTATTATTATTATTATTATTATTATTATTATTAATTATTATTACTACTTTTGGCAACCCCCAAACCTCCCAGGGCTGCAAAGGACCCGGCTTGGGTTCCTGCCACCTCCTGCCCAGATTTTCTTCGAAGGGCAGCAGGAGGGGGAGCAAAAACAATCAATAAATCTTTAAAAAAAGGAAAAAAAAAATTTAAAAAAAATTCCAGCCCTGTTGAAATCCCTGAAATCCCTGAAATCCCTGAAATCCCTGAAATCCCTGAAATCCCTGAAATCCCTGGAACCCCTGGAATCCCTGGAACCCCTGGAACCCCTGGGGCTCCTGCAGTACCACAACCCCTCCCTCTGTGGCTGCTTTTCCACATCAAAGGAACCTTTGCCCACTCCAAGATCAACATTTCCCAGCTTGGGACAGCCCTGAGGTTTTCCAGAATTCCTCAGGATTCCCACAAAACTTCCCCAGACTCCACAAAATGAGATCAGAGCCCAGAGGGAAACCAGGGAGCCAAAAATCCAGGGATGAGCTGAGCCCCAAGCTCTGGGGTCGTTCGTGTCCCAGCCCCATCATAGAATCATAGAATCATAGAATCACAGAATCCTAGGGGTTGGAAGGGACCTCGAAAGATCATCTAGTCCAACCCCCCCTGCCAGAGCAGGGCCACCTAGAGTACATCACATAGGAACGTGTCCAGGCGGGGTTTGAATGTCTCCAGTGAAGGAGACTCCACGACCCCCCTGGGCAGCCTGTTCCAGGGCTCTGTCACCCTTACAGGAAAACAATTCCTCCAGATATTCAACTTGAACCTCCTATGCTCCAATTTACACCCATTACCCCTTGTCCTATCACTGGTCACCACTGAGAAGAGCCTAACTCCATCTCCCTGACACTCACCCCTTACATGTTTGAACACATTGATGAGGTCACCCCTCAGTCTCCTTTTCTCCAAACTAAAGAGACCCAGCTCCCTCAGCCTTTCCTCACAGGATCTGTGTTCGAGTCCCTTCACCAGCCTGGTTGCCCTCCTTTGGACCTGTTCGAGGACCTCAATCTCCTTCCTGAGCTGAGGGGCCCAGAACTGAACACAGGACTCGAGGTGTGGCCTCCCCAGAGCTGAGTATAGGGGCAGAATCCCTTCCCTGGACCTGCTGGTGACGCTGTTCCTGAGCCAGCCCAGGATGCCATTGGCCTTCTTGGCCACCTGGGCACACTGCTGGCTCATGTTCAGCTTCCTGGCAATCCAGACTCCCAGGTCCCTTTCTGCCTGGCTGCTCTCCAACCACTCTGTCCCCAGCCTGGAGCTCCCCCTGGGGTTGTTGTGGCCAAAGTGGAGGACCCGGCACTTGGCCTTGTTGAAGCTCATCCCATTGGAGTCAGCCCATCTCTCCAGTCTGTCCAGGTCCCTCTGCAGAATCCTCCTGCCTTCCAGCTGAATAGGAACGTGTCCAGGCGGGTTTTGAATGTCTCCAGTGAAGGAGACTCCACGACCCCCCTGGGCAGCCTGTTCCAGGGCTCTGTCACCCTTACAGGAAAAAAAGTTTTTCGAATATTCAACTTGAACCTCCTGTGCTCCAATTTACACCCATTACCCCTTGTCCTATCACTGGTCACCACTGAGAAGAGCCTAACTCCATCTCCCTGACACTCACCCCTTACATATTTGAACACATTGATGAGGTCACCCCTCAGTCTCCTTTTCTCCAAACTAAAGAGACCCAGCTCCCTCAGCCTTTCCTCATAGGAGATGTTCCACTCCCTTAATCATCTTAGTAGCTCTGCGCTGGACTCTTTCAAGCACTTCCCTGTCCTTCTTGAACTGAGGGGCCCAGAACTGGACACAATACTCCAGGTGCGGCCTCACCAATGCAGAATAGAGGGGGAGGAGAACCTCTCTTGACCTACTAACCACACCCTTTCTAATGCACCCCAGGATGCCATTGGCCTTCTTGGCCACAAGGGCACATTGCTGGCTCATGGTCATCCTCTTGTCTACCAGGACCCCCAGGTCTCTTTCACCTACACTGCTCTCCAGCAGGTCAGCCCCCAACCTATACTGGGACATCGTGTTGTTCTTCCCCAAATGCAAAACTCTACACTTCCCCTTGTTGAACTTCATCATGTTTCTCTCTGCCCAACTCTCCAGCCTGTCTAAGTCTCTCTGAATGGCAGCACAGCCTTCCGGTGTGTCAGCCACTCCTCCCAGCTTAGTGTCATCAGCAAACTTGCTGAGGGTACACTCTATACCCTCATCCAAGTCGTTGATGAAGATATTGAACAACACCGGTCCCAGTACCGACCCCTGAGGGACTCCACTAGTCACACACCTCCAACCAGATTCTGCCCCATTGACTACAACTCTCTGACTCCTTCCTTTCAACCAGTTCCTGATCCACCTCACTACCTGATCACCAAACCCATACTTGGTCAACTTATCTACAAGGATGCTGTGAGAGACGGTGTCAAATGCTTTACTGAAATCAAGATAAACCACATCTACTGCTCTTCCATCATCTATCCACCTAGTCATTTCCTCGTAGAAGGCTATGAGGTTAGTCAAACATGATTTACCCTTGATAAAACCATGCTGACTGCTCTTGATGACCCCCATGTCCTTGATATGCCTGGAGATAGTGACAAGAACAAGTTGTTCCATCACCTTTCCAGGGATGGAGGTGAGGCTGACCGGTCTATAGTTACCCGGGTCCTCCTTCTTGCCCTTCTTGTAGACTGGAGTGACATTTGCTATTCTCCAGTCCTCAGGCACCTCTCCTGTTACCCATGACTTACTGAAGATGATGGAGAGTGGCCTAGCACTCTCCATCCCAAAACACTTCCCAACCTCCAGGAGAAGGGATGTGCTGAATATTCCTCAACTCAGATCCAGGATAAATGGAAAAAACCTGGAAAAAAATATAATTTTTAGGCTTCCTAAAGTGTTTTGGGATGGGGTAAAGGGAATTCTGAGATCCCAGGAAAAGGGGGAAGGAAAACCTTAAAAAAATAAACAACAAAAAAGCCCCAAACACAACATCCCATAAAGATAAAATCCCCAAATCCTGATATCCAGGATTTGATCCCAACAACAGGAAAGGCAGAACCAGCCCAAGTGCTTCCCACCCCTTTTTTTCCCAGCTCCAGGCTTGTCATTCCAAGGCAGATCCTTCATTCCTGAGCTGCTCTTCCAGCCTTGCTTCCCACTGCCCTCATTCCCTGGAAATCCTCAAGCTGCTGGGAGAGGTTTAGGAACCATGGAGACCACAGTGGGGTTGGAAATGGGGATTTTGGGGGATTTTGGGGGGGATTAGCAAGCACTCAGCTGCCTAAACCACCACTTCCTGGCTTCAAATGACCCCAAAGTTTGTGCTCTGGCAAGTTCAAGCCACGTTTCTTTTAAAAAAAAATTAAAAATAAAAATATAAAATAGAAATATGTACCCAAAAAATGCAGAACTCGTGGTTTTGGTCACCAAAATCAGCTGCTCCTTCCCCACCCCTGAGGACTTTTCAGATGATTTGGCACAAATCTGAGCTGCTGACTCAACCCCCTGAGCTTCCCATCCCAAAACTCCTCCCAAAAAGTTCCCTAAAAAAAGAAGGGGACATTGAGCCCCGGGGCTCTCTCCTGGCAGAAAAAAATTTACTTATAATTTTGCCTGGTGGATGAGGGGAAGGCTGTGGATGTGGTCTATCTGGACTTCAGCAAGGCCTTCGACACCGTCTCCCACAGCATCCTCCTGAGAAAGCTGGCTGCCCACAGCTTGGACAAGCGTACTCTGCACTGGGTTAGGAACTGGCTGGAGGGCCGGGCCCAGAAAGTGGTGCTGAATGGGGCTGCTTCCAGTTGGCGGCCGGTCACCAGCGGTGTCCCCCAGGGATCAGTGCTGGGCCCAGTCCTGTTCAATATCTTCATTGATGACTTGGATGAGGGGATTGAGTCCATCATCAGCAAGTTTGCCGATGACACCAAGCTGGGGAGAAGTGTTGATCAGCTGGAAGGCAGGAGGGCTCTGCAGAGGGACCTGGACAGACTGGAGAGATGGGCTGACTCCAATGGGATGAGCTTCAACAAGGCCAAGTGCCGGGTCCTCCACTTTGGCCACAACAACCCTATGCAGCGCTACAAGCTGGGGACAGAGTGGTTGGAGAGCAGCCAGGCAGAAAGGGACCTGGGAGTCTGGATTGACAGGAAGCTGAACATGAGCCAGCAGTGTGCCCAGGTGGCCAAGAAGGCCAATGGCATCCTGGCATGTATCAGAAACAGCGTCACCAGCAGGTCCAAGGAGGTGATTCTGCCCCTATACTCAGCCCTGGTAAGGCCACACCTTGAGTACTGTGTTCAGTTTTGGGCCCCTCAGTTCAAGAAGGATATTGAGGTCCTTGAACAGGTCCAAAGGAGGGCAACCAAGCTGGTGAAGGGACTCGAACACAGATCCTATGAGGAGAGGCTGAGGGAGCTGGGGCTGTTCAGCCTGAGGAAGAGGAGGCTCAGGGGAGACCTCATTGCTCTCTACAACTCCCTGAAAGGAGGATGGAGCCAGGCAGGGGTTGGTCTCTTTTCCCAGGCAACTCTCAGTAAGACAAGAGGGCAGGGTCTTAAATTGTGCCAGGGGAAGTTCAGATTGGATATTAGAAAGAATTTTTTCACGGAAAGGGTGATCAGACATTGGAACGGGCTGCCTGGGGAGGTGGTGGACTCTTCGTCCCTGGAGACATTTAAAAAGCAACTCGATATGGCACTCAGTGCCATGGTCTAGTGACTGTGGCGGTAGCTGATCAAGGGTTGGACTCGATGATCTCTGAGGTCCCTTCCAACCCAGCCTATTCTATGATTCTATGATTCTATGATTGCCTGAGCTGGCACTTGACCTCCCCATCCCCCAGCCCTGACTCTGCCCCTTCCTGGGGTTCCCCCTGAAACCTCAGATTTGGCTCAATTTGTAAAAAAAAAATAAATATGGAAACCCAGGGAATCCTTTTCCAAGCTTCCTGCAGGAATGGGAAGGGCCAGGAGGCTCCTCCAGCTCTGCCTGAGCCCCTCAGAGTTTTCCTGAGCTTGCAGATTACTTTTCCACCCAACCAAATTCCTGCTTCTCAAGCTGGAGCCTTGGAAATTCCCATAATTTGGCTATTTCCAAGCTCCCAAACCTCTGCTTGATTCCCAGGAAGGGTGAAATCCTCTGGCAGCCAAGGCCAAGCCAGCTCAGCCACAGCTGGACAGGGAAAAAGTTTAAAAAAAAAAAAAAAAGGGAATTTTTGCCCAGGATTTTGGGGGGATTCTGGTGGAAATCATTTTGCACTTGGCAAAACTTTATCCATGATTTCCATGGATACCTGAGCTGCCAAACCCAGCCAGGAGGATGCTCTGCTGCATCCCCACCCCTGCGAGCCACAACTGACCCCAAATTCCCAATTTTTGGGGCATTTTCAGGTGGATTTGACAGCTCCAGGATGAGCAGTCCCCGGGCTCACTTCCCAGGGCCTGGGAATTTTTTTTTTCCTCTCCTGAAAACACAGAAAACATGGAAAAAAACAGGGAGCCAGAGCCAACACTTCATAGAATCACAGAACGGGCTGGGTTGGAAGGGACCTCAGAGCTCATCAAGTCCAACCCTTGATCCACTCCCCCCGTGGTTCCCAGCCCATGGCACTCAGTGCCACATCCAGGCTCTTTGGAAAGATCTCCAGACACGGAGAATCCACTCCTTCCCTGGGCATTCCAGTGTCTGATCACCCTCTCTGCAAAGCATCCTTTCCTAATATCCAACTGCCAGGGGGCAGTTGAAGCTCTGCCAGGGGAGGTTTAGGTTGGATATTAGGAAAAAATCCTTTAGTCTGTGCCCTCTTATCCCACTGATACCTCCCCGACCCCCCCCTGGCTCCAACCTCCTTTCAGGGAGTTGGAGAGAGTGATGAGGTCTCCCCTGAGCCTCCTCTTCTCCAGCCTCAACACCCCCAGCTCCCTCAGCCCTTCCTCACAGGACTTGTGCTGGATCCCTTCACAGCCTCCTTGCTCTTCTCTGGACCTGCTCCAGCACCTCAATCTCCTTCCTGAGCTGAGGGGCCCAGAACTGGACACAGGACTCAAGCTGTGGCCTCACCAGAGCTGAGCACAGGGGCAGAATCCCTTCCCTGGACCTGCTGGCCACGCTGTTCCTGAGCCAGCCCAGGATGCCATTGGCCTTCTTGGCCACCTGGGCACACTGCTGGCTCATGTTCACCTTCCTGGCAATCCAGACTCCCAGGTCCCTTTCTGCCACTCTGTGCCCAGCCTGGAGCTCCCCATGGGGTTGTTGTGTTGAACCTCATCCCCTTGGGATCATCCCAACTCTCCAGTCTCTCCAGGTCCCTCTGCAGAGCCCTCCTGCCTTCCAGCTGATCCACACTCCCCCCAGCTTGGTGTCATCTGTGAATTTGCTGATGATGGACTCAATCCCCTCATCTAAATCATCACTAAAGATATTGAACAGCACTGGGCCCAACACTGATCCCTGGGGGACACCACAGCCGCCATTTTGATGCAGCCCCGTTCAGCACCACTCTCTGGGCCCTTTCCAGACATGGCTGAGCCACAGCTTTTCCAGGAGAATCCTGTGGGAGATGGTGTCAAAGGCCTTGCCTTTTCTGCTGGGCACCTTTTGGGGTTGTTGTGTTGAACCTCATCCCCTTGGGATCATCCCAACTCTCCAACCTCTCCAGGTCCCTCTGCAGAGCCCTCCTGCCTTCCAGCTGATCCACAGATTTGCTGGTGATGGACTCAATCCCCTCATCTAAATCATCAATAAAGATATCAAACTGGGCCCAACACTGATCCCTGGGGGACACCACAGCCGCCATTTTGAGGCAGCCCCGTTCAGCACCACTCTCTGGGCCCGTTCCAGCAGTTCCTGACCCAGCACAGAGTGCTCCTGGCTGATCCATGGGCTGACAGCTTTTTCAGGAGAATCCTATGGGAGATGGTGTCAAAGGCCTTGCCTTTTCTGCTGGGCACCTTTTGGGGTTGTTGTGTTGAACCTCATCCCCTTGGGATCATCCCAACTCTCCAACCTCTCCAGGTCCCTCTGCAGAGCCCTCCTGCCTTCCAGCTGATCCACAGATTTGCTGGTGATGGACTCAATCCCCTCATCTAAATCATCAATAAAGATATCAAACTGGGCCCAACACTGATCCCTGGGGGACACCACAGCCACCATTTTGATGCAGCCCCGTTCAGCACCACTCTCTGGACCCGTTCCTAACCCAGCACAGAGTGCTCCTGGCTGATCCATGGGCTGACAGCTTTTTCAGGAGAATCCTCTGGGAGATGGTGTCAAAGGCCTTGCCTTTTCTGCTGGGCAGTTTTTGGGGTGGTTGTCACCAAAAGTGCAGGACCCGGCACTTGGAATGTTCAACCTCATCCCATTGGGATCATCCCAACTCTCCAGTCTGTCCAGGTCCCTCTGCAGAGCCCTCCTGCCTTCCAGCTGATCCACACTCCCCCCCAGCTTGGTGTCATCTGTGAATTTGCTGATGATGGACTCAATCCCCTCATCTAAATCATCAATAAAGACATTGAACAGCACTGGGCCCAGCACTGATCCCTGGGGGACACCACAGCCTCCATTTTGATGCAGCCCCCTTCACCGTTCCCTGGGCCAAAGCTCCCACCTGGAAGTTTAAAGGAAAATCTTCTTTTTTTTTTTTAATTTTTTTTTTTTATGGCAACCCTGAGGGCCAGGAACCATTGCAACTTTTGACGAGTTTTCCAAGAATTCCTTCTGCTTTAAATAAAAATCCCATTCCAGTTCCCTCTGCCCCCACAGCTGCAGTGAAGGTGTCCCCCAAACCAGCACAGCAGCTGCTGCTCCTCAAGAGTTGAATTTTGGGGGGTTTTGGGGGGGTTTTTTTTGGCTTTTTTTTTTTTTTTTTAATTGAAATCTTCTTTTTCCAGAGCCAAACAAACCCTTCCAGGAGCTCCAGGAACCCCCAAACCCCCAAGTTTTCCAGAGCTTTCTTGTCCCTGTGGTGTCACCCTGGTGTCACCCCTCCCAATGTCACCCACCCCACTGTCACACCCCCAATGTTATCCACCCTACTGTCACTCCCCCTGTACCCAAGACCCCCCCATACCCCCAAGACCCCCCCATACCTGAGACCCCCCCTTGCCCCAGAGCCCCCCTGGACCCCAAACGCCCCTGTACCCCCCCCCATACCCGAGACCCCCTGTACCCCACAGCCCCTCCCTTACCCCAGACCCCCCCATATCCCCCTCCCTGCCCTAGACCCCCCCGGTACCCCAGTGTCCCCCAGGACCCCAGGTCCCCCTGTACCCGAGCCCCCCAATACCCCAGACCCCCCCACACCCCACAGACCCCCCAATACTCCAGACCCCCCCCTCTACCCGAGAGCCCCCCCGTACCCCAGACCCCCCGTACCCCAAAGCCCCCCCTATACGTGATTCCCCCCCATACTCGAGACCTCCCCGTACCCCAGAGCCCCTCCTGCCCCACAGCCCCCCCAAAACCCCACACCCCCCCGTACCCCCAAGCCCCCCCATACCCCACAGCCCTTCCAGACCCCCCCGGTACCCCAGACCCCCCCGTACCCCAAAGCCCCCCCCATACCCGATCCCCCCCCACACTCGAGACCTCCCCGTACCCCAGAGCCCCCCGGGATCCCAGACCCCCACCGTACCCCCAAGCCCCCCCATACCCGAGACCTCCCCATACCCCAGAGCCCCCCATACCCCCAAGCCCCCCCGTACCCCTCCGCACCCGAGACCCCCCCGTACCGGAGAGCCCCCCCGCCGCCGCCGTTCCGTACTGCCGAAAGGCCGGGACGAGGCTCCAGGTGAAGAAGACGGAAAACCCCGAAATGGCCCCAAAAGCCGCGTAGGCCAAACGCAGGGACACTGCCAGGCCCAGCGCCATGGCGGCCACGGGACACGCCCCCCGCCGGGGACACGCCCACAAAGCACACAGGACACGCCTCCCCACAAGGGACACGCCCACAAAGCATCCGGGATACGCCCCCACACAGGGACACGCCCACAAAGCACACAGGACACGCCCCCCCTGCCGGGGACACGCCCACAAAACACAGGACACGCCCCCCCACAAGGGACACGCCCACAAAGCACACAGGACACGCCCCCCCCACAAGGGACACGCCCATAAAACACAGGACACGCCCCCCCACAAGGGACACGCCCACAAAGCACACAGGACACGCCCCCCCACAGGGACACGCCCATAAAATCAACAGGACACGCCCCCAACGGGACACGCCCACACTTTTCAAAAGCCACGCCCCCGATACAAGACACGCCCATAAAACGTCTCAGACCACGCCCCTCAGCTCTCGGACACTCCCACAAAGCTTCCCAGACCACGCCCCAATCACAGGGCACGCCCACAAAGCAACACAGACCACGCCCTCGCCACAGGACACGCCCACAAGGACGCACAGGCCACGCCTCCTGGACATAAGACACGCCCGTAATTACCGCAGACCACGCCCCCCGCTCTTGGTCACGCCCAGAAAACTCCGTAGGCCACGCCCCCCGACACAGACCACGCCCCCCTCGTAATAGGACACACCCATAAAACCCACAGGACACGGGGGGGGGGGGAGGACAGGAGGGAGGGGGAGGTGGGGACAGGGAGTCCCACGGGGGACGTGGGACGTGGGGATCCTGGGGACTCCTGGAGTGGGATGGGGGGGACAGGGGGGTTCCCTCATCCCGGGGCTTTTCCCTCATCCCGGGGCTTTTCCCTTTTTTCCTGTTTTCCCACTTTTTTCCACGTCGGGAGCTCCGGGCCCCAGAGGACACGAGGGGACATTTCCCCCCCTCCCCCAGCCCCATCCTTCCTCCCTCCCTTCCACCTCCTCACGGGTTTTTTCCTCAGTTTCCCAGGTTTTTTTCTCCACATGGATTTTTCCAGAGCTGAGGAATCGTCCCTGGGCTGGGGGAGGCACCAGCTCCTTCCCTTCCCTCGGAGAAATCCCTGGAGCAACAGCTCCTCCTCCTGCTCCTGCCCAGGATGGAAAAACCCCCAGGATGGAGACTTTGCCCTGGATCCCATGGGAAACCCTCAGCTTTCCAGCTCCTGCTGGTGACCCCCGGGAAGGAGCCGACTCCATCTTCTCAGCCATTTTCCAACCTTTTTCCAACATCCATCCTTTCTCCATCCCCCAATCCTCTTCCAACCTTCTTCCAACTTCCAATCCTCCATCCCTTTCCCAGCCTCCAACCCTTCTCCAGATTCCAATCCTTCTCCAACCTTTTCCAACCTCCAACCCTCTTCCACCCTCCAACATTCTTCCACCCTCCATCCCTTCTCCAACATCCAATCTTCTCCAAATTCCAACCCTTTTCCAACTTCTATCCCTTCTCCAACCTCCAATCTTCTTTCAAGCTCCAATCCTTTTCCATCCCTCTTCCAACCTCCAACCCTTCTCCATCCTTTCTCCAACATTCTTCCTTCCAACCTCCCTCCCTTTTCCAACTTCCAACCTTTTTCCATCTCCTCTCCAACCTCCAACCCTTTTCCCACATCCAATCTTCTCCAAATTCCAACCCTTTTCCAACCTCCCTTTTCCAACCTCCAACATTCTTCCAAGCTCCAATCCTTCTCCATCCCTTTTCCAACCTCCAGTCCTTCTCCAACCTCCAACCCTTCTTCATCCTTTCTCCAACATTCTTCCTTCCAATCCTCCATCCCTTTCCCAGCCTCCAACCCTTCTCCAGATTCCAATCCTTCTCCAACCTTTTCCAACCTCCAACCCTCTTCCACCCTCCAACATTCTTCCACCCTCCATCCCTTCTCCAACATCCAATCTTCTCCAAATTCCAACCCTTTTCCAACTTCTATCCCTTCTCCAACCTCCAATCTTCTTTCAAGCTCCAATCCTTTTCCATCCCTCTTCCAACCTCCAACCCTTCTCTATCCTTTCTCCAACATTCTTCCTTCCAGCCTCCAACATTCTTCCAACCCCCATCCCTTCTCCATCCCTTCTCCAACCTCCAATCTTCTTCCAAGCTCCAATCCTTCTCCGTCCCTTTTCCAACCTCCAGTCCTTCTCCAACCTCCAACCCTTCTTCATCCTTTCTCCAACATTCTTCCTTCCAACCTCCATCCCTTTTCCAACCTCCAATCCTTCTCCAACCTTTTTCCAGCCTCCAACCCTCTTCCAACCTCCAACATTCTTCCAACCCCCATCCCTTCTCCACCCCTTTTCCAACATCCAATCTTCTCCAAATTCCAACCCTTTTCCAACCTCCATCCCTTTTCCAACTTCCAGTCCTTCTCCAACCTCCAACCCTTCTCCATCCTTTCTCCAACATTCTTCCTTCCAACCTCCATCCCTTTTCCAACCTCCAATCCTTCTCCATCCCTTTCCCAGCCTCCAACCCTTCTCCAGATTCCAATCCTTCTCCAACCTTTTTCCAACCTCCAATCCTCTTCCACCCTCCAACATTCTTCCAACCTCCATCCCTACTCCAACCTCCAATCTTCTTCCAAGCTCCAATCCTTCTCCATCCCTTTTCCAACCTCCGACCCTTCTCCATCCTTTCTCCAACATTCTTCCTTCCAACCTCCATCCCTTTTCCAGCCTCCAACTTTTTTCCATCTCCTCTCCCACCTCCAACCCTTTTCGAATCTCCAATCCTTCTCCAACCTTTTTCCAACCTCCAACCCTCTTCCACCGTCCAACATTCTTCCAACCTCCAACCCTTTTCCCACATCCAGTCTTCTCCAACCTCCAACCCTTCTCCAACCTCCGACCCTTCTCCATCCTTTCTCCAACATTCTTCCTTCCAACCTCCCTCCCTTTTCCAACTTCCAACCTTTTTCCATCTCCTCTCCAACCTCCAACCCTTTTCCCACATCCAATCTTCTCCAAGTTCCAACCCTTTTCCAACCTCCCTTTTCCAACCTCCAACATTCTTCCAAGCTCCAATCCTTCTCCGTCCCTTTTCCAACCTCCAGTCCTTCTCCAACCTCCAACCCTTCTTCATCCTTTCTCCAACATTCTTCCTTCCAACCTCCATCCCTTTTCCAACCTCCAATCCTTCTCCAACCCTCTTCCAACCTCCAACCCTCTTCCAACCTCCAACATTCTTCCAACCCCCATCCCTTCTCCACCCCTTTTCCAACATCCAACCTTCTCCAAATTCCATCCCTTTTCCAACCTCCAGTCCTTCTCCAACCTCCAACCCTTCTTCATCCTTTCTCCAACATTCTTCCTTCCAACCTCCATCCCTTTTCCAACCTCCAATCCTTCTCCATCCCTTTCCCAGCCTCCAACCCTTCTCCAGATTCCAATCCTTCTCCAACCTTTTTCCAACCTCCAACCCTCTTCCACCCTCCAACATTCTTCCAACCTCCATCCCTTTTCTCCAAACGGAAACCCGTAGGCCAATTGTTGTGGTGCATTGTGTAGGGTTCCATGTGAAGGTTAAGGCCAGCCCAAGTTTTCAGTTGTATCTGTAGTGAAATGCAGAACCAGGTGTAGTGAAATGAGGCAACCAGGTGCCACTTATTCCAAGGGAGTGGCTTGAGCTTTTGTCAAGCCCACCTGTGCCCGATTAAAGCAGGCCCTAATTGCACATGGGCAGGACCAGGGGGCCAATAAAAGGTGAGGCTTGAAGCACATGCTCAGCTCACTCCTGAGGTAGACAGCACAGAGTTCAGTCACTCTCAGAGCAATAGCATGAATCCAGGCTAGTCAGCCCTGTTGGCTATAGGCTCGGAGAGATGTTTGTGAGTCTCTGCTGGAATACCTGTTTGAACCTTGAAGCGGCGTACCCTAAAAGAGATTCGTCTTGCTATAGGTAACTCTTTGAATTTGTTTACCAGTCCCGGTCGTTGGGGATTTTGGGATCCCATTCAGCAATATGGGCAACTGGACGCTTAGGGCTGGTAGATTCAAGGCTGGTGGTCAAACGGAAACCCGTAGGCCGATTGTTGGTGGTGCTGTGGGTAGGGTTCCATGTGAGGGTTAAGGCCAGCCCAAGTTTTTAGTGGTCACTCTTTGCATTTGTCTGGAGCACAAGCGTGGAACAAGGCTTCCAAGTGTAAATGTGACAAGGTGGCAGCACTGTTTGTGCCCCCCAACAGGAACACCTGCTTGACAAGGGTTGTAAATTGTAGTTTATTGTTTTGTTGAGGGCATCTTTCAATTTAATAATGTTATTTTGTCAGTTTGTTGAGGTAGCCTGTTGTATCCTGTTGTTTTGGGGGGGGTGTTTAAGCGTACTGTCCTGGTTTGGGCCAGGATAAAGGTGATTTTCTGTCTTGTACTTTTTTGCTTTCAGCTCAGTCTCTTTAAGTAGCTGCACTTGCTGAAATGAACAGCAAGTTTCTCAGACAGTGTGTGCTTCTAGGATTGATGACACTTGATGTTTATAGTTACTGCTAGAGACTGGGCTGCAGAGCCAGGGACACTGCTCAGCTCTGAGGAACATTTTACCATCCAGGAGGATAAAGAGGTCCCACCTGAGCCCTCCTTTGGGGAGGAACAGGCAAGAGAGATGCCAGAATTGACCAAACAGAGGATTCCATCCCATATACGTCACACTCAGTATAAATTTGAGGGATCACAAGGGCCAAGTCAGACTTCTTGATTTCCGGATTTCCTGATTTCCCTTCTTCCCTTCCTTCACCCGGCATCCTGGAAGGATCCCGTCCGTTCCTCTGCCTGTGCTCCTGATCCGTGCCAGCCCATATCTGTGTGTTCCTGCCTCCAGCTCCCGACTGCTGCCGACTCCAGGAGTCCAGCCTGGACTTTCCCAGGGCTGCCCTGCAGCCTCGGTGGTGACGTGAGAGTTATTGGGGGAGAGGGGGGAGGAATGTGGGATCCATTTTCCTGTATATTTGTATAGATTTAGTAATTTTTCCTATTTATCATTCCTGTTTCATTAAAGTTGTGTAGTTTAGTTTCCAACCCATCAGTCTCTCTCCCTTATTCTCTCTCCTTTCTTTATCAAGGAGGAGAGAGAGATTAATAGAGAGCGTCTGTTATCCGGTTTAATTGCCGGGCCAGTGTTAAACCGTGACACTTATAAGGAAGAAAAGCCAGAAAAACGGGAGGTGGTGCCGACAGCAGGGGCCCGCAAAACAGGGACGTCACGAGACCATTCACCCTCAGCACCAGAGCGAAGCCCCTGAAACAGGAACCAGTGGAGGGAGAGCCCGTGAAATGAAAACCAGTGATAAATTGGGAAGAGACTGAGGGGAAGGGGTTTATTAAAAGTATAAAAGAACCGGTTTTACTTTATCCAACTTGCGAGCCAGTGGTGGGGCTACAGCTCCCCGGCCGCCCGGTGTGCTGCAGCGCACTGCTTTACTTATATCTCTCTGAATGAAAAGTTTTAAACATAAAGTCAGCATTTTTGACAAGTGAGCTTCAGACTCGATGCCCTGCTCACTCTGGAGCAGGCAGAGAATCATAGAATCACAGAATGGGCTGGAAGGGTCGGAAGGGACCTCAGAGCTCATCAGCTCCAACCCTTGATCCACTCCCCCCGTGGTTCCCAGCCCATGGCACTCAGTGCCACATCCAGGCTCTTTGGAAAGATCTCCAGACACGGAGAATCCACTACTTCCCTGGGCAGCCCATTCCAATGCCTGATCACCCTCTCCAGAAAGAAATTCCTTCTCATCTCCAACCTAAACCTCCCCTGGCACAACTTGAGACCCTGCCCTCTTGTCTTGCTGAGAGTTGCCTGGGAAAAGAGCCCAACCCCCCCCTGGCTCCAACCTCCTTTCAGGGAGTTGCAGAGAGTGATGAGGTCTCCCCTGAGCCTCCTCTTCTCCAGCCTCAACACCCCCAGCTCCCTCAGCCCTTCCTCACAGCAATTCTGCTGGATCCCTTCACAGCCTCCTTGCTCTTCTCTGGACCTGCTCCAGCACCTCAATCTCCTTCCTGAGCTGAGGGACCCAGAACTGGACACAGGACTCAAGCTGTGGCCTCCTCCCCAGGGGCAGAATCCTCTCCCTGGCTCTCTTGGCCACACTCTTCCTCATCCAGGATGCCATTGGGATTCTTGGCTACCTGGGCACACTGCTGGCTCATGGTCACCTTCCAGGTCCCTTTCTGCCACTCTGGAGCTCCCCATGGGGTTGTTGTGGCCAAAATTCAGGATCCAGCACTTGGAATGTTGAACCTCATCCCGTTGGGGCTACACCTGGCTGCAACCAGGATTCAGGGAGTTGGAGAGAGTGATGAGGTCTCCCCTGAGCCTCCTCTTCTCCAGCCTCAACACCCCCAGCTCCCTCAGCCCTTCCTCACAGGACTTGTGCTGGATCCCTTCACAGCCTCCTTGCTCTTCTCTGGACCTGCTCCAGCACCTCAAGCTCCTTCCTGAGCTGAGGGGCCCAGAACTGGACACAGGACTCAAGCTGTGGCCTCCCCACAGGCAGAATCCCTTCCCTGGACCTGCTGGCCACGCTGTTCCAGATACAGAGCAGGAGGTTTGCAGAGTCTGGAGCACAAGCGTGGAACAAGGCTGCCAAGTGTGAAGGTGCCAAGATGGCAGCACTGTTTGTGCCCCCCAACAAGAACAAGTCAAGCAGGTGCTTGACTTGGAAACGCCGTGTCCCAAGGAAGGGTCTGTCTGCTACAGGAGCCCCATGGAGCAGCGCTGGAGCCAGACCCTGAGGGCTGGGAGACTCCAGGTTTGTGGTAAAACAAGAGACGTTCAGGTACAGGGCAAGGCAGGCACAGAGGGACCGGAAGTCGGCCATCTTTTTAGCGAAAAACTACAATGGAGTCCCCGGAAGTCGGCCATCTTGTTACCGGAAGTCGGCCATCTTTTTCTGTAAAAACTACAAAGCAGTCTCCGGAAGTCGGCCATCTTGTTACCGGAAGTCGGCCATCTTTTTATGTAAAACTACAGTTGAGTCCCCGGAAGTCGGCCATTTTGTTACCGGAAGTCGGCCATCTTTTTATGTAAAAACTACAGTTGAGTCCCCGGAAGTCGGCCATCTTGTTACCGGAAGTCGTCTCTCTCTCTAGCACAAAGCTACAAATGAGTCCCTGGCAATCGGAGAAACTGAAAGTTAAAAATCTAGAATCCGTCTCGTCCCCAGGAAGCCCCAATGGCCCCTGAGCGTAGCAACACCCCATCTGGGAGATCCTCTGGGCTTTGCCAGAACCTCTCACTTTCTCCTCTTGCTCCATAGATTCATTTAATCACTCGTGTTGGGCGGGGCCCTCAGCAGCTGCTCCATCTCTCTATGTAATACCATGGATTCGATGCCTTAACACTTCCTACAACTGGGGGAATCTACCACTTCCCTCGGGAGACCGTTCCAAGCTTTTGCTGTCCACACGGTGAAAAATGAACTTCTGTCCAATCAGAATTTCCCCATTACATCCCATCCTTCCCTTGGTGCTGGAGGACCAAAAGAGAGAGCAGGGAGCAGCTGCCTGTCTGGCTGCTTCTGGTTACAGGAGGACAACCAGGAACACGGAGTGCAGCTGAATAATGGGGAACATGTTTATAAAGCTCCAAAATAGAGAGTGTTTGGCTGCTTCACGTGCTGCTTCCAGTTGCTGGAGGACTGGTGTCTGTCAGCAAGCCATTTAATTACCCATTTGCACATACAATATCTGCTGTGACCTATACATCAGCTTTGATACACTCACACAGACTCCCTGGAGCAAAATGTCCCCTGGCCCTCCTGGCCCCAGCCTCCCCCCTCTCCTCTACCCCTGACAGCCCTCACAGCCCTTTACCCATCCCCCTGTAACTCCTGTGATTAAAACACACAGAATCACAGAATGGGCTGGGTTGGAAGGGACCTCAGAGCTCATCAAGTCCAACCCTTGATCCACTCCCCCCGTGGTTCCCAGCCCATGGCACTCAGTGCCACATCCAGGCTCTTTGGAAAGATCTCCAGACACGGAGAATCCACTCCTTCCCTGGGCAGCCCATTCCAAGGTCTGATCACCCTCTCCAGAAAGAAATTCTTTCTCATCTCCAACCTAAACCTCCCTGGCACAACTTGAGACCCTGCCCTCTTGTCTTGCTGAGAGTTGCCTGGGAAAAGAGCCCAACCCCCCCCTGGCTCCAACCTCCTTTCAGGGAGTTGGAGAGAGTGATGAGGTCTCCCCTGAGCCTCCTCTTCTCCAGCCTCAACACCCCCAGCTCCCTCAGCCTCTCCTCACAGGATCTGTGCTGGATCCCTTCACAGCCTCCTTGCTCTCCTTTGGACCTGCTCCAGCACCTCAATCTCCTTCCTGAGCTGAGGGGCCCAGAACTGGACACAGGACTCAAGCTGTGGCCTCCCCAGAGCTGAGCACAGGGGCAGAATCCCTTCCCTGGACCTGCTGGCCACGCTGTTCCTGAGCCAGCCCAGGATGCCATTGGGATTCTTGGCTACCTGGGCACACTGCTGGCTCATGGTCACCTTCCAGGTCCCTTTCTGCCACTCTGGAGCTCCCCATGGGGTTGTTGTGGCCAAAATTCAGGATCCAGCACTTGGAATGTTGAACCTCATCCCGTTGGGGCTACACCTGGCTGCAACCAGGATTCAGGGAGTTGGAGAGAGTGATGAGGTCTCCCCTGAGCCTCCTCTTCTCCAGCCTCAACACCCCCAGCTCCCTCAGCCTCTCCTCACAGGACTTGTGCTGGATCCCTTCACAGCCTCCTTGCTCTTCTCTGGACCTGCTCCAGCACCTCAATCTCCTTCCTGAGCTGAAGGGCCCAGAACTGGACACAGTAATATATGAAGCCTATTAGGCAGGATTTGTCTTTACCTTCATAACATCAAAGTTACACTCTTGCTGGGGGCAGAAAAAGCTTCCGTCCTTCCTTATTCCAATGCTGGTGTAGAGAACCCTGTGTGGTGCCTCTACTTGTGCCAGCAGAGACACCTACAGACACACACAGCAGCAGCAGCCCCGCATCCTGCTGAGACAGCACAGCTGGAAGGAAAAAAATGACTCCTGAAAGTAAAAAAAATAAATTCACCATCTGCTCACGAGGTGTCCACACGTTTATAGATACCCTACTTAAATACTTCTCTAGGCAAGTATTTCACTTCCTCTCTGCGTTCATGTGATTTGTACAACTGTTAACTGATCCCATCACGTTTTCTCTCATCCATCTCACACACAGGGATAATTTGAGCAGGAATTTTGTGTGTTACACAGCTGGGAGGGAGAGCTGCCCAAAGGAGATGCTACCAAACCACCAGGGAAATACCCACTTTAGAGGGAGACAAAACCAGGACTTCAGAACACTCCATCAAAACATCAGCAGACGATGCCTGCAGCATCCAGCTGCCTCTCTGTTCAAAGGTTTAGAAAAGATAATTACCTAAACTAGGAAATATATGAGATCTAAAGCATTATGGGGCTGTTAGAGTCCAAACAGTGCAGTTTGTACTTTATACAACTGTAAGTTTTTGTTACATTTATGTTATAAAAGATCTGTGATAACTCTTTGGCTTTAATTTTTGAAGGATGATGGAGAGAAGGGAGGGTAAAACTGCAGGAGTCATAGAATCATAGAACTGGCTGGGTTGGAAGGGACCTCAGAGCTCATCAAGTCCAACCCTTGATCCACTCCCCCCGTGGTTCCCAGCCCATGGCACTCAGTGCCACATCCAGGCTCTTTGGAAAGATCTCCAGACACAGAGAATCCACTCCTTCCCTGGGCAGCCCATTCCAATGCCTGGTCACCCTCTCCAGAAAGAAATTCTTTCTCATCTCCAACCTAAACCTCCCCTGGCACAACTTGAGACCCTGCCCTCTTGTCTTGTTGAAAGTCGTCTGGCAAAAGAGCCCAACGTCCACCTGGTTAAACAAACAAATGATTTGAGTCAAATGAGTCAAACAAACCCCCAGTGCTGCAGTATGTAAGGTTACCAAAAAGGACTCTTGGATTTGTTAACACATCTGGAGGTACCAAAACGTGCAGAGGAATGCATTTTCATCATCTCAGCTGCTGCAACTGTGAACCACAAAACCAGAAGCTCCATCAACTTGAGAAGGATGTGCTGTGCTTCCATCTTGAGAACGACTTTCTCCCTTCTTTTGAAGGAGGAAAGAGCCTTGTTGCTGGTGATTTCCACAGACTTTTTTGGGATCTGCTCTGATGGGGAGTTTCCAAAATGCAACATCTTTGAATGAGAGGCATTTCTGGTTTGGACTCTCTCTTCCCATCTTCTCTCAATGTTCATGCTGAAGGTCAGTTGTTCCTGGTTTCCCAGCTTAGCTTGCAGCAGGCCAGGGATCAGATTCCTTCCTCAGGAAAAGGCACATCAGGTAACTTGTATATTCCTGCAATCACCAGCCTCATCTTTCTGTTCAGTATCTTCATTGATGATTTAGATGAGGGGATTGAGTCCATCATCAGCAAATTCACAGATGACACCAAGCTGGGGGGAGTGTGGATCAGCTGGAAGGCAGGAGGGCTCTGCAGAGGGACCTGGAGAGACTGGAGAGTTGGGATGATCCCAAGGGGATGAGGTTCAACACAACAACCCCATGGGGAGCTCCAGGCTGGGCACAGAGTGGCAGAAAGGGACCTGGGAGTCTGGATTGCCAGGAAGCCATGAGCCAGCAGTGTGCCCAGGTGGCCAAGAAGGCCAATGGCATCCTGGGCTGGCTCAGGAACAGCGTGGCCAGCAGGTCCAGGGAAGGGATTCTGCCCCTGTGCTCAGCCCTGGGGAGGCCACAGCTTGAGTCCTGTGTCCAGTTCTGGGCCCCTCAGCTCAGGAAGGAGATTGAGGTGCTGGAGCAGGTCCAGAGAAGAGCAAGGAGGCTGTGAAGGGATCCAGCAGAATTCCTGTGAGGAAGGGCTGAGGGAGCTGGGGGTGTTGAGGCTGGAGAAGAGGAGGCTCAGGGGAGACCTCATCACTCTCTGCAACTCCCTGAAAGGAGGTTGGAGCCAGGGGGGGGTTGGGCTCTTTTCCCAGGCAACTCTCAGCAAGACAAGAGGGCAGGGTCTCAAGTTGTGCCAGGGGAGGTTTAGGTTGGAGATGAGAAAGAATTTCTTTCTGGAGAGGGTGATCAGGCATTGGAATGGGCTGCCCAGGGAAGTAGTGGATTCTCCGTGTCTGGAGATCTTTCCAAAGAGCCTGGATGTGGCACTGAGTGCCATGGGCTGGGAACCACGGGGGGAGTGGATCAAGGGTTGGACTTGATGAGCTCTGAGGTCCCTTCCAACCCAGATGATTCTATGATTCTATGGCCGATCCAGCCCACAGACATCTCCCCTTCTCCACCTGCTCCTCAAGACATGGCTGTGTCACTCCAGCACTGCTCATGTGCAGCTGGGTTAAGCCCTAATTAGGCACAGGTGGGCTTAACACAAGCTCACTCCTCCCACCTCCTAATTAGCATCACCTGACTGCCTCATTTCACTACAGATCCGGGCCACAGCCGAACCAGCCCTAGCTTGGCCCTTGTTGGCTTTACGGACCCGTCACACCCAGAGGGGCGGTTCTGTTCTGGGAAAGGGGGGGGTTTGGGTCCATTGTTGGATTTGTTGGGACCCAAAAGACCCCAAGTAATTTTGGACCTGGCCCTCAGCATGCTGGAAAACTGCTGAACCGAACCGGGCTGCCGGAACCAGGCCCTGAGGCTCGGGGGATGAGGCGGTTGGGTGGTACTGGGATTGGATCTCCCTGTACTGGGATTGGACCCTCCCAGACTGGGATTGGACCCCTTGTACAGGGAAGGTCCCCTCATACTGGGAAGGTGTCCCCTGACCCATGTCCCTCTGTCCCCTCAGTGTCCCTCTTGGCAGCCTCGGGTCCAGAGAGTGTCCAAAACCAGGTGGCCCGGACCTTGGCCAACCTGGGCCTGGAACCTAAGGGTGTCCAGGATGTCTTAGAGGGAGGTGAGTGGCGTTGTCCCCAAGGTTCCCCTGGGGGGTCCTCAGGGGTCCCCCATGGTCCCAATGTCCCCAGGGTTCTCCTGGTGGTGTTCCCCATGATCCCAATATCCCCAGTGTTTCCCTGGAGGTGTCCCCCATCTCCTCAAGGTTCTCCTGGAGGTGTCCCCCACAGTCCCAGTGTCCACAAGGTACTCCTGGAGATGTCCCCTATCTCCCCAGTGTTCTGGAGGTGCCCCCCATGATCCCAACATCCCCAAGGTTCTCCCCAAGGTTCCTTGAGGTTTTTGAGACCTTCAGGAGGAGCTCTTGAGGTTCTTGGAGGTTCTTGAGACCTTCAGGGAGGTTCCTGAGACCTTCCTGGAGGTTCATCAGACCTTCTTGGAGGTTCCTTGAGGTTCTCCAGACCTCCAGGGGGGTTCCTTGAGCTCCCTGACACTTTTTCCTCCTCTTTTCTCCCCAGGTCCTGGCTCCTCACCCAATCCTGGGAACCAGCCCCCAGAAGGGGATTTTGGAGCCAGAATTCTTAAAAATGGGGGAGAAAGGCCGAGGGGACAAACAATGGAGGTTTTGGGTGGAAAAGAAATTCCAAAAGCCCAGATTTGGCTCCCAAAGGCAGAGAGTGACTACTGAATATTCCTGCTGGCACTCACCCACCCATGGAACCCTCCCCACAGCACCACCACCAGTCAGGCCCTGGTGTGGGAATGGGTGAAATGTTAGGAGAATGACAACTCTGCAGATCTCTTGGAGCAAAAGCAATGATCCTTTGATCCCTAACAAGCCGTGGGAGAAGAGCTGAGCTCTGCTTGATAAGGAAGAGCAGATGTGCTCGGTGCTGATAAGAACAATAACTTTGTCTGCACAGAAGGAGTTGGGAAAACACAAGAAAGCTGTTGAAGAGAACAGTTGGGAGGGTGTTTGAGGTGAGGCTCAGGTATAAAACGCAGTTTGCAAGTGAATAAACATTGATTTCGGGGTCTCAGTGCATCTGGGTCCGTGCCTCTCACACCCCACACTCTGGGCTTGCTTGAGCACCTAAAACTTCAAATGCTCATCCTTTGGGTCACTCCCCCAGTTTTGCCCATTTCACCTCCAAAATTCCAGTTTTCCAAAACTGAGGCTTGTGGGGGGGGGGGGTGTCAGTTCTAGGTGGGTAAACTGAGGAATGGGATTGGGTGGGCCCGTGGGAGAGGGAAACTGAGGCAGGGACCTCAGCCAAAGCGAGGGGGAGTGTCCTGGGGGGGAGTTATTGCCTCCCCCCTCCTGGGGCCACCCACTGCCCTCCCCGCTGCGGGGGCAGCACTCGCCCGCCCCCTCCCACCCCCTCGGGGCCTCCCAACTCCCCCCCCCCCCCCCCAACACGGGTCCCGCTGGCTCCTGGGCACCCATGGGGCTGGAACCGGGTCTGCCAGGTGGGTGCGGGGGAGCTGGGAACCTCCTGGGGTGCTGGAGACCCCTCTGGGAGCTGGGGACCCCCTCTGGGTGCTGGGGAGACACCCTCTCCCCCCCCCTCGGCTGATGGGAAGCCCCCCGGGGAGATGGGGAGACCCCGCCTCGGGTTTTGAAGACCCCTCTGAGTGCAGGAGCTCCCCACCCCCCCAGATGATAGAGACCCCCCTAGGATACTGAGGAGCCCCCCCCCAGGGTGATGGGGAGCTTCTGGGGAGATGGGGACCCCCCTGGGTGCTGAGCCTCTCCCACCCCTGTTGTTCGAGACCCCCCCCCAGGGTGCTGAGACACAACCCCCCCCCGCAATGCTGCCCCCCCACCTCCTCGGGTGCTGATTGAGAGGGAGGGGAGATGAGGTTTTTTTCTTGGGGGGGGGGTGGGGGGGTCCAGCATACTTCTCCGCTATTTCTCTTCCCCCCCCCCCCCTCCTCCTTTTAGGCCCTCGCAACCTCAGCTGCATCTCCTACAAAGACCCCAGTGTGCGGGGGGGGTTGGAGGGGGGCAGTGCTGGGGGGTTTGGGGGGGCCGGGCAGGTGCGGTGCCCCCCCGGCCAGTGCTGCATCGGCATCTGGAACCAGAGCCACGCACTCGTGCAGGGTAGGACCCCCCCCCCCGCACCTTCCTGTGGGTAAATCGGGGGGGGGAAGAAGGAGGGGAGGGGGGGGGGAGAAACACCCAAGGGGCTGAATCTGCCCTGGGGAAGGGGCTGGGGGAGGAGGGAGAGAGCAGATTTGGGGTGGGGGGGGCAAAAGGGGCAGATTTGGGGTGGGGGGCAAAAGGGGCAGATTTGGGGTGGGGGGGCAAAAGGGGCAGATTTGGGGTGGGGGGGCAAAAGGGGCAGATTTGGGGTGGGGGGGGCAAAAGGGGCAGATTTGGGGTGGGGGGCAAAAGGGGCAGATTTGGGGTGGGGGGGGCAAAAAGGGGCAGATTTGGGGTGGGGGGCTGGTTCTGCCCCGGAGGGGTGGGGGGAATAAGGCGTGGAGGAATAAGGCAGAGGGAAAGGGGCTGGGGAGGGAGGGAGGGAGGGAGCAGATGGGGGGGGGGCACAAGTGTCTGATTCTGCCCAGGGAGGGGGGGGGAGATCTTGCCCTGAGGGGGGGTCTGGGGGGGTCTGGGGGGTGGGATCTGACCTCCTGGGTCCCTTCCCAGCTGCTGCGCTTCACCTTGGCCTTGAGAAGTGGCTGCGAGCATCGGGGGGGGGGGGGGGGCACTCCTGGGGAATGGGGTGGCAAAAATGAGGGGTCCTTGGGCAGGGGGACGTGGACAGAGAGTCTCAAGGGGTTGGGTCCTGGAGGGTCCCAGGGCAAGAGGGGGGGGGGTCCTGGGCAGGGGGCTTCAAAGGGGGGAGGGAGGTTGTAAGGGGTGGTCTCGGAGAAGGGAGTCCCGAGGTCGGGGGGGGGGGGGAGGCGGGCGGTCGTGGGCAAGGGGTCCCAAGGGTGGGGGGGGTCTCGAGGTGTCCTGGTGACAGTTGTGATGTCCCCAGGCTGCTGGGGGGGCGGGGGGGCTGCCTGTCCCTCGGCCACCTGCACCCCCAGCCCCGCAGGCCCCCCCGGGGTCTCCGTCCTGGTTTGTCTCTGTCACGGACACCTCTGCAACCACAACGCAACAGTGACAGCCCCGGGACTGGGGGGGCCCCACCATGGCCCGGGTACTGGAAAGCACTGGGAATTTGGGGGGGGGAGGGGGGAACTGGATGGGATCCACTGGGAAACTAAAAGGGGTGGCAGAGGGACCCATGGAGAGGGGTCCTGGGGACACCGAGACCTTCAAGGGACCCATAGGGGCATGGGACACCCATTGGGGACCACAGACCCATGGCGGGGGGGGGGGGGGTTGGGGTGGGATCCATAGGGCACCCATGTGGGGCTGGCAGTCCCCTAGGGGCTGGAGATCCCATGGGGGGGGTTCTGAGAACCATAGGGGACTCATATGGGGCTGGGGGTCCCATGGGGGGTCCTGGCACACATAGGGCACCCAATTTGGGCTGAGGAGCCCATGGGAATCCCCCACCCCCCCAAAAAAAAAGGGGCCAGTCCCCTAGGGGCTGGAGATCCCATGGGGGGGTTCTGAGAACCATAGGGGACTCATATGGGGCTGGGGGCCCCATGGGGGGTCCTGGCACACATAGGGCACCCAATTTGGGCTGAGGGGCCCATGGGAATCCCCCACCCCCCCCAAAAAAAAAGGGGCCACCCCTTCCCAGACTCCTGAGTCCCCCCAGGTGTTGTGGGGGGGAGGTGTTGGTGTCACTGCAGCCTCTGTCCCTCTGTCCCCAGTGTCTGGCCGTGAGGGGGGCATGGGGCCCCTGTGGCTGTGGGGGGCTGGGCCCCTCCTTCTCCTCCTCCTCGCCTGCCTGGCTGCCCTTGGTAAGGACAAGGGACATAGGGACCCCAAAGACAGGCCACCCCTCCCCCTGTGTCCCCGAGTGTTCCTGGGTACAGGTGTCCCCAAATGCCACCACCCTGGTGGGGAGGAGGTGTCCCCAGGTGTCACCCCCCTGGGGCAGGCGGGTCCCCAGAGTCCCTGATGGGGGAGATATCCCCCCAATGTCCCCAAGTGGGGGGACTCCTGGGTGCCACATCCTCGGGGGAGGGGGAGCAGATTCTGGGGGTTCCCCAGGTCTCATTTCCCTGGTTGAGGGGTGTCCCCCGTTTGGCGGGAGGGAGGGGTGTCCCAGTGTCCCTCCTGTGCCCGGACCAGGGCTGCGACGAGTCAGGACCCCCCCGGGGCAGCCCCCCCGGGAGTGTCAAGGGACCAGGGCCCCCTCGGAGCCCCCCAGCCCGGACCTGCCCGCCCTGCGCTTCCTGCAGGTGAGGGGCACCCATGGGGAGGGGGCACCGATGGGTGCTGGGGCTGGGGTCCCTGTCCTGGGTGTCCCTCTCCCTGGAGGTCCCAGGGGGGGTTTCACTGTCTGGGGGTCCCTTCCAAGGGGGACCTGTCCATGGGGGTCTCTGGGTGGCCCTGGGGTCCGTGTCCATGGGTGCTAGGGGTCCGCAGGGGTCCTTGGGGTCCGTGTCCATGCAGGTCCTGGGGGGGCTGTGGGGGTCGCTGGGTGTCCTCGGGTTCCCTATCACTGGGGGGCCCTGGGGTCCGCATCCATGGGGGTCTCTGGGTGTCCCTCGGGATCCCCTCGCATCAGTGGGTCTCCAGGAGGTTTGGGGGTCCCAGGGGGTCCCTGGGCTCCATGTCCCTGGGGGGTGCCATGGTCTGTGTGGGTGCCAGGGTTTTCCGGGGATCCCGGGGGTCCAGTCCTTGGATGCCAGGGGTCCTTGGGGTCTGTGTCTGTGGTGGCCCCAGGGGGGGGTAGGGGGGGAGAGGTCCCTGGGGTCTATACCCACGGGTGGTCACGGGTGGGTGCAGGTGCTGCAGGCAGGGAGGTTCTCGGTGGTCTGGCAGGGGACCCTCCAGCAGCGCCCGGTGGCCATCAAAGTGTTTGGGGCGGGGGGCGCCGGGCGCTTCGCTGCGGAGCGGGCAGTGCACACGCTGCCCCTCATGGACCACGACAACGTCACCCGACTGCTGGGGACACGGGGGACAGCACCCTGTGCCCAGGGGGGGCTCCTGGTCCTGCAGCTCTACCCTGCTGTGAGTGGGGGGGAATACCCCGGGGAGGGGGTCCCCAGGCATGTCCTATGTCCCCACACATGTCCCTGGGCATTCCCCCTGTCCCCACACGTGTCCCACGCATGTCCTATGTCCCCACACGTGTCCCTGGGCATTCCCCCTGTCCCCACACGTGTCCCCAGGCATGTCCCCACACATGTCCCTGGGCATTCCCCGTCCCCACACGTGTCCCCAGGCATGTCCCCACACATGTCCCTGGGCATTCCCTGTCCCCACGCATGTTCCCACACGTGTCCCCAGGTGTTCCCCCTGTCCCCAGGAATATCCTGTGTCCCCAGGCATATCCCCAACCATATCCCATGTCCCCAGGTGTTGCCCGTGTCACTGCACACGTCCTCTGTTCCCAGACACATCCCCCACGCGTGTCCCCGGTCATTTCCCACATCCCCACACGTGTCCCCAGACACATCCCCAAGCGTTCCTTGTGTCCCCAGCCGTATCCCACGTCCCCACTTGTGCCCCTTTCACGTGCCCGCTGTCCCCACTCGTGTCCCCACCCGTGTCCCTAGGGCTCCCTGCGACACTTCCTGGGCCGGCATGTGGGGACGTGGGGGGACAGCGTGCGCCTGGCCCTGTCCCTTGCCCGAGGCTTGGCCTTCCTGCACCAGGAGCTCTGGCGTGACGGTGAGCACGGCCACTCCTGCACTGAGCTGGCCCGATCTCTGCAGGGATGTCCCACACCCCGTACCCCCCTTTTCACCTCCACCCCCCCCCGTATGTCCCTCCACAGGTCTGTACAAGCCCAGTGTGGTCCACCGAGACCTGAGCAGCCAGAACGTGTTGGTTCGGGAGGATGGGACCTGCGCCATCGGGGACTTCGGGCTGGCGCTGGCACTGCCACCGCGCGGCCAGGGGGACAGCGGGCACGGGCTGCACATCCGCATGGTGTGGGGACAGCAGGGGACATGGGGAGGGACAGGGGACAGGGGGGGACAGATGGGGACAGGGATGGGGACAAGGGTGGGGATGGGATGGGATGGGATGGGAGGGGATGGGATGGGATGGGATGGGATGGGATGGGATGGGATGGGATGGGATGGGATGGGATGGGATGGGATGGGGGCAAAGGTGGGGACAGGGGAAAAGCATGGGGACAGGATGGGGATGGGATGGGGACAGGGGTGGGGACAGGGTGGAATGGGGACAAGGGTGGGGATGGGATGGGATGGGATGGGATGGGATGGGATGGGGGCAAAGGTGGGGACAGGGATGGGGAAAAACATGGGGACAGGATGGGGATGGGATGGGGACAGGAGTGGGGACAGGGATGAGGGCAGGGTGGGATGGGAGGGGTTGGGATGGGAGCAAAGGTGGGGACAGGGATGGGAGAAAACATGGGGACAGGATGGGGATGGGATGAGGACAGGGTGGGATGGGGCCAGGGGCAGATTTAGGGCCGAAGCTGGGGATGGGATGGGCACAGGGGAAAAGTGTGGAACGGGGACACGAACAGGATGGGGACAATGATGGGGACAGAGCTGGTGACAGGATGGGGACAGACAGAGGGGGTTGGGGGCAGGATGGAGTGGGGTAGGGAGGGGGCGTGTGGCTGGATGCCGTGTCCCGTGTCACCGTCCCTGTCGCTGTCCCTGTCGCGTCTGTCGCAGGCGGGCACCCAGCGCTATCAGGCGCCCGAGATCCTGGACGAGAGCCTGGACCTGCGGGGCTGGGGGCGGGCGCTGCTCCAGGCCGATGTCTACGCCCTGGCACTGCTGCTCTGGGAGATCCTGAGCCGCTGCCAGGCCCTCAGCCCCGGTCAGCCCCGGGGAACCCCCCCCTGGGGACCCCCACCCAAGCCTCGGACCCCCCACCCCTCCCCTAGGACCCCCGGGCCCGCCCCCTGGGACCACCACCCCTCTGCTGGGATCCCCATTCTTCCCCTGGGACCATCCCACTGCTCCCCTGCAGAGCCCCACCCACCCCTCCTTTGGGACCCCCCACCCCTCCTTTGGGACCCCCCCACACCCCTCGGCCCCCCCACCCCTCCTTTGGGACCCCCCCACACCCCTCGGCCCCCCCACCCTTCCTTTGGGACCGCCACCAACCCCTCGGACACCCCCACCTTGCCCTTGGGACCCTCACTGTTTCCCTGGGACCATCCCACTGCTTCCCAGGGACTCCCATCCCACTTCCCCCACGGCTGCCCAAGACCCCCCCCCCCTTCCCTCCCTGCCCCCCCCATCCCACATCCCGAATGGCTGCCCAAGACCCCCCCCTTTCTCCCCCCTGCCCCCCCCATCCCGCTTCCCCCACGGCTGCCCAAGACCCCCCACTCCCTTCCCCCCCATCCCACCTCCCCCATGGTTCCCCCCCTCTCGTGTCCCCCCCACAGACGCCCCCGTCCCCCCATTCCTCCTGGCCTACGAGGCGGAGCTGGGGGCTGCCCCGAGCGGGGCTGAGCTCCGCCGCTTCGCCGTGGAGGAGCGGAGGAGACCGCGGATCCCCCCCGCCTGGCACCGAAACCCCCAGGTCAGACCCCCCCCCCCGGGGAAACACGGGGGGGAGGGGGGGTTTGGGGATCCCCATGCCCCGGGGAGGGGATGCTCAGGGGTGTTTTGGGGGTGCTCATGTCCCCGGGGAGGGGGAGAATGCTCAGGGGTGTTTGGGGGGTGCTCGGGGGGTGCTCATGTCCCGGCGGGGGGGGTGGGGGTGTGGGATGCTCAGGGGTGTTCGGGGGTCCCTATGCCCCGGGGGAGAGGGGGGGCTGGGGGTGGGATGCTCAGGGTGTTTTGGGGTGCTCATGTCCCGGGGGGATGGGGTGTTTGGGGGTGCTCATGTCCCGGGGGGATGCTCAGGGGTGTTTGGGGGTGCTCGAGGGGGGGTTAAGTCCCGGGGGGGGGGAGGTGGGATGCTCAGGGGTATTTGGGGGATGCTCGGGGGGTGCTCATGTCGGGGGATGCTCAGGGGTGTTTGGGGGGTGCTCATGTCCCTGGGGGGGTGGAGGTGGGATGCTCAGGGGTGTTTGGGGGTGCTCGAGGGGCGGTTAAGTCCCGGGGGGGGTGTGGGATGCTCAGAGGTGTTCGGGGGTCCCCATGCCCCGAGGACGGGGCTGGGTGGGATGCTCAGGGGTGTTTTGGGGGTGCTCGGGGGGTGCTCATGTCCCGGGGGGGTGGGGGTGTGGGATGCTCAGGGGTGTTCGGGGGTCCCCATGCCCCGGGGAGGGGATGCTCAGGGGTGTTTGGGGGTGCTCGAGGGGTTAAGTCCCGGGGGGGTGGAGGTGGGATGCTCAGGGGTGTTTGGGGGGTGCTCGGGGGGTGCTCATGTCCCGAGGGGGGGGTGTGTGCTCAGGGGTGTTCGGGGGTCCCCATGCCCCGGGGGACGGGGGGGCTGGGGGTGGGATGCTCAGGGGTGTTTTGGGGGTGCTCGGGGGGTGCTCATGTGGCGGGGGGGGATGCTCAGGGGTGTTTTGGGGGTGCTGATGTCCCGCGGGGGGTTCCCGCAGCCCGGGGGGGCTCTGCCGGAGCTTTTGGAGGATTGTTGGGACCCCGACCCCGAGGCTCGGCTCTCGGCAGAACGGGCGCTCCAGAGGCTGCAGCGTTTGGCCGCCGGACCCCCCCCATCCCCATCCCCCCCCCCGAACCCCCCCGGGACCTCCCCGGGACCCCCACCCCCCTCAACAGCGACCCAGAAGTGAGTGAAAGGGACAAACTCGGGGAGGGGGGGGGACAGCGGGTGGCACTGTCACCAACCCCACCCCCTCCCGGAAGGAACCCGCTCGGACGGACCCGCCCCCCCCCCTCGGCCCCCCCTTTCCTCTCCCCCCCCCCCCCCTTAACCCTGCGGGCGGGGCCGCGGCCGGAGCGAAGGCGGAAGGTGGGAGCGGGGCCCCCCCGGGACCCCCAAATCCTCCACACGCCCCACTGCGCTCCCTGAGCCCCCCGCACCCCTCTTTCCCCCCCCCCGCACCCCCAAAATCCCTTCCTGCACCCCATGACCCCCCCCGCACCCCCCCACACTCCCACCCCCCCCTGCACCCCTTTTGACCCCCCGAGCCCCCCCTACCCCCCAAAAGTACCCCCCCTGCATGCCCTGACACCCCCCATATTGCTGACACCCCCCCCCAAACTACTGTGCCTCAGTTTCCCCCCAGAGTCAGGGTGTGGGGGGGCTCCCAAAGGACCCCTCCTGGTGGGTTTTTTTTTGGGGGGGGGGTTTTTTACCTTTCCCCCCCTCACTCTCAGGTTCCGGGGCTGCCACCCCCTATGTGGGACCCCAGTTCAGGTAAGGGGGGAGGGGGGGAGGCACCCCCAAAGTGTGGGGGGGGCTTTCTCCTGCTCAACCCCCACCAGTGAGGGGGTCACCCCCCCCCCCTTCCTCACCTTCAAACCCCCCCCCATCAATTTTTTCCTTCCCCCCCAGGCCAGCCACCGCCCCCCAACCCTCTGTACCCCCCCCAGCCCCCCAATCCTTCCCCTGGGCTCCCCCCAAATCCCCTGGCAGGGCAGGGGCAGCCCCCCTACCCCCCCGGGGCCCCCCTGTGCCCCCCCCCTGTAACCCCTCCTTATCCCCCCTTGAACCCCTCGGGGCTCCCCATGGGACCCTCAGGGTGCCCCCCCCTCCAGCCCCCCCCCTTCTCCCTCCCCCGGGGACACCCCCTGTGCCCCCCCCAACCCCTTGGGCCCCCCCTGGACAAGAAGGCAGCAAAGAAGCTGAAGAAGAGGATGAAGAAGGCTCAGAAGAGGCACAAGGTGACATGGGGGGGGACACACAGGGGACATGGGGGGGACACCTCTGTGTTCCCTCCCCCCCCCCCGTGCTCATGGCTGTCCTGTTGTGTGTGTCCCCCAGCGCTCTTCCTCCTCCTCCTCCTCCTCCTCCAGCAGCGACTGAAGTCACCGTCACCTGAGTGGCCACCAGGGTCCTCCTGGGGCCACCATGACCAGCCATGTCCCCCTGGGACCACCTGGGACCCCCACGATCACCCGTGGCCACCTGGGACCACCCATGTCCCCTGGGACCACCTGTGGCGACCTGGGACCACCCATGGCCACCTGGGACCCCCCGGGACCCCCACGATCACCCATGTCCCCTTGAGACCACCCATGGCCACCTGGGACCCCCACGATCACCCGTGTCCCCCTGGGGCCCCCCGGGACCCCCATGATCACCCATGTCCCCTGGGACCCCCCGGGACCCCCACGATCACCCATGTCCCCTGGGACCACCCGTGGCCACCTGGGACCACCCGGGACCCCCACGATCACCCATGTCCCCCTGGGACCCCCACGATCACCCGTGTCCCCCTGGGACCCCCACGATCACCCGTGTCCCCCTGGGACCCCCACGATCACCCGTGTCCCCCTGGGACCACCCGTGGCCACCAGGATCCTCCTGGGACTTTCTGGAACCTCCCAGGACCACCCGTGGCCACCTGTGTCCCCGTGGGGTCCCCCTGTGGTGCCAGCTCAGGGGGTGTCCCCGCTGTCCCCCAATAAAGCCCAGGACACCCCCCCCACCACCTCGATGTCTCCTTTGGGATGGGGGGGGAGAGATGGGAGAATCCAGAGGGGGAGGGGAGGGACCCCCCCATTTCTCCCCAATCCCCCTCATTTCTCCCCAATTTTCCCCCATTTCTCCCCAATTCCTCTCATTTTGCCCCAATTCCTCTCATTTCTCCCCAATTCCCCTCATTTTGCCCCAATTCCCCCTCATTTTGCCCCAATTCCTCTCATTTTGCCCCAATTCCCCTCATTTTGCCCCAATTTCTCTCATTTCTCCCCAATCCCCCTCATTTCTCCCCAATTTTCCCCCATTTCTCCCCAATTCCTCTCATTTCTCCCCAATTCCTCTCATTTTGTCCCAATTCCCCCTCATTTTGCCCCAATTCCTCTCATTTCTCCCCAATTCCTCTCATTTTGCCCCAATTCCTCTCATTTTGCCCCAATTCCTCTCATTTCTCCCCAATTCCTCTCATTTCTCCCCAATTCCCCCTCATTTTGCCCCAATTCCCCTCATTTCTCCTCATTTCTCCTCTTCCCCCTCACACCCCTCCGGGACTCCTCCGCCCCGCATGGGGGCGCTCTTTCCCGCCCCTCCATTGTGGGGGGAGTTGCAAAGGGGGCGTGGCCATTGCTGCGAGGGGGGGGGGGGTGGAAGGGAGGAGGTGACGGCTGAGTGGGCGTGGCCAGGCACGGGGTGGTGCCGCTCTTTCCCCTCCCCCCGCCGCGTCTCGCTGCTCCGTCCGTTTCCGGGTCGGGCCGGGCTGTAAATCCCAGCGTTCCCGCCGCCCCCTCCCAGACCGACGCGGCCGCCGCACCAGGAGCAGCCGCTACCGCCTCCTCCTCCTCCTTCCTTCCTTCCTCCTCCTCCTCTTCCTCCTCCTCCTTCCTCCTCCTCCTTTTTCTTCTTCTTCTTCCTCCCGCCGCCATCCCGCCAGCCCGCTCCGGCGAGCTCCCTCTTCCCCCCCCACCTCCCTCCCCTCCTCCCCGCCCTCCCTCCTCCCGCTCCGGCTGGGAGCGCCCTTCTCCCGCCGCCCTTCCCGGCGCCGCTTCAGGTAGGCCCGACCCCCCCCCCTTCCCCCCCACCATTTACCACCTTCTCCTCCCCAAACTCCCTTCAATCCCTTTCTTTATCCTTTTCCTTTTCGCCCGGACTCAATCCGTTCGCCGACTTCCACAACGGCCGCCAAGCCGCGGCCTGGCGTAGCTCCCTTAAGCCGCCGAACGCCAGCCCGACGCCGGCCGCGCCCTCACGCCAGCTCGCGGCCTCCGTGCGGCCTACTCGCGGCCTAGGCCGCGGCCTGCGCGTTCGACGCGTCGCTGGCGGGGCCGGGATGGGGGGGGAGGGGGGGTTCGGTGTGGACTGGGGGGGTTATAAAGGGGGTGGGGGGCAACTCCGCAACCCCCCCTTCACCCCTAAACCCCCTTCTTAAGCCCCTCGGCGGGAACCGGGGCCGGGGAGCCGCGTGCGTCACATGGCGCCACCCCCCCCCCCCCCGAGATACCGGGGGAGATGAGGGGGGGTCAGAAAGATATTGATATTTCTTCACTCTTTTGGGTTTGTTTTGGGGTTTTTGGGGGTTTTTAGGTTTGTTTTGGGGTTTTTTTTTCTTGTTATTGGTTTTTTCTCCTCCCCTTTTGGGCCTTTTGGCGGCGCGGGGAGGGGACGGAGCCACCAATCCTTCCTTGAAAGACTTCTTGAGGATTCCCCCCCCCCCCCTGCAGCCGCCTCACTTCTTATCCACAACCCCCAGCACCCCTCACACCCCCCCCAAAAGGGATTTTCAGCTCCTTGGATCCCTCCCCTCCTCCAAACTCAGGATTTGGAGCCGCCCCCCCTCATCTCCCAGGACTCGCTTGGGACCCCCGAGGCCTCGGGCTCCGGTTTCAAACCGCGATCTCTGCCCCCCCCTCACTCCCCCTCCCCAATTAAAGGCTCCAAAGGTTCAATCCCAACCCCCCCAGGGTTATTTTTTCACCCATCCCAGGTTTGAGCCGAGTCCGCAGCCAGGGGGGGTTTGGAGAACCCTCCCTTTAACCAGTTCCCTCCTTTAAACTGGTCCCAGTTTGCTGCTGGGATCCACTGGGGGGACACGGGGGGGGAGTGGGGGTTTTCTCCTGGGGGGTTCCCTGCGAGCAGGATGAAGGTAAGGAGAACTTTGGGGAAAGTATTTGGAGTTTTGGGGTTTTTTTTCCCCTTTGTGTCGTGACTTGTTGTGTTTCTGGGAGGTTTTGTCCCCTCCTTTCCTCCCCCCCCAAAAACTCCTCCAACTTTTGGGGTTTTTTTGCCAAAAAAAAAAAAACAAAACCCCAGGAGGAAAAGAGGAGGAGGTTGAGAGCTTGGGGTGACCGAGCGACTTTGTCACCAGGGGCTTCGACATTCAAGCTTTTTTTTTTTTTTTCCACCTCAAACCGGACACTTTTGGGGCAAGTGATATTTTCAGGAGGCAAAACTCAACAGTTTTTTTTCTTCCAACCCTCGAATTTTGTCCCCTCCTCCCCGGCTTATTTTATTTTATTTTATTTATTTTATTTTATTTATTTATTTTATTTATTTTATTTTATTTTTTTTATTTTATTTTTTTATTTTATTTTTTTTATTTTATTTTATTTATTTTATTTTATTTTATTTTATTTTATTTTATTTTATTTATTTTATTTATTTTATTTATTTTATTTATTTTATTTATTTTATTTATTTTATTTACTTTATTTATTTTATTTACTTTATTTACTTTATTTTATTTACTTTATTTTATTTATTTTATTTTATTTACTTTATTTTATTTTACTTTATATTTTACTTTACTTTATTTTACTTTACTTTATTTTATTTTACTTTACTTTATTTTACTTTACTTTATTTTACTTTACTTTATTTTACTTTACTTTATTTTACTTTATTTTACTTTACTTTACTTTATTTTACTTTATTTTACTTTATTTTACTTTATTTTACTTTATTTTACTTTACTTTATTTTATTTTACTTTATTTTACTCTTTTTTTTTTTCATCTTTGCCGGGCTGCTAAAAAAACCCCAAACCGACCCAAAACCAAAAAAAAAAAAAGTGTTTTTAAGGTGATTTAATGATTTTTTTCCTTTTTATTTCCCGATCCGGGGGCCCCGGGGGTGTTTGGAAGGGGATCGGGGCCGCAGGTTGGGTGAAACCTGAGCTGGAGCTCATGTGGCTGCAGCTGCCGCAGGCGCTGGTGTGGAAAGCAGGGGGAGGGCTCAGTTTGGGGGGGGGGGTTCTGGGGTTTGGGGCTTGTTTGGAGTTTTGAGGGGGCCGTGGTGTGGGGTTTGGGGACTGGGTTTTGGGGGGGGGGGTTCTGATTTGGTTTGGGTTTATATTTGGATTTTTGGGGGTTGCATTTTGAGTTTTCAGCATTTTTTGGGGGTGTTTCTGATTTTTGGGGGGATTTCTATTTTGGTTTTTCAGCCTTTTTTGGGGGTTTCCCTTTTGGGTTTTTTTGGGGGGGGGTTTTCTGATTTATTTGGGATTTTTATTTTGCTTTTTGGGGGCTTTTATTTTGATTTTTAGCCTTGTTTTCTGGGGGTTTCCTTTTGGTTTTTTGGGGGTGTTTCTGATTTCAGGATTTCTGTTTTGATTTTTGGGGGTTGCATTTTGAGTTTTCAGCATTTTTTGGGGGTGTTTCTGATTTTTGGGGGATTTATATTTTGATTTTTCAGCCTTTTTTGGGGGTTGCCTTTTGGGGTTTTTTTGGGGGGGATTTCTGATTTATTTGGGATTTATATTTTGATTTTTGGGGGCTTTTATTTTGATTTAAAGCCTTGTTTTTTGGGGGTGTTTCTGACTTTTGGGGGATTTATATTTTGATTTTTCAGCCTTTTTTGGGGGTTTCCCTTTTGGGGTTTTTTTGGGGGGGTGTTTCTGATTTATTTGGGATTTTTATTTTGCTTTTTGGGGGCTTTTATTTTGATTTTTCAGCCTTGTTTTTTGGGGGTTCCCTTTTGGTTTTTGGGGGGTGTGTTTGTGATTTACTTGGGATTTCTATTTTGATTTTTTGGGGGTCACATTTTGATTTTTCAGCATTTTTGGGGGGTTCCCTTTTGGTTTTTTGGGGGTGTTTCTGATTTCAGGATTTCTGTTTTGATTTTTGGGGGTTGCATTTTGAGTTTTCAGCATTTTTTGGGGGTGTTTCTGATTTTGGGGGGATTTATATTTTGGTTTTTCAGCCTTTTTTGGGGGTTCCCTTTGGGGGTTTTTGGGGGTGTTTCTGATTTATTTGGGATTTATATTTTGCTTTTGGGGGGCTTTTATTTTGATTTTTAGCCTTGTTTTTTGAGGGTTCCCTTTTGGATTTTTCGGGGGGGTGTTTGTGATTTATTCAGGATTTATATTTTGATTTTTCAGCCTTTTTTGGGGGTTTCCCTTTTGGGGTTTTTTGAGGGGGGGTTTCTGATTTATTTGGGATTTATATTTTGCTTTTTGGGGGCTTTTATTTTGATTTTTAGCCTTGTTTTTTGGGGGTGTTTCTGCTTTTTGGGGGATTTATATTTTGATTTTTCAGCCTTTTTTGGGGGTTCCCTTTTGGGGTTTTTTGGGGGTGTTTCTGATTTATTCAGGATTTATATTTTGATTTTTCAGCCTTTTTTGGGGGTTCCCTTTTGGGTTTTTTTGGGGGGATTTCTGATTTATTTGGGATTTATATTTTCATTTTTGGGGGCTTTTATTTTGATTTTTAGCCTTGTTTTTTGGGGGTGTTTCTGATTTTTGGGAGATTTATATTTTGATTTTTCAGCCTTTTTTGAGGGTTCCCTTTTGGGGTTTTTTGGGGGGTGTTTGTGATTTAGTCAGGATTTATATTTTGATTTTTGAGGGTTCCCTTTTGGTTTTTTTGGGGGGGTGTTTCTGATTTTTTTTGGATTTATATTTTGATTTTTGGGGGGGTCACATTTTGATCTTCCAGCCTTGTTTTTGGGGGGGGCTTCTGATTTATTCGGGATTTCTATTTTGCTTTTTGGGGGCTTTTATTTTGATTTTCAGCCTTGTTTTGGGGGTTCCCTTTTGCTTTTGGGGGGGGGAAGTGTTTCTGATTTATTCATAATTTACATTTTGATTTTTAGCCTTATTTTTGGGGGTTCCCTTTTGTTGTTTTTTTTTTGTGGGGGGGTTTACTTTATTTCTGGGGAGTTTCCAAATTATTTCTTCCTCCCTTTGAGTGATTTCAGCTGCTCTTTGGGGGGGGGGGGTCCCAACCTCCCCCCGAGTTCAACCAAATCCTCTTGGGGGGCTTTAAGGGCTCAGTTCAGGAGGGCCCCATCTCAGCTGCTAAAACAACCACATGGACACAACCCCCCCACCCCTCCCAGTGCCAAATCACTGAGATGAGGCTGAAAACATCCCGGGGGGGTCAGCAGCCCCCCCAAAATGTGACAAAAGTGAACACTTTGGGTTTATTTATTTTTTTTTTTCCTCCCAGCTCCGCTGACTCAGCGACCAAAGCCCCCCCAGCCCCCCAGCACAGCTCAAGATGGACACTGGTGTCATTGAAGGGGGGCTAAATGTCACACTCACCATCCGGCTACTCATGCATGGCAAGGTAGGGGAGGGGGGAATTGGGGGGTTTTGGGGTTTTTTTGGTGGGGGGAGTGTTATTTTTTGAAGCCCCCTCCCTCAGCATCCTGGAGTCAAACAGGGTTGAAGTTGCAGCAGTGTTAGGAGTGGTTTGGGGATCCTGCTGGCTCTGGGGTCTCCTGTGATGCTTTAAAAGCAGAAAATAGCAGTGAAAAAAAATAAAATAAGTTGGGGATAGTTTTTTATTCTTATTTTGGGGGGTTATTTTGAAGCCCCCTCCCACAGCACACTGGAGTCAAGCAGGGTTGAAGTTGCAGCAGTGTTAGGAGGGTTCTTGGGATCCTGCTGGCTTTGGGGTGTCTTGTGATGCTTTAATAGCAGAAAATAGCAGTGAAAAAATGAAAATAAGTTGGGGATAGTTTTTTATTTTCATTTTGGGGGGGTTATTTTGAAGGCCCCTCCCACAGCATCCTGGAGTCAAGCAGGGTCGAAGCTGTAGCAGTGTTAGGAGGGTTCTTGGGATCCTGCTGGCTCTGGGCTCTCCTGTGATGCTTTAAAAGCAGAAAATATCAGTGAAAAAATGAAAATAAATTGGGGAGATGTTTTAATTATTATTTTGGGGGGGTTGTTTTGAAGCCCCCTCCCACAGCACCTCAGTCAAGTGGGGATGGACTTGTGGCACTGTTGGGAATGTGCTGCTGGCTCTGGGGTGTCTTGTGATGCTTTAATAGCAGTGATAAAACTGAAAATAAATTGGGGAGATGTTTTAATTGTTATTTTGGGGGGGGTTATTTTGAAGGCCCCTTCCCAGCATCCTGGAGTCAAGCAGGGATGGAGTTGCAGCAGTGTTAGTGTTCTTGGGATCCTGCTGGATCTGGGGTGTCTTGTGATGCTTTAAAAGCAGAAAATAGCAGTGAAAATAAATAAAATAAGTTGGGGATAGTTTTTTATTCTCATTTTGGGGGGGTTGTTTTGAAGGCCCCTCCCACAGCACCTCAGTCAAGTGGGGATGGAGTTGTGGCACTCTTGGGAATGTGCTGCTGGCTCTGGGGTGTCTTGTGATGCTTTAATAGCAGTGATAAAACTGAAAATAAATTGGGGAGATGTTTTAATTGTTATTTTGGGGGGGTTGTTTTGAAGGCCCCTCCCACAGCATTCTGGAGTCAAGCAGGGTCGAAGCTGTAGCAGTGTTAGGAGGGTTTTGGGGATCCTGCTGGTTCTGGGGTCTCCTGTGATGCTTTAAAATCAGAAAATATCAGTGAAAAAAAATAAAATAAGTTGGGGATAGTTTTTTATTCTCATTTAGGGGGGGTTATTTTGAAGCCCCCTCCCACAGCACCTCAGCTTCAAGTGGGGATGGAGTTGTGGCACTCTTGGGAATGTGCTGCTGGCTCTGGGGTGTCTTGTGATGCTTTAAAAGCAGAAAATATCAGTGCAAAAAAATGAAAATAAATTGGGGAGATGTTTTAATTATTATTTTGGGGGGGTTATTTTGAAGGCCCCTCCCACAGCACCCTGGAATTGAGCAGAGTTGGAGCTGTAGCAGTGCTGGGAATGTTCCTGGCACCCCCGTGGCTCTGGGCCTTCTTGTGATGTTTCAAGAGCTGCAAATATCAATGAAATTAAACTCGGGGAGAGGTTTTTGGGGTTTTTTTGGGGGGGTGGGATTTATTTCTGAGCCCACTCCCCTCCCACTGCACTTGGGACTCTGTTGAGGTTGGAGTTGTGGCAGCGTTGGGAATGTCCTTGGGGTGCTGCTTGCTCTGAGGTTTCTTGTGATGCTTTAAAAGCAGGAAATATCAATTAAAAAAAATAACTTTTGGGGGAGTTTGGGGTTTGTTTTGGTTTCTTGGAACGAAGGGAGGGCAGTGACATTCTGAGGTCTCTTTGGAAACACCAAAATTGAGCTTTATAAAGCTTGGGCTACGCTGAGTTTTGTTTCCAGCAACTGATGAAGTTGTTCTTTCCCTCCCAGGAGGTGGGCAGCATCATTGGGAAGGTGAGTCAGCCCCCCTCCCCAGAGCCCCCCACCCCATTTTAATCCCAACCTTCCCCCCCCCCCCTTAAATCTTCCTTAAACATCTTCCCCCTTCCCTCTCTCCATAGAAAGGGGAATCCGTGAAGAAGATGCGTGAGGAGGTGAGTCTGGGGGGGACTGAGGAGGGGTCGGGGGGGGGATTGAGGAAGGGTCTGGGGAGGGATTGAGGAAGGGTCTGGGGGGGATTGAGGAAGGGTCTGGGGGGGATTGAGGGGGGGTCTGACCAAGGTGGCTCCATATAGGAGGAGTTTGGAGGCAGCAGACAGGGGGGGGGATGCTGTGAGGTGTAGGCAGGAGCTCATGAGGAGAAGATGGCTGCTGGGAGAGGGAGAAACCTTGAAAAGATTTCACCCAACAACCCCCCCTACCCTGGGTCTGTTCTGGTTCTTTCAGGGTGATGGGGGAAAAGGGGAGGGGATGTTTTCAGTGGGTTTTTTTTTTTTTTGGTTTTTTTTTCTGGGGGGGGGTTGAGGTTGCTGTTGTTTTCCTCTTCCCCCCCTCCTTCTCCCCTCTCCAGAGTGGTGCTCGCATCAACATCTCGGAAGGGAATTGCCCTGAGAGGATCATCACCCTGGCAGGACCCACCAATGCCATCTTCAAAGCTTTTGCCATGATCATTGACAAACTGGAAGAGGTGGGGTTCCCCCCAAACCTTGCAGACCTCCCCCCCCCCTTCAAATTTACCCCTCCAGAAGGTTAAAACTCCACCTCATGGTGTTTTCAGGGGGGGGCTGGGGGGCTTGAGCTTTGCCCAGCAGAGATCAAGGTCCAGGGTGCCAGAACCCTGCAAGAATTTCTTTGGGAGGGGGAGGGAGAGCACACACCAAACCCCCCCTGCCCCCCCAGATAAAGAGTTTGAAGTATTTGGGGCTTCAGAACTCAGTTTAACCCCTGCCCCCCCTCATACCTTGGGAGCAGCTCTGGGGGATTGGAGTTGAGTTGGGCTGTGTGAAGGACACCCCCCCCTTACACCTCTGAGTTTCTGGAGGGGGGGATATTGATCCTGGATAATCTTGGCTGTGGGGGGGCTGTGATGTCCTCCAAGAGGCTTCCCCCCCCACCTCAGGGACCTCTTTGGGCCTCCAGGGGCTTCTTTACCCCCCCCTCAGTCATTTTAGGGGCTCCCCCCTCCCTCTGGGGTCCTTTGGGGGGCTTCTTCCCCTCCTTCTCTGAGGGTGTGTGTGTCCCCCCCCAGCATTCCCAGTGCCAGGTGGGAATGAAAGGTTTTTATTGTTGTCACTCCCTTGAGCCAGGGCCTCCCCCACCACTCCTGACCTAACTCCCCAGCCCCCCCTGTCCCCCCCTCCCCAATTTATTTTTGTCCCTTTTGTCACCTCCCCCCCACTCCAGGGATGGGGGAATCTCTGCTCAACCACGGGATGTGGCAGCACTGAGACCCCCACACCCCCCCTACAACCCCTTCTCCTGTGATGAGAGGAGTGGGATCAACTCCCCCATTTTGGGGAGATTTCCCCCTTTTTCCCCTCTTTCCCCCAAACTTTTCCTCTCAAACCCTTCTGGAAATTCAGCACAAAACCCTCCCCCCTTGCCCTGCCTCTACCAGTCTCACTTTACCTGACCTCATCACCTCACTTACTGGTTGGGGAAGGGGTGGAGGGGTTGTTGTGTGTGTCCTGTTCCTTCCCACCCACCCCCCCCCCCCCCTGAAGCCCCCTCCCCAATTTTTCCCCCCAGGACATCAGCAGCTCCATGACCAACAGCACTGCCGCCAGCCGCCCCCCAGTCACCCTCCGCCTCGTTGTCCCTGCCAGTCAGTGTGGGTCCCTCATTGGCAAAGGGGGGTGCAAGATCAAAGAGATTCGAGAGGTAAGGCTTTAAAATAGGGGGGGGAAGTGTGGTTTCAATCTTAGAGTCACCCCCCTCAACCCTTTTCTGGGTTTGTTTACCTGTTTTGGGGGAGTTTCTTCTGGTTTTAGCACTGGGGGAATGAAACCTGCAGGGGTTTTCTTGAGTTCTGGGTTCCCCTCTCTTGACCCCCTGGCTTTTGGGTGGTGGTGGGGGGGCCTGCCAAGCCTGTGATGCTCCTCAGCACCACAGTTTGTAGGGCAGGGGGGAGTTAATTCTGTTCTAGGGAGTGGGGGGGGATTAATCTCCAGTGGCATCACACGGGTGACAGCAACACACCCGCCCCTGTCATTCCCAGCTAGGATTAAATTTATTTTTAGTGACAGAAAGGAAGGGACAGTTTTATCCCCCACCCCCCAGGGGTTTCCTAAATCGGGGGGGGGGCTTTTCTTGACCTTTATTTTTAATCCCAGAGCACGGGGGCTCAGGTCCAGGTGGCTGGGGACATGTTACCCAACTCCACTGAGCGAGCAATCACCATTGCTGGGATCCCACAGTCCATCATCGAGTGTGTCAAACAGATCTGCGTCGTCATGCTTGAGGTAAGACCTTTATTTTTATCCCCTCCCCCTTTATTTTTATCTTTTTTTTTTTAATCTCTTCCTCCCCTACCCCCCCCCCCCACTCAGGGTTTCCCCCTCAGTCCTTTCCCAGCTGCCCAAAAGCGCTGAGGATGCAGAAGCAGCTGTAGGGAGAGAGGTTATAAAGGGGAAGGGGGATATAAAAGGATATCTGGGGATTATGATCTCATCCAGGTGAAGCTTTGGAGCTCCTTTAACCCCGGGTCATGCAGGCCTCCAAGCTCTTTGTGTCCCCCTAGTGTCACCCAGTAGGGTGACACTGCTGTCCCCAAGCTCCTCGGTGTGTGTCCCCATCCCTTGGTATTGGGGTGATTCTGCCTCTTGCTGGAGGAGGGTTGTCTTTTTATTTAAAGAAGTTTTTTAATGAGGAAGGGGTGGGGGGTGTTGTGGATGTTGGTAGCATTTGGTGGCTGAACCTGTCCCCCTTTTTTTTTTTTTTATTGTCCCCCAGTCCCCCCCAAAGGGAGTCACCATCCCGTACCGACCCAAGCCATCCAGCTCTCCTGTCATCTTTGCAGGGGGTCAGGTAAGGCCTTTCCTCTGTTCCTGGGGGGTGGGGCTCAAAAAGGGGAGGGGGGGAAGATGTGTGTTGGTACCCAGGTGCCAGCACCTGTCACCTGCTCTGTGTTCTTGTCACCTCCACTGCTTCCTCTGGAGCCTCCTCCAAACTTAAGGGAGGGGAGAGAGCAAAAGGGGGGGTGGGATGGGGGGGGGGGGCTCACAAGCTTGTTCTGGGGAGGAGGGGGGGTGTCTGGTAAACACCCCTGGAGCTCCCAATTTGAGGGAGGGGGGAGGCTGAGGAGAGCAGGGGGGGAGTTAAATCCAGCCAAGGCTCTGGCTGCCAAAATTCAGGTTTTTGTCTCTGCTCTGAGGACTTGGTTGGAGGGTTTGGGGGAGGGGGGGGTGTTCTTTGTTTTTTGGGGTGCAGAGGTTTAGTTTGTGCCATGGGGGGGGCTGTGTGGAAAGGTTTCATCTTGGGGAGGGTGTAGCTGTCAGGTGAGGTGGGATTTGGTCTCTCCAGCACTGGGCTGAGTCAAGGACAGGGCTCCAAATTCCTCCCCCACTCTCTGCCACCCCCCCACGTCCCCCTGCACCCCCATTTTGGGTGGTGGTGTGCTGGGTGGGTGTCCTCACCCAGGGGGTGGGGGTTACTTTTTCCCCACCCCCCCTCACAGTTGCTGTAAACCACCTGGAATAAAACTTAGCAACTTGTGTGAAGGCATTTGCTGCTGGCAGGGAGAGAGTTTTGTTGTCTTTTTGGTTTTTTACCCCCCCTCCTGGGGTGGGCTCCCCTGAGGACCCCCCCCCCAGAACCTCTCCCATGGACAGGGTGCAAGCAGGGAAAGGGGGTGCTGCCCACAGCCCCCCCCGAGCCAACCCTGACCTTGACACCCCCACCCCCCAGCTGACATGCTGCTTTTGTCCCTTTCCTCACCTTGCCACCCCCCCTTCCTCCTCCCCCCCCCCTCCAGCATCCTCTTCCTCCCCTGCATCCTCCCCCACAGCTTCTCCCACAGCTCTGGACCCTGGGGAGAGGAGAGGGGGACCCCCTCAGAGGGTTTATCTGTGCCCCCCTCCCCATAATCCCACTTTTTGCCACAGGGGGGTGGTTCTTATACTCTGTGCCCCCCCCACAGTGGTTCTTTCCCCAGTAGAGCAGTGAGCAGCAGGCTATGCATCTTTCCTTCCCTTTTTCCCCCCCCCTTTTTTTTTTTTCCTGCCTTCCCCTCCTTCTTCCCACCCCCTTGTTCCTTGTCTTCCACCCCTCTCCCCCAGCCTGAGCTGGGTTGGGGGGGTTGCCCATGCAATCCCCAACACCCCCCTGCCCCCCCCCCAAGCTTCATCCCCATTTTGGAGCAGGGATTTTTGGTTTTGTTGTGTTTTTATTTTGTGGTTTTTTTTTTTGTCTTTGCAAGCTGCATTAGAGCAGGTTCAACCTTCCAGAAACCTTAAATCCACCCCAAACTCTCTTTTTAAAAAAGAAACATGAAAAAAAAAAAAATATTAAAATTAAACCCCCTTTCCCCCCCTCAGGAGAGAGAAAAAAAAAAAAAAAAAAAAAAGTGTTTTAACAATGTGATTTTTTTTTTTTTTGGTGTTAGCTAAAAAAAAAAAACAAAAAAACAAACCAAAAACTTTAAAGTTTTCTGGGATTTGCCAGCCCTGGAGACTGAAGTCCTCTAATTTATCCACAGGACAGGTACAGCAGCGGCAGTGCGAGCTACCCCCACACCGCCCCATCCATGTGCCTCAACTCTGACCTGGAGGGACCACCTCAGGAGGTGAGAGGGGAGCTCAGTCTCCATGGCCCGCTCAATCCTTGGCCTCTCTGAGACTGCCAACAAGGGTGGCATATTATTATTATTTTTTTTTTTTTTATATATATATATATTTATCCCCCTTTCCCTCCCCACTTCCCTGCCTCCTTCCCCCCTTCACCTTCGTTCCCCCCCTTTTTCCCTTTTCCAAACGAATCGCAACCAAACGAACGACCCGAATCCCTCTTCTCCTGATTTTAAAGAAAAATAATAATAAAACCCCACCCATTTCCACCTTCCCCACCCAAACTCCACCCCCAAACCCACCTCCCCACCCCCCCAAACCTTTTCACCAACCAACCAACCAACCCCATCTCTGGTGGCTTTTGGGGGGGAACTCTTGAGGCCACCAAACCTCTCCTCACGCAGGCCACGCGGCAGCCACTGCATGGCAACGAACTTGGGCCAATTCCAGCCTGGGCTGCAGTTCTTCCGGTGACCTGGAAGTGAGGCTGTGTACCCTCCCCCCTTTTATCCCCTTCCTATCCTGCCCCCCCTTCACCCCTACACACCTTAAACTTACCCTTACCCCCTTTAAACCCACCCATTCCCCCCCAAAAAGAAAAATAAATATATATACAAAAGACACCCCCCCCCCCTTAGCCAGCCAGACCCCAGTGATTGACCCTTTCTGGGTAGCTTCAGGAGGACTCTGAAGTCTGTGGCTGTCCCTTAACATCAAGACATGGAATTGTGGCAGGTCAGGCACTCAGCCTTGTCCCCCCCAACTCCTTTCCAAGCCCCCCCCCCCCCTCCCTTTCCCAAAACCTCTTTTTTTTTTTTATTTTTATTTTATTGCCATGGTAGCCAGCTCCAGCCTGTAGCTTGCCCAGCACCAAGTGACGAGAGGACTCGCAGTCAGGGGATTTATTTTGGAGTTGTTTCTTTTTTTTTTCTTGCTTTTTGATTTTTTTTTTTATTTTTTTTTTCTTCAACTTGAGGGGGGGGGGTGGTTGGGCCAGGAGAACAAAACAAAAGCACCAAAACAAAAAAAAATTAAACAAAAAAACCAAAGAGGGGCCGGGAGCTGTAGCAGGGATGGGGGGTACGTGTGGGGAGGGGGGCTTGGAGACACTCCCCTGTCAGCAGGACAGGGATTTTGGGGAGGGGGGGGTAGGGTTTAGCTGCATTTTCGGACTCCACCACACCATGTAACATCTTCATCAAGATCCCAGCCGTTCTCTTTTGGTTTATTTTTTTTGTTACCTCCCACTTTTTTCCCCTATTATTTTCCTTTGGATTCTATTTTTTTTTTATTTTTTAAACAGAGGGGTGGGGGGGACGGCTCCAACCTGTCCAACTCCCCAATTTTATATTTTTTTTTCATTTTTTTTTCATTTTATTTTTGACCCCCCCTCCTCCCCCTTCTTTTCCTCCCTAAATTCAACAGCCCCTATAGAACCAAACCAAATTACTGATTCCAGCATCAATCCGTCCCCTTCCTCACCTCTTTCTTTCCCTGCCCCAGCTTCCCTCCCACCCACCCCCACCCCCCCAAAAAAAAAAAAAAAAAAGAAAAAAAAACAAAACAAAAAAGAAACCAAACAAACAAAACAAACAAAAAAAAAGAACTTTCCACCTTGGCTCTCTGACTTCCTGGCTGGGTGCAATCTGTCTGTCCCTGGGTGGCTGTCCAATGGTTGTTAATAGGACTTTTTGTTTTCCTCCTTTTTGTAGGCCTATACCATTCAAGGACAGTATGCCATTCCACAGCCAGATGTAAGTTTTATTTTACAACTTCTTGTCTCAAAATCCAACTCCTCCCCCCCCTTCCCCCTTTCCCCAACCTTTCACCCTTTCCCTTTCCCCTTCCTTTACCTCCTCCCCTCACTCCAAGACAAATCTCCTTCAGCCTGGGCTTTCTCCAGCCTGAACAACTTGAGCTGATGGAAGCATTTAAACCCCCTCAAGAAAAAAGAAAACCCTTTTAACCCATCCCCCCCACAGCCACTTTCATCCCCCCTCAAACCTTTCCTTTTTCCTCTTAGATTTTATTCTGCTTTTTTGTTGTGTCTTTTTTTTTTTTTTTCCCCCACCCCCCCAGTTTGGCATTTTACACTTTTCCCTTGGGCTCCTTTGCTACTCCCCCCCCCCCACTTTCCCTTTTTATTTGATTCATTTTTCCTCTTCAATTTGGCACATAGCCCCCCCTGCCCCTCAAAAAACCCCTCCAAAACCCCCCCCCCAAAGCATGATGCATGATCCTCACTCTCATGGGCTTCTCCCAGGGGACAGCTTGGCCCAGCCAGGTGGCATTTGATGGACATTGGAGCTGTGGGGGGGACACACACACACACAAAACCCACCCCCACCCCCCCAAAAAAAAAAAACCAACCCAAACCCCAATTCATTGTCCCCTCCTGTCCCAAATAATGGTGACAAGGGCCACCACCATCTTCTGGCACCCATCCTCATCCTCTAGGTTTGTTGAGGGGGTTCAGTGAAGAGAGGGGAGGGGGCTTAGGGTGATGATTGCTTGGAGGGGGGGGCTCTGTCCCCACCACCCTGGTGTACTGCTGCTTCTCTCCAAGCTCCTTTCCCCTTATGGGGGGGGGGGTGAGGGGGAAGGGGAAGTGGGGGGCAGCCCCCCATCACCCCCCCTTCCCCCCAGGTCTGACAAGGGGGGAGCCACAGTGTGTAAAGGGGGTGGGGGGTGTCAGTGGGGCTGTTTGTTTCTGCTGTGAATCCTGCCCCCTCCTTCCAGCTTGGGAAATGGCTAATGGTAGATCTGTTTTTTTCTTTATTTTTTATTTTATATCCCTTTCCCCCTTCTTTTTATTTTTTTTTTTATTCCCCCCCCCTCTTTCTAGCTGACCAAGCTGCACCAGTTGGCAATGCAACAGTCACACTTTCCAATGTCTCATGGCAACACTGGATTCAGTGGTATGGAAACTCCTTCTCTCTTTTTTAGCATAGTTTGTTGGTTTTGGTTTGGTTTTATTATGGTTTTTTTTTGGGAGAGGGGGGGTGTGTGGACAGCCCCCCTGTTTACCCCAAACTTTGGGCTCCTTTTACACTGGGGATGGGGGAGGAGAAGGGGGGGGGGGCAGCCCCTGCTTTGCTCAGCTCACCAGGATCAAAACATTATCTGAAATGCAAGCAAAAAAATCAAATTAAGGCAAAAAAAAAAATCTGAAATCAGAGCAAAAATCATTTCTGAAGCAGAAGAGTTTCAAGTGAAAGCAAGAAAAAGTCTCAAAGCAAAAGAAAAGCTGAAATGAAAGCAAAAAAGATTGCAAAGCAAAAATGTTCTCAAGTTGAGAGCAGAAAGATCTCAGATGAGAGCAAAAGATCTCCAAGCACCAAGATCTCAAACCAGAAATCATCTCCAAGGAGAGCAAAACCAAAAGGGTCTCAGATTGAGCCCAAAGGGTCTCAAATTGTGAACCCAAAAGATCCCAAAGCTCTAAAAGGTCTCAAAAATGAGAGCAAAAAGGTCTCAAAGCAAAACATCTCCAATGAGACCAAAAATCATCTCAAACCAAACCAAACAAAAGATCTCAACCTCAGCCATCCCTCCTGATTCCCTTTGTGCTCTTTCTGGGGGTGATTTGCTCTCACTGGGGACCCCCAGAGGGGAGAAAAAGAGTCCAAAACCCCCCTAAAAAAAAAAAAAAAAGCCAAATTCATCAATCCTCCAGCAGGCAGGGCCTCCATGCTGCTTCCCTTCCTCTTCCTCCCCACCCTCTGCAGCTCTGACCCTGGGAGCTCTTTTCCCCCCTTTCCCCAAACCCTGCAGCACCTTTTTCTTTCCCCTCCGGCTACCAAATTTGCTTCAAGGCTTCCAAAAAAACAAACAAAAAAACCACAAAAGGCAAAAAAAAAATTGAAAATGGAAAAAAAAAAAAAAAAAAAAGGCAAAAAGGGATCCATTTGGGGCTTCAAATTGGAGGCAGCCCCCACTCATTGTCCCTTGTATCTTAACAGGCATTGACTCCAGCTCTCCGGAGGTGAAAGGCTATTGGGGTAATGATCCAAAAACAAAAAAAAATCCCAAAAATCTCCCAGTTTTGGGGGGGGGGCTCACTGCTGCTCCCTGGGGGGAGGGGGGGAAACTCCTTCTCCCTCTTCAAGGCTGCAGGGATGAGGGGAGGGGGAGGGGGAAGGGAAATTTGGGGAGGGGGTAAGCTGTAGAAGGGGGTAGAGGGGTGGGTGTGTGTGTGTGTGTCCCCCCCCTTCCCTCCTTCCTTTTGTCCTCTGACATACACACCCCCCCCCCCTCCTCAAATCACACAGTGGGGTTAAGGGGAGAGGTTTTCTTCCCCCCTCCCCAGAATAAAAAAGAGAAAATAAAAATAAAAGAGTTGGATCCCATTGTGAGCCCCCACCACCCTATTTGCTGGGGTGAAGGGAGGGGGCACAGCACCCCAGTGTGTCCCCAGGTCACTTCACACACCCCTTCTCCCCCCCCCAAGAAGAATTCAAGGTGAGGAGGGGGGCTTTGAGGCTCCCATTGAAGGTGGGGGGGAGGGGGTTTAATTTTATTTTAAAAATCCTCTTCAAAGACATCCAAGTGAAGAGGAGGAGAGGAAGGGTGGGTGGGGGCTCAAAGTGGAGCCCCCCAGTCCCAAAAGGAGAAACCCCCTTCCAAAATGGAGCCCCCCTCCACCCCCCCCCCCTCCCCCAGTGGCTCTGAAGCTGAGCCCCTGGTGCCATTTTGGGGAGAGGGGAGGGGGGGAAGAACCCAAATGAGGTGGGGAACATCCTGGGGGGCAAGGGGAGCAGAAGGGGGTGTTGTGGAGGAACCTCAGAGCATCCTCCTGCCCCAGGTTTTGGAGGGGGGGGGGTGTTGGGGGCTTTGCTGCTGCCCTCCCCCACTCCTCTCCCACCCTCTTTGTGTGTCCACATCCCAACCCTAAATGTTATTTCTTTTTCTCAAGCAGGTTTGGATGCTTCTGCTCAAACCACCTCCCATGAACTCACCATTCCAAATGATGTGAGTAGATCAGGAGTGGAGGTGTGATGTTTTGGGGGGGGGGGTTAACTGGGCTGTAATGGTTTGAAACTGGGAGATTGAGGTTGGATCTGGAGGAGGAATTCTTCTTTGGAATGGGGGGTGGGGAAACTGTGGCTGCTCCATCCCTCTTTTTGGGGGGGAGGAAGGGGCTTGGAGCCACTTGGGTGGTGGGAGATGGTCCCTGGTGGCACTGGATGGTCACCAAGGTCCTTGCAGTCCAAACCATCCCATGATCCAACAAAAGGAGGTGGAGGTGCTCCCAGGTTTTGGGTTCAAAGCCCCAGGAGGAGCTTCTTGGATCTCCCCAAACCACCTCCTGGGTGATAAAACCAAACCTGGAGGTGGATCAGGGACAAGTTGAATGGGGTTTGGAACCACTTGGCTGGTGGGAGGTGACCTTTGATGACACTGGATGATCCCTAAGGTCCTTCCAGCCCAACCCACCCCAAGCTGTGGGAATGTTGCCAAAGTTTGCCTTCAAAGCCACGGGGTGGGGGCACTTCCTGGTCCCTTCTTGCTACCACCTCATCCCTTCCCTCCTCCCAGTCCAAAAGAAAAAACCCATTTCATCTCCTCACCTTCCCCTTGGGCCCCTTCCTTTTGGGCTAGTCAAGCCAGGAAGGACCCAAACCACCTATTTGGTGGTGGGTAACCCATTATTTTAATTTTTTTCTTGCCCCCTCCCCAGCTGATTGGCTGCATCATCGGGCGCCAGGGCGCCAAGATCAACGAGATCCGTCAGATGTCGGGGGCTCAGATCAAGATTGCCAACCCCGTGGAGGGCTCCACTGACAGGCAGGTGACTATCACTGGATCTGCAGCCAGCATCAGCTTGGCCCAGTATCTAATTAATGTCAGGTAAGCCTCCTCTTCATCAACTTTGGGGTTTTTTTTCCTAAGGGAGGGTGGCTGAACCCCACGTTGGGCACCGATTTGGTTTCCTCGTCCCTGTTTTGGTTTTTCCTCTTTTTATCCTCCTTCCACCCCCCCTGTTTTCCTTTCCCTCTCCTTCCTGTCCCAGTTGTTTTTTTCCTGCTGCTTCACAGTCTCCCCTGGTAAAAGGAAAATTTCTCCAGGTGAATTGTAAGCCCCGTGGCTACTGAAAGCCAACTTTGGGCTCAGGGCCAGCTCTGCTTTTTGGCTTTAGTGAGGACTTTTTTGGCATCTGCTCCTGGAGATCCCTTAGGGTGCTAGCATCCCAAAGGGAAGGATTTGGGGGCAAAGTTTGGCTCTTTGGGGGCTGTTTGGCCCTTGGAAGTGGCCAGTTAGCCCAGTGACACACCCGGTGGCCCTACTGGCCACCCTCCCTGGGGCAGGATGTGGTAAATATTCCATCTACTCAGCCCCCAAGGTGTCCCCTGGGATCCTGTCCCTTGGCCACTGCCTCCCCACAAGCCCTGGGGACATCCCCAGGGGATTTGTGTCACCAGGTGACACCGGGGTGGCCCTGGCAGCTCCTCAGGAGATGCCAACATCCATTGCTCCCACTTTGGGTCTTTTTTTGGCATGTTCCACCCTCAGTCCAGGTGCTGGGACCACCCCAGGGGGCCCATGGGGGGAGGTGGGGGTCCCAGTGTTGAGGTCACCCCCCTAGGAAGTGCCCCCCCCCTCTTCCCCCCCCTGTGCAATTTGAAACTGTTTGTCCTCTGCTTTTTCTTTTTGTTTTTGTGCTGTATCCCTCCCACTTCCCTGTCTCTTCCCCCCTCTTCCTCCTTTTATTCCCCCCCTCTTCCTCCTTTTATTTCCCCCCTCTTCCTCCTTTTATTTCCCCCTCTCTTCCTCCTTTTATTCCCCCCCCTCTTCCTCCTTTTATTCCCCCTCTCTTCCTCCTTTTATTCCCCCTCTCTTCCTCCTTTTATTTCCCCCCTCTTCCTCCTTTTATTTCCCCTCTCTTCCTCCTTTTATTTCCCCTTTCTTCCTCCTTTTATTTCCCCCCTCTTCCTCCTTTTATTTCCCCCCTCTTCCTCCTTTTATTTCCCCCCTCTTCCTCCTTTTATTTCCCCTCTCTTCCTCCTTTTATTCCCCCCCTCTTCCTCCTTTTATTCCCCCCCTCTTCCTCCTTTTATTCCCCCCTCTTCCTCCTTTTATTTCCCCCTTCCTCTTCCTCCTTTTGTTTCCCCCTTCCTCTTCCTCCTTTTATTTCCCCCCCTCTTCCTCCTTTTATTCCCCTCCCTCTTCCTCCTTTTATTCCCCTCCCTCTCTGTCCTTCCCCCCCTTCATTTCCCCTCCTCCCCCCTCCCTTTTTTCCCCTTTTTTCTCCTCTGTTCCAGTTTAGAAACTGCCAAACCCTCCTCCCAGGCAGCCTCCGTCGCCATCCCCGACCACCACCTCAGCATCTCTCAACCCTCCACCCCTTCTTCTTCTTCTTCTTCCTCCTCCACCACCACCGCCCCCTCGGGGGGAGGGGGCTCGGAACCGCCCCCCGGGCTCCCCACTCCTCCTCCTCCTCCTCCTCCCTGTGTCTCCAGTCTGCTTGGCATCAAACCCGTCCCTCTCCTGGCTCTCAGTGTCCTGGCCAAGGCCCCCCCCGGACCCTCCAAGCCCAAAGCTGACAAACCGCGGTTCTCACCGTACTGACCCGGTCCCGACCCGGTCCCGACCTGGTCCCCACCCACCGGGAACGCCCCCGTCTGCCTCTGCCTCCTGCTTCCCTCCTGCATCATCACCTCTTCCCTTCTGGGGCTTTTGTTTTGCCTTTTCATCTCCTCTCTCCTTTTATCTCTTCCTCCTCCTCTCTTTCTCTCTCTCTTCTTCCTCCTCTCTCTCTCTTCCTCTTCCTCCTCCTCTCTCTCTCTTCCTCTTCCTCCTCCTCTCTCTCTCTTCCTCTTCCTCCTCCTCTCTCTCTCTTCCTCTTCCTCCTCCTCTCTCTCTCTTCCTCTTCCTCCTCCTCTCTCTCTCTTCCTCTTCCTCCTCCTCTCTCTCTCTTCTTCCTCCTCTTCTCTCTCTCTCCTTCCTCCTCTTCTCTCTCTCTCCTTCCTCCTCTTCTCTCTCTCTCCTTCCTCCTCTCTCTCTCTCCTTCCTCCTCTTCTCTCTCTCTCCTTCCTCCTCTTCTCTCTCTCTCCTTCCTCCTCTTCTCTCTCTCTCCTTCCTCCTCCTCTCTCTCTCTCTTCTTCCTCCTCCTCTCTCTCACTTAGTCCACTGGTTCCTTTTTTCTCTTCTCTCATTCTTTTTCCTTGTTTCCTTTTTGCTTTTTTCCCTTTCTCTTTTTCATGGTTTTCCCTTGTTTCCCTTTTCCCTTTCCCTTGTTTCCCCTCTTCCCTTTCCCTTGTTTCCCCTCTTCCCTTTCCCTTGTTTCCCCTTTTCCCTTTCCCTTGTTTCCCTTTTCCCTTTCCCTTGTTTCCCCTCTTCCCTTTCCCTTGTTTCCCCTTTTCCCTTTCCCTTGTTTCCCCTTTTCCCTTTCCCTTGTTTCCCCTCTTCCCTTCCCCTTGCTTCCCTCTTCCCTTCCCCTTGCTTCCCTCTTCCCTTCCCCTTGCTTCCCCTTTTCCCTTTCCCTTGTTTCCCCTCTTCCCTTTCCCTTGTTTCCCCTCTTCCCTTTCCCTTGTTTCCCCTCTTCCCTTTCCCTTGTTTCCCCTCTTCCCTTTCCCTTGTTTCCCCTCTTCCCTTCCCCTTGCTCCCCTCTTCCCTTCCCCTTGCTCCCCTCTTCCCTTCCCCTTGCTTCCCTCTTCCCTTTCCCTTGCTTCCCTCTTCCCTTTCCCTTGCTTCCCTCTTCCCTTTCCCTTGCTTCCCTCTTCCCTTTCCCTTGCTTCCCTCTTCCCTTCCCCTTGCTTCCCTCTTCCCTTTCCCTTGCTTCCCTCTTCCCTTCCCCTTGCTTCCCTCTTCCCTTATTTTCTTCCATTTTTTCCTTTTCTCCTTATTTCCCTTCACTTTTCCCCCTTTTCTCCTCATTTCCCTTGCATTCCTTTACCCTTTCCTCCATCCCACAATCTTCTCTTGGGAACAATCCCCCGTGCTGCCCCATCCCAGTCCTTTCCTTTTTTATTTCTTCCCTCTCTTTGTTTTTTTTTTCCCTTTCCCTTCTCTTTTTTTCTTACCCCCTCCCTGGGTCCCCTCTTGGGGTCATTGAGGGGGGGCCTGGGGGGGGGTTCACTGCATCCTTCTGTGTCTGTACCTGTAATAAAGTTGAGCCACAGTGAGAATCTGCTCTGCTCTGCTGTGCCAAGGGGAGGGGGGAGGTCCAGGGGGGGCCCTTGGCCTTGAGGAGGTGGCTGCCTGCCCCCCCACATTGGGGTCCCCCCCCCATTAAACAGCTTGAGGGGGTTTGGGGGTGCTGCTCTTGTCCCTGCTTGCTTGGGGACCCCCCCCTTGCATTGTGTCTGTGTCCCTGCATCCTCTGTGCCCCCCCACAGGAGTACAGCCCCCCCTCTCCTCTCCCCCCCACCCTGGGGTGTCCCCTGCTCACCAAAAGCTTTCCCCCCCCCCAGAGCTTTTTGGTGTGTGTGTGTGTCCCAAAACCCCCTCCCATCTCCTTCTTCCTCCCTCTTCCTCCTCCTAAAAACTTTCACCCTAATAAAACCTCCTCAAAATAACCCCAAACCCCCCCAAAAAGCCCCCATCCCCTGCAAAAACATCACCTCCCCCCAAAAAAACCCTTCCATTCCCCAACCCCATCCTTCTCCACCTTCCTCTTCCTCCCCCCTAAATCCTTTCCCCCGCAACCCCCCCAAAAAAAAAACCCCATAACCCCCCCAAAAACCTTTAACCCCACAAAAATAAACCTCACCCCCCCAAAAATCCCTTCCACTCCTTCCCTCTTCTTCTTCCCTAAACCTTTTCCCCCTCAGCCCCCCCCAATTCCTTCTCCCCTCAGAAAAAAACATAACTTCCCCCCAAAAAACCCTTAACCCCCCCAAACCCTTCCAAAATCAACTTCAACCCCCCCACCTTCCCCCCAAAAACCCCTCTGCTCTCCCAACTCCCTTTTCAGTCTCCCCAAACCCTTTCTCCTCACAACTACCCCCAAAAAAAAGCCTTAACCCCCCCCAAAAAACCCCTTACCACCCATAAACCTCAACCCACCCCCAAATCCCCTTCCAATCCCTCCCTCTCCCTCCACCCCCCCAAAAAAACCCTGTAAAACCCCCAAAAAAATCCCAAATCAACCTCATTCCCACCCCAAATCCCCTTCCAATCCCTCCCACACTTTCCCCCTCAACCCCCCCAAAAAAAACCCCTTTAACCCCCCCAAATAAACTTCATCCCCCCCCCAAACCCTTTCCCACCCCTCCCTCTTCCTCAACCCCCCCCAAAACCCCTCAACCTGCAAAAAACCCCCAACTTTAACCCCCCCAAATACCTTTAACCCCCCCAAAAAGAAAAAACCACCCCAAATCCCCCTCCCTCTGACACCTTTTCTTGTTTCAGGCTCTCCTCGGAGACTGGGGGCATGGGCAGCAGCTAGGGGGACCCCCCCACGCCGAACACCCCTCCAGCCTGGCACCACCCTTAGCAGCAGCCCCAGGTTTTAAGAGGAAAACCAACAAAAAACACTTAGTTTGGACATTTTTCCAGGTTCCTCACCACCTTTCTTATTTGATTCTCAAGTTTTTTTTCCAAAGGGGGGGGATTTCACACCATTTTAATTCCTTTTCCCCCCCCCCTTCCCTTCCCACCCAACTGCTCTTAGTTTTATAAAAGCTTCTCCTTTTTTTTTGGTTTTTTTCTGCCCTTTTCACCATTTTCCCCCTCCCCCCCCCCTCCCAAAACTCCCTTTTTTTTTTTTTTCTGGCTCATGGTGTTTCTGTTTTGTCATGAAATGTACGAGTTGGAAGTGAATAAGGAGAAAACCACCAAACCCCCCCCTTCCTCCTCCTCTTCCCCCCCCCCAAACAAAAAAAAAACCCACCTAAAAATGAACATTTCAGTTGAGTTCTGTAAGGTCAGGAACTTTTTCAAAAAAAAAAAAGCAATTAAATAAAAAGATGGACTGGAGCTTTTCCTTGGGAATAGACACTGGAGGATAGTTTTGGTTAATGGATCTCTGTCTTTCCAGCTTTTATTTACCAGTTTAAACCAGTGCTTCCCAGTTTGAGTGAGGTTCTTGGGGGGAAATAAAAAAAAAATCCCCACACCTCAGCTTCCCCCCCAAACCCCTCCTTTTGGGCTCAAAAATGGATTTTGGGTGAAGTGGGAATTAAAAGAGGTTTGGGGCAGGGAGGGAGGGGGGTTTTCAGCTTTTATTTACCAGTTTAAACCAGTGCTTCCCAGTTTGAGTGAGGTTCTTGGGGGGGGGGAAAAAGAAAACCCCACACCTCAACTTCCCCCCCCCAAACCCCTCCTTTTGGGTTCAGAAATTCATTTTGGGGTTGTTGGAGTTCAGAAGGGATTTAGGGGGAGGGGGATGTCTTTCCAGTTTAAACCAGTGCTTCCCAGTTTGGGGTTTATTTGAAGTGAGATTCTGGGGGAAAAAAAATAAAAATCCCCACACCTCAACTTTCCCCCCCCCAACTCCCTCCTTTTGGGCTCAAAAATGTATTTTGGGTGAAGTTGTTGGAATGAAAAGAGATTTGGGGCAGGGAGGGGGGTTTTCAGCTTTTATTTACCAGTTTAAACCAGTGCTTCCCAGTTTAGGGTGTTTTGAAGTGAGGTTCTTGGGGGGGAAAAAGAAAAAAATCCCCACACCTCAACTTTCCCCCCCCAAACCCCTCCTTTTGGGTTCAGAAATTCATTTTGGGGTTGTTGGAGTTCAGAAGGGATTTGGGGGGGGTTGGGTGTCTTTCCAGTTTAAACCAGTGCTTCCCAGTAAGTGGAATTCTTGGGGGAAAAAGCCCCACAGAGCCTCACCCCCCCCTTTTGGGCTCAAAAATGTATTTTGGATGAAGTTGTTGGAATTAAAAGAGGTTTGGGGCAGGGAGGGGGGTTTTCAGCTTTTATTTACCAGTTTAAACCAGTGCTTACCAGTTTGGGGTGTTTTGAAGTGAGGTTCTTGGGGGGGAAAAAAAAACCCCACACCTCAACTTTCCCCCTCAACCCCCTCCTTTTGGGCTCAAAAATGTATTTTGGGTGAAGTTGTGGGAATTAAAGGAGATTTGGGGCAGGGAGGGGGGGGGTTCTGTCTCCCTGTTGGCTCAAACTGGGACCCAGTATGGCAACTGGAGTTCACTTTCTGCTTCCCCCCCCCAGCAGAGAAATTTTCCATCTTTGCCTCATGGGGGGAGAAACAAACAAAAAAACCCAAACCCCCCCCCCCCCCAAAAAAAAAAAATCCTTCCTCTTGGAGGTCCCAGCTCTGCCCCTTCCCCCCCCTCCCAGTGCTCCCAGTAAAGAAGGGGGAGGTATAGAGGGGGGGTCAGCCTATTAAATGCTTTTCCCCCAAAATTATCCCTTATTTTGTGGCAGGGGGGGGACAGATCTTACAGTCAGACCCACCCAACACAAGCAGAAGGGGCACAACCCCTGTGTGTGTGTCCCCCCCCCTCTTAACCCCCTTTCCCCCCCCCCCCCAGCACAACCAGTTCAGTAGAGATTGATAAGATATTTATATAAATACTTTGGGGCTGTACAAGTGAGGGGGGGGGATGTGCAGGGGGATGGGGGGGGGGTGCAGGGGACACACACACACACACACAGAGGTCACAGCCCGGGGGGGGCAGGGGGCCGGGGGGGGCCCTCGCCACTGCCTGAGTGATCCAGCTCAGCACTGTCACAGTCTGAGTCCTCCGAGACCTTGGGGGGGGGGGAGAGAAGGGAAGGGGTTAAAAATCCTCAGGGGACCCCCCCACACCCCCCAAATCCCTGCCCCACAGGTGGTCTGGGGGGTGGCAGGTCATTGAGGAGACATTTGGGTCCCACCCCCCCCACGGCACCCATCCTTGGGGACCCCCAACCCCATGGCACCCATCCCTTGGGGACCCCGAACCCCATGGCACCCATCCCTGCGGGACCCCCAACCCCATGGCACCCATCCTTGGGGACCCCCAGCCCCCATGGCACCCATCCCTGGGGACCCCCAACCTCATGACACCCATCCCTGGGGACCCCCAACCCCATGGCACCCATCCTTGGGGGCACCCAACCCCATGGCGCCCATCCTTGGGGACCCCCAACCCGATGGCACCCATCCTTGGGGACCCCCAGCCCCATGGTGCCTACCCTGGGGGATCCCCAACCCCATGGCACCCATCCTTGGGGGCACCCAACCCCATGGCACCCACCCTTGGGGACCCCTAACCCCATGGCGCCCATCCTTGGGGACCCCCAACCCCATGGCACCCATCCCTGGGGACCCCCAACCTCATGGCACCCATCCCTGGGGGACCCCCAACCTCATGGCACCCATGCCTGGGGGACCCCCAACCCCATGGCACCCACCCTTGGGGACCCCCATCCCTGGGGATCACCCCCCCCCCTTCAATGGCACCCATCCCAGGGGTCCCTTACCCCGATGTCACCTGGACCTGGAGGAGGGGGGGCAGGGGGTTTTGGGGGGCACCCACCTTTGGGCTGCCCCCCTCGGGGCGCCGTTCGGGCCCCTCGAGGGGGTGGGGGGCGTCCAGTGGGATCTCGGAGCCCTGGGACAGGAGATCCTCGGAGCGGTCGTCGGGTCTCTCGTCCGTGTTGGTGCTGCCCACGTCGGGGGTGGCACTGTGGGAGGGTTCACTCGTGTGCCCCTCCTCCCCTTCCCCCTCCCCGTCTGAAAAATTCTCCGAGCTGAAGGTGGAGAGCGACTGCCGCTTGCTCATCCCGGGGGGCCACCTGGGGGAGGAAAGGGGGGGGGAGAGGGGGTGAGAGTACCCACAGACCCCCCCTGAACACACAGACCCCCCCCCTTGCACTGAGGGTACCCACAGACCCCCCCTGAAATACACAGACCCCCCCCGAACACACAGATCCTCCTCCTGAACACACAGACCCACCCCCCTTGCACTTAAGGTACTCACAGACCCCCCCTGAACACACAGACCCCCCCCTTGCACTGAGGGTACCCACACACACACCCCCGAACACACAGACACCCCCCTTGCACTTAGGGTACCCACAGACCCCCTCTGAACACACAGACACCCCCTGAACACACAGCCCCCCCCCCTGAACACACAGACCCCCCCCTTGCACTGAGGGTACCCACAGATCCCCCCCTGAACACACAGATCCCCTCTGAACACACAGATCCCCCTACTGCACACACAGACCCCCCCTGAACACACAGATCCCGCTGCTGCACACACAGACCCCCTCCTTGCACTGAGGGTACCCACAAACCCCCCCCCCCGAACACACAGACCCCCCCCCGAACACACAGACCCCCCCTTTGCACTCACAGACCTCCCCCTGAGCACACAGACCCCCCTGAACACACAGGCCCCCCCCTTGCACTTACGGTACCCACAGACCCCCCCTGAACACACAGACCCCCAGACACACAGACCCCAGACACACAGACCCCCCTTACTTAGAGTACCCACAGACCCCTGAACACTCAGACCCCCTGAACCACACCCCCTGAACACAGACCCCCCCTGAACACACAGACCCCACCCTTGCACTTAGAGTACCCACAGAACCCCCCCTGAACACTCAGACCCCCCCTGAACACACAGAGCTCCCTCCCCACCCACCCCCCCCGGCGGACACACAGACACCCCCCCTGAACACAGAGCCCACGCCCCCTGCACCCATCCCGGGGGTCTTGGCACCCACAGATCCCCCCTCCCCTGCACCCACAGACCCCCACCTGATCACAGAGCCCCTCCCCCTCACCCACCCCGAGGGTCTTTGCACCCACAGCCCCCCCCCGGGGGGCTCAGCACCCACCTCTGCCGCAGGGGCAGCTCCACCTCGCTGTCCACCTCCCCCTCCTCCTCCTCCGAGGACACCCCCCGCTTCTGGGAGGGGGGCACAGGGGGGCGTTGGGGACCAGAGGGACCCTTGAGGGTCTTGACCCCCACACCCCAACCCAGAGGGTCCCAGGGGTCCTGAGCCCCCCCCTTCCAAACAGCCCAAGGTCCTGACAACCTCCCACCCCCCCCACCACATCACCCCAAGGGTGGTCTTCACCCCCTCACCCACCAACCCAAGAAAGACCCGGGAGGTCCTGATTCCCTCCTCCCAATCACCTCAGGGGCCTGACCCCCACCTCAAGAGACTCAAGGGTGGTCTTCACCCCCACCTCCCCAGAAGGTCCTGACCCCCCTCCTCACCCCAACTCATCCACCAAAGGGTGGTCTTCACCCCCCCACCCTCACCCCAGCAGGCACCCAAGGGTCCTGACCCCCCTCTACACCCCAACTCATCAACCCAAGGGTGGTCTTCACCCCCCACCCACCTCCCCAGGAGGTACCCAGGGGTCCTGACCCCCCTCCTCACCCCAACTCCAACCCAAGGGTGGTCTTCACCCCCCCCCACCTCACCCCAGCACACCCAGAGGTCCTGACCCCCCTCCACACCCCAACTCATCAACCCAAGGGTGATCTTCACCCCCCCACCCACCTCCCCAGGAGGCACCCAGGGGTCCTGACCCCCAACCCAGCACCCCAAGAGGTCTCCACCCCACTCCCCCCCCCCACCCCCGACTGGGCTGGACTTGGGGGTCCTGGTGGGGACCTTGGGGTTGGGGGGTGGGTGGGGGTCTCACCTGCCCACGGGTGACAGCCGCCCGGTACAGCAGTGCCGCAGGGGTGAGGTGCTGCCCGGCCCCCCCTTTACCCCCCCGGGGGGTCCCAATCTCCCTCTCGGGTTCCCCAGCAGCGGGGGGGTCAGGGGTGGGGGTACCCCCTTGGCTGCCCGTAGCCCCCCCAGCTCCACCATCACCAGGGAGGGGTTCTGGGGGGGGGGCAGCACCAGCACCAACTTCTAAGGTGCCCCCCAAAAGATCGGGTCCGGTGGGGGTTGGGTGGGGGGGTCCGGGTAACCCCCGGGGGGTACCGAGCTCGGGACCGGGGTCCCCGCAGCCGCTGCCCCCCCCACCCCGGGGTCCAGATTTTCGGTGTCGCCCTTTGGCTCGACGGCTGCGGCCGGGGGATGGGGGGGGACCCTTGGGACACCCCGGGAGGGCCACCTGGGCCATGGCCACGTCCAGCTTGGGCAGCAGCACCTCGGGCTTCAGGATGTCAGGTCTGGGGGGGCGGGGAGGGGGATGTGGATGGGAGACCCCCACCCAACAGCACCCAAAGAGGAGAAAACCCCCATCCCAAAGGCACCCACGTGGCCATGTCCCCAAAACCCCCCCCAAACCCCCATGAAGGACCCACCCCCATGTCCCCAACCTAACCCCGAAGGCCCCACGTCCCCCTCCCCAAACCCCCCATGAAAGACCCAAATCTATGTCCCCAACCCTTCAGGCCCCCCATGTCCATGTCCCCAAAGTCCCCCATGACCCCCCCAAGCCCCCATGAAGGACCCACCCCCATGTCCCCCAAACCCTCAAGGCCCCACACCTCCAATGTCCCAAACCCCACCCCAAAGGGGCTCCTTCTGCTCCCAGGGACCCGTCCCCACCTCTTGCCGTGGGGTGACAGTTTTTGGGGGACGTTGCGTTTCTTGATGAGGGTCTCGACAGCGTTGCCATGGAGGAGCCCCCGTGGTGCCCGGGGTTTGAAGAGCCCAGGGTAGCGTTTCTCCAGGGCCTGCTCCCGCCTGCCACAGGCCACCAGTGGGCACCCAAACCCCACCCTGGGGTAGCCATGGCCTTGGGGGGGTGGCCATGGCCTTGGGATGATGGTGGCCTTGGGGTGATGGTGGCCTTGGGATGATGGTGGCCTTGGGGTGATGGTGGCCTTGGGATGATGGTGGCCATGGGGTGATGGTAGCCTTGGGGTGATGGTGGCCATGGGGTGATGGTGGCCTTGGGGTGATGGTAGCCTTGGGGTGATGGTGGCCATGGGGTGATGGTGGCCTTGGGGTGATGGTGGCCTTGGGATGATGGTGGCCTTGGGATGATGGTTGCCTTGGGGTGATGGTGGCCTTGGGGTGATGGTGGCCATGGGATGATGGTGGCCATAGACTGATGGTGGCCATGGGATGATGGTGGCTTTGGGGTGATGGTGGCCATGGGATGATGGTGGCCATGTCCTTGGGGTGTTGTCCTGGGAGTCCCAGGTGGGTGCTGGGGGGGGGGTTTGGGGTGCAGCCCACCTGAGCAGTTCCTTCTCCTTCAGCTCCAGCTGCAGCATGAGGGCGCTCAGCTCCATGTAGAGGTTGTTGGCCCTTTCCAACTTCCGCTCGTAGTGCTCCCGGATGTCCAGCGCGTGCCTGTCACCCCCCGGCTGTCACCCACACTGTCACCCGTGTCCCCTTCCTCACCACTGTCCCCCTCCCCAGTGTCTCCCTCCCTGCCCCCCCCCGGGTCTCCATGTCCCCACATTCCCTGTGTCCCCACGCCCACACACTCGGTGTCCCCATGTCCTTGTCCCTGTGTCCCCAGGTCTCCTGTGGTCACAATGTCCCCCACGTCCCCAGTATCCCCATATCCCCAGCGTCCCCATGCCCCACGTGACCACGTTCCCACATCCCAATGTCCCCATGTCCCATATCTGCACATCCCAATGTCCCAATGTCCCCATGTCCCATGTCCCCATGTCCCATATCTCCATATCTCCACATCCCAATGTCCCCATGTCCCATACCTCCACATCCCAATGTCCCCATGTCCCATATCTCCACATCCCAATGTCCCCATGTCCCCATGTCCCATATCTCCATATCTCCACATCCCAATGTCCCAATGTCCCCATGTCCCATACCTCCACATCCCAATGTCCCCATGTCCCATATCTCCACATCCCAATGTCCCCATGTCCCCATGTCCCATATCTCCATATCTCCACATCCCAATGTCCCAATGTCCCCATGTCCCATATCTCCACATCCCAATGTCCCCATGTCTCCTATATCCATAACTCCACATCCCCATGTCCCATGTCCCCATGTCCCCATGTCCCATATCTCCACACCCCAATGTCCCCATGTCCCATATCTCCACATCCCAATGTCCCCATGTCCCCTATATCCATAACTCCACATCCCCATGTCCCATGTCCCCATGTCCCATATCTCCATATCTCCACACCCCAATGTCCCCATGTCCCATATCTCCATATCTCCACATCCCAATGTCCCCATGTCCCCATGTCCCATCTCTCCCCATCTCCCCGTCCTCTGTCCCCCTGTCCCCGTGTCCCCTGTGCCACCTCAGCTCCTCCCTCCTCCTGTTGATCAGCTCCTCCTCCAGACGGTGCAGACACGTCCCCTCCGATTTGATCTTCTCAAAGTGCAGCTTCACCTCCTCACGCCACTCCGCCTGTGGCCACCACCCATGGGCTACCACTGGCCACCACTGGCCACTGGCCACCAACAGCCACCAGCTGCTACCAGCCAGCAGCCACCACCACTTGCTACCAGGCACTGACCAATGGCCACCACCGTTAGCCACCAGGCACTGACCACTACCAGCCATTGGCTACCACTGGCCATGGGCCATTAGCCACTAGAGCCACAGGGCACTGGCTACCACTGGCCACCACCACCCACTATGGCCACCAGACACTGATCACTGGCCACCATGGGCCACCCAGGTCCCTAGCGGTCCCGGGGTGCTGGGGGGGTGGGTTCTGGAGGGGGTGTTTGGGTCCCAGGGAGGTGCTGGGGGTGCCCTGGGGGTCCCGGGGGGGTGCTGGGGGTGTCTGTGGGGGTCCCGGGGGGGTGCTGGCGGTTACCTGGGATTTGAAGTATGTCTCCTGGGGGGTGGAGAGGACGTCGGCGGAGGCGATGTCGAGGTGCAGCAGGATCTGGCGGAAGGACGGGCGGTTCCGGGGACGGCTGTTCCTGCAGATGGCACGGGGGGGGTCCCCAGGGTGGTGTCCCCAGGGTGGAGTCCCCAGGGTGGGTGGCCCCATCGTAGTGTCCCCATGGTGGTGTCCCCATGGTGAAGACCCCATGGTGGTGTTCCCATCATAGTGTCCCCATGGTGGTGTCCCCAAGGTGAAGACCCCATGGTGGTGTTCCCATCATAGTGTCCCCATGGTGGTGTCCCCAAGGTGAAGACCCCATGGTGGTGTCCCCATCATAGTGTCCCCATCGTAGTGTCCCCAAGGTGAAGACCCCATCGTGGTGTCCCCATCGTGGTGTCCCCATGTGGTGTCCCCATGGTGAAGACCCCATGGTGGTGTCCCCATCATAATGTCCCCATGGTGAAGACCCCATAGTGGTGTCCCCATTGTAGTGTCCCCATGGTGGTGTCCCCATCGTAGTGTCCCCATGGTGGTGTCCCCATCGTAGTGTCCCCATGTGGTGTCCCCTCTCACCAGCACTGTCTCAGCAGCACCTTGAAGCCATCGGGGCAGCCGGAGGGGACGGGGAGGTGGAGGCTGTTGCTGCCCACCCCCCAGATGATGGCAGAGGAGTCCACGTCCTTGTAGGGGATCTCCCCCGTCAGCAGCTCCCACAGCACCACCCCGAAGGACCTGGGGACACCGCCACCCCCTTGCTGTCACCAGGCACCGCCCCACCTCCTCCCTGTGTCCCCTTGCCCCAATGTCCCCTCCTGCTGTCCCTGGTGTCCCCCATCTCTCTGGCTGCAACGTCCCCTCTCAGGATCTCCACCTCTGGTGCCCCTGAAGCTTGATGTCCCCTCATGCCCTATGTCCCTGGTGTCCCCAGTTCCCAGCCCCGCTCCCTCCAGTGTCCCCATTGCCTCTCAAAGCCCCCTGTGTCCCCAGTACCACTGCTCTGCGTCCCCAGGCCCACCACCACCGGTGTCCCTAACAGCATCACCCGTATCCCCCACCCCAAACGCCACCACTGACATCCTCAACATCACCACCCAAGTCCTTAATGCCACCACGGGTGTCCCCAAGGCTCCCGTGTCCCCCGTGTCCTCACCAGATGTCAACCTTCTCGGAGACGGGTTCGTTGCGGATGACCTCAGGAGCCATCCAGGCCACGGTGCCAGCGAAGGACATTTTGGTGCTTTTGTCAATGAGCTCCTTGGAGGTCCCAAAGTCCGAGATCTTCACCACGTCATCATAGGTGATGAGCATGCTGGGGGACACCCGCTCAGCACCGTGACAACGCCACCAACAAGGCCACCAACACGCCACCAACACAGGCATGCAACTGCCACCAGCAGCAGGGGGTCACAGGCATGCCACCACCATGGGGGTACCACCACCCTGGCTGTGCCATCACCCTGAGTGTGACACAGGCATGCCACCACCATGGGGGTGTCACCACCACGGGCACGCCACCATCCCAGCTGTGCCATCACCCTGGGTGTGACACCACTCTGGATGTGCCACCACCACGGCTGCACCACCAACCTGACCGTGCCACCACTACGGGCACAACACTTACCACAGATGTGCCACCACCCCTCACACTGGCCGTGTCCCCACCATGGACACCAACCCTCCCTCCATGGCCAAACCATCCCCAGGGGTCCGGCCCCACCACGCTTGTGCTGCTGCCTCCCGCAGGTCCCAAAGGACCCCCCAACCCCACGGGTGCTCCCCCTTCCCGTCTCACTTGGGGGATTTGAGGTCCCTGTGGATGATCTTGTGGAGGTGCAGGTAGTTCATGCCCCCAGCGATGCCCATGGACCAATCCACCAGGAGGGAGGGAGTGACCTTGCGGCCCGCCCGCAGCACCTCGTAGAGCTGGCCCTGGGCGCAGAACTCCATGATGATGCAGTAACAGGGTGCCTGGGTGCACACCCCCCTGAGGGGACAGCAGCACCCAAAGGTCAGAGGGGTGCCCCAGAGCCTCCAGGCAAAACAGCCTCTCACCCAACCTCTCCAAAACACCCAACATCTACAGGATGACAACTGCTGCAGGGCACCCAACATATCACCAAGACACCCAACTTGTCCAGGGCACCCCAACCTCTCCAAAGCACCCAACTTCTCCAAAGCACCCAACTACTCCAGGACACCCAGCATCACCAAGACACCCAACTTGTCCAGAGCACCCCAACCTCTCCAAAGCACCCAACCTCTCCAAAGCACCCAACTGCTCCAGGGCACCCAACATATCACCAAGACACCCAGCTTGTCCAGAGCACCCCAACCTCTCCAAAGCACCCAACCTCTCCAAAGCACCCAACTGCTCCAGGGCACCCAACATATCACCAAGACACCCAACTTGTCCAGAGCACCCAACTTGTCCGGAGCACCTAACATCTCCAGCCCATGCCCATATGTCCCCATGGTGTCCTCCCAGGGTGTCCCCAACCCCTGTCCTCACTTGAAGGTGATGATGTTTGGGTGCTTCAGCTTCCTCAGGTGTTTGATGTCCGTCTCCTTTAGGTCCCTCACCTTCTTCACCGCCACCTCCTCCCCGTGGAAGCGCCCCAGGAAGACGGCGCCCTGGGCCCCACTGCCCACCCACTGCAGGTCCAGGATCTCCTCGAACGGAACCTCCCAGGGGTCTGTGGCACCCGTACCCATGGCACCCCAGACCCCCACCCATGGCACCCCAGACCCCCACTTATAGCACCCCCACCAATGGCACCCCCACCCACGGCACCCCAGATCCACATTCATGGCACCTCCACCCACAGCACCCCCACCCATGGCACCCCAGGCCCCCACCCATGGCACCCACACCACATGCACACCCACACAAGGACCCCTGGCACCCCCCCCGACCCCAAAGCACCTTCCCAACACCCCCAGCCCCTTACCCCACCCCATAGCACCCATCCCACCCCATGGTCCCCTCCCAGCCCTCTTTCCCAGCCCCATAGCCCCCTTTTTTACCTCCATCACGCCCTCCTTTGCCCCCCCCCAGCCCCATAGCACCCATCCCGCCCCAGAGCCCCCTTTTTCGCCCCCCCCCCTCACCCTCCTGGGGGTGTTTGTGCTCCGCCCCGTAGGCTTTGCCGATCATGGTCCAGACGGGTCGAAGGCACCCAAAAAGCCCCTCCAGGAAGCCCCCTCCCCCAGCTTGGCACCTCAACTGAGCCCCCTCAGCACCCAAGGGACCCTCAGCCCCTAGGTCAGGGTGCCGGGGGGTTCCCCGTCGGGGCCAAGGCTCGGGGGGGGCCGGGGGGGCGGCGGGGGGCAGGAGGTCCCTGAGGACGCACTGGGTGGGGGTCAGGTCCTGCTCGGGGGTCCCGTCCGAGGGCAGCGCCAGAGAGGGGGAGGGGGTGCGGGTCTCGTGCAGGCAGGCCATGGCTGGGGGCACCCCCCGACACCCCCCCCAACCCTGAGGGGGAGAAGGAGAGAGGGGGAGGAGGGGGAGAGTCAGTGGGGGAAAGGGGGGGGCACCCAAGGGACGTCCCCACTGGCATCTTATGGGAATCTATGGGACCCCCCCCCATGGGGACCCTCTGCACCCACGGAACCCCCCCGGCACCTATGGGACACCTCTCTCCCTGCACCCATGGGTTCAGCCCCACACGTGTGTGCACCCTCACGCAAACGTGCACCCTTGGTACACACGTGCACCCCTTGCACACGCGTGTGCACCCCTACACGTGTTTGCACTCCTCAATCACGTCCGTGCACCCCTTGCACACGCGAGTGCTCCCCACCAGGCGGCGGGGGGGGGGGAGGAGCGTGCACAGGGGGCACACGAGCGTGCAAGAGCGTGCGGGACACACACGCGGTCACGTGGGGCTGCGCACAAGCGCGCGATCGTGCAAGGGGCTGAAGGAGGGAAACTGAGGCAGGTTCGGGAGGGCGGAAAAGGGAGAGGGGGGGGGAGGTCCGATCGGGCGCTTCTGAAATTGGGGGGAGGCAGGGGGGAGGGAGTTGCCATGGCAACAGAGGAGCCATCGGATGACGTAATCACTAAAATTAGGTGAGGGGGAGGGGTGAGGCCCGGGGGGGGGTGGGGGGGGGAATGAGGAGGGGGCGGGGCTCAGTGTCACCCCGAGGGACCCAGGAGTCCGGGCCGCCCCTCCAGGTGTCGTGACCCCCCCCGTGGTGACATCACGTCACGCGGTGACGTCATCGCGGCAAAGGATGGAGCCCCAACCCCCACCTTCCTATCCCCCCCCCCCCACCACACACACTTATCCCCGGGGAGGGAAACTGAGGCAGCGGCGGAGCCCCAGCGACCCCTCTCCGGAGGGGGGGGGGGGGCGTGTGTGTGTGTGTGGCTCTGTCACGACATGCGACAGCGGCAGCCCCGTGTCGCGACAGCGCCGTGCTGGGAGATGGGGGAGAGGGTGAGAGAGAGAGACAGTGACCGCCCCCCCCTCCGCATACCTTCCCCAGCCATGTCGGGCCAAGGCGCCTTGTCGCGATATGGGGAGAGGCCACGCGTGTGCAAAGCGGGGCGGTGGGGGCGGGGGGGTTGTGTGTTGTCACGAGCGTGCACGAGCATCTCACACATGCGGGGCAGGGGGCACAAGAGGGGATTCGAGTGTCCGGGAGGAGAGCCCACCCCCCACAACCCCCAAAAAACAAAAAGGGGGAGACCCAGGAGTCGGGGAGGGGATAAAGTACCAGCCCCCTCCTCCCGCCCTCAATCGCGATCGCATCCCTGGTCCTACCCCCCCCACCCCATCCCCCGGTGTCGCCTTCCCCCCCCCTCCCGCTGTCCCCCTCCCCGTTCCCCCCCCCTTTCCCGCCGCGGTTCCGGTTCTGATCCCGGTACCTGGGGGGGGGTCCGGGCCCCTCGCCGGTGGGGGCGATGCCGAAGGCTCCCGGGGGGGTTCCCGGTGCCGGTACCGGGAGGGGGGGGGAGGTTCTAGGGGGATGTGGGGGGTGGTCCCGGGGGCAGTGTAGGGGCCGGGAGGGGCCGGTACCGGGGCCGGTGCCGCGGTCAGGGCGAGCGGTGCGGAACGGAACGGATCGGATCGGATCGGATCGGAACGGAACGGAACGGCCCCGCCCGGCGCTGAGCGCGGCCCCGCCCCGCCCGCCCCGCCCCGGGACCGGGGACAGCGGGGACGGAGGGGACAGCGGCACCGGGACCACCGGGACCACCGGAACCACCGACACTGGGACCCCCGGGGACACTGGGACCACCGGCACCGGAACCACCGGGATCATCGGCACTGGGCCCCCCGGAAACACTGGTACCGGGACCACCGGGAATAGGGGGGACTATCGGCACCGGGACCTCCGGAACCACTGGAACCGCTGGCAATGGCACCCCCGGGTCTGGGTCCCCCGAGAACTCCCAACCGGAACCAGCGGGACCCCCGGAGCCGGGACCACGGGGACGATCAGGACCAATTGGATCATCGGGACCACCAGCGGGAACATCAGCATCATCCCCGGGACCATTGGGAGCACCGGTACCGGGAACACCGGGCCCATTGGGATCCCTGGGAGGACCCCAGGAGCGGCACCGGGATCCCCGGGACCAGGATCGGGACCCCCATACCGGCACTGTGACCCCTATACTGGCACCAGGACCCCCCCGGACCGGGAATGGGACCCCCCCGAAGCCCTGGGACTTCCCGGACCGGGACCCGAATCCCACTGGGACCTCCCCAGTACCGGGACTGGGCCCACAAACGGCCCCAGCACCACGGGGGAAGCTCAGTGCAGTCCCAGTGCTTCCAGTAAGGGAGTCATTCTGTCCCCAGTGCTCCCAGTATGGGGTTCCTTGTCCCCAGAGCTCCCAGGCTGCCGCCCAGTGCTCCCAGTATGGGGGTCCCTGACCCCAGTGTTCCCCATCTGACTGTCCCTCTGTCCCCAGTGGTGGCAATCCAGGTGTCCCTATCCCACATGCTCCCAGTCTGTCCCCAGTGCTCCCAGTTTGGATCTCCCTGTCCAACTGCTCCCAGTCCAGGTCTGCTGCTGTCCCCAGTGATCTCAGTACGGGTGTCCCTTTGTCCCCACTGCTCCCAGTCCAGGTGTCCCCCTGTCCTCAGCGCTCCCAGTCTGCTCCCAGTACAAGTACCCGTCCCAGTCTGACCATTATGACTGGTGGTTTGTCCCCATGTCCCCATGTCCTCTCTGTCTCCATGGCTCCCCTGTCCCTCTGTCCCATCACACCACTGTCCCCATGTCCCCAGGTCCCTGTCACACCCTCCTGTCCCAACCACTTGTTCCCACTGTCCCCCTGCCCAGTGACCCCCGAATGTCCCTGCCCAGTCCCTCTGTCCCCATCCAAGGCCCCCTGCTCACCCCTGTCCCACACTGTCCCCATTGTTTCCCACACTGTCCATCCCTGATCCATCTTGGCTGTCCCCTCTGTCCCCATCCCACCCTTCCTGTCCCCTCTGTCCCCCCCATTGTCCCCTCCCTGTCCCATCTGTCCCCCACACTGTCCCCTCTCCTTGTCCCTTCTGTCCCCCCCATTGTCCCCTCTCCCTGTCCCCTCTGCACCCCATTGTCCCCTCTCCTTGTCTCCTTTGTCCCCCCCATTGTCCCCTCTCTGTCCCCTCTGCCCCCCCATTGTCCCCTCTCCCTGACCCATCTGTCCCCCCCATCGTCCCTTCTCCCTGTCCCTTCTGTCCCCCCATTGTCCCCTCTCTGTCCCCTCTGTCCCCCATTGTCCCCTCTCCCTGACCCATCTGTCCCCCATCGTCCCTTCTCCCTGTCCCTTCTGTCCCCCATTGTCCCCTCTGTCCCCTCTGTCCCCCCATTGTCCCCTCTCCTGTCCCATCTGTCCCCATTGTCCCCTCTCCCTGTCCCCTCTGTCCCCCCCATTGTCCCCTCTCCTGTCCCTTCTGTCCCCCCATTGTCCCCTCTCCTGTCCCTCTGTCCCCCATTGTCCCCTCTCCCTGTCCCTTCTGCCCCCCCCATTGTCCCCTCTCCTGTCCCCACTGTAGCCCCTCCATCCTCCCATCTCCCTATCCCTTCTGTCCCCCATTGTCCCCTCTGTCACCCACACTGTCCCCTCTCCTTGTCCCCTCTGTCCCCCCATTGTCCCCCTCCCTCTCTCTCTGTCCCCCCATTGTCCCCTCTCCCTGTCCCCTCTGTCCCCCCATTGTCCCCTCTCCTTGTCTCCTCTGTCCCCCCATTGTCCCCTCTCCTTGTCCCATCTGTCCCCCACACTGTCCCCTCTCCCTGTCTCCTTTGTCCCCCCCATTGTCCCCTCTCCCTGTCCCCTCTGTCCCCCCCATTGTCCCCTCTCCCTGTCCCCACTGTAGCCCCCTCATCTCCCCCCCGTTATTCCCACCCCCTCCTCTCATCACGTGACCCTCCCTCCTCTCCAGGGGCTGATGGGAAATGTAGTCCAGGGGTTGGGGGTCGCGGGGGGAGATGCTGAATGGGGGGGGGGGGGGTTTCGGTGCCTCTTTCTCGCAGCCCCACTCCGCGCCCCCCCCCTCCCCCTGTGGGACTACATTTCCCATCACCTCCCGCGCCGCCTCTCCTTTCCCATCAACCCCTGTGGCCGCGTCTCCAGCACAGCGCCCCCTGGCGGCCCGGCGGTCAGAGACGGGAGCGCGGCGGGGATGAGCGAGGAGGGGGCGGGCGGAGGGGTCAGGAGGAGCGGCGGCTTCCCCAGGTACCGGACCCCCCACACACCCCCTCGGCTTTCCAACCGCGATCAAATCCCTTCAGGAATCACCCCGGGAGAATCCCCCACCCCCGGGAGACAGCGAACTCCCCCCCCGAACCCCGACGTAGCCTCCGCAAAGCGGGGAGGGGGGGGTGAGGCCTACACGGGGCCTGCTCCGCGGGCCCTTGGGGGGGACGGGCACAGAGGTGGGGGGTTCCCTGAAGGGGTGTGTGGGGGGGGTTGTTCCGTAGGGGGTGTGACTGTGTCACCCGTGTCCCTGTGTCACCCTCTGTCCCCCCACCTGTACCCTCTGTCCCCTCGCAGGGCCGGTGACAGCCTTGTCCCCCGTGTCCCCCCTGTCCTGAGGTGCTGCCACCCCTCTGCCCTCACCTCCTCTGCTGCTCTGTCCCCTCCTGGCTCAGGTGGCAGCCCTGTCTGTCCCTGTGCCACTTGGTTGTGCCACTACCAACCCTCTGTCCTCTCCTGGGGGGGTTGGTGACAGCCCTGTCCCCAGCCTGGAGCAGATGCTGGCGGCCAACCCTGGCAAGACCCCCATCAGCCTCCTGCAGGAATATGGCACTCGCTTAGGGAAGACCCCGGGCTACGACCTCCTGAAGGCTGAGGGACAAGCCCACCAACCCAATTTCACCTTCCGGGTCACCGTTGGGGACATCAGCTGCACTGGTGGGTCCCCACTCCCCCAAAATGGGACAGGACCTCAGCAGGTTGGGACAACCTGAAGGTGACCTGAGCTGGGTGGGGAGCTGGGGATTGACCCCCAAAAAGGGGGGGCGGTGGGGGGGGGTGAGGGCACTTGGGAGCCCAAAAATGGGAGTGCTGGGGGGGGGATCATCTGGGATCCTGATCTTTGGGACCCCTCAAAAATGGGGGTTGGGGGGAGGTTCTCTGGGATCCCTAAAAAGGAGGTCCCTGGGGCAGGGGGTCCTGATCTTTGGGATGCTTGGGATCCCCAAAAAGGGGGTGCTGGGGGGATCCCTTTGGATCCTGCTCTTTGGGATACTTGGGATCCCCAAAAAGGGGGTGCTGGGGGGATCCCTTTGGATCCTGCTCTTTGGGATGCTTGGGATCCCCAAAAAGGGGGTGCTGGGGGGATCCCTTTGGATCCTGCTCTTTGGGATACTTGGGAGCCCCAGAAATTGGGTGCTGGGGGGGGGTGGGGGGATCACCAGGGTGCCTGGGATCGTTAGGGGTCCCTTGGGACCCCCAAACTGGGTCCTCTCTCGGCCCAGCCTGGGGACCACGAGGGGGGGATCCCTAGGGGGGGGGGTCTCAACCCCTGTGTGTCCCCCCCCCTCCAGGACAGGGCCCCAGCAAGAAGGCAGCAAAGCACAAAGCAGCTGAGGTGGCCCTGAAGCTGCTGAAGGGGGGGGACATGCTGGAGCCCACCACCCCCCAGGACCCCCGGTAAGGGCTGGGGGGGGGTGCTGGGAGGGGTCCCCAACATCTTGGGGGGTCAGGGTGTAGCACAGGAAAGGGTTAAAAGGAACTGGGGGGGGGCTGGGGGTGCCCAATGGGGGGTTGAGGGACCCCAGGGGGGGTTTGAAGGACCCCAAGGGGGGGTGAGGGACCCCAGGGAGGGTTGAGGGGCCCCAGGGGGGGTTGAGGGACCCCAGGGGGGGTTTGAAGGACCCCAAGGGGGGGTTGAGGGACCCCAGGGGGGGGCGAGGGTCCCCAGGGGGGGTGAGGGACCCCAAGGGGGGGTGAGGGTCCCCAGGGGGGGGTTGAGGGTCCCCAGGGGGGGTTGAGGGTCCCCAGGTGGGGTTTGAAGAACCCCAAGGGGGGGTGAGGGTCCCCAGGGGGGCTTGAGGGTCCCCAGGGGGGGTGAGGGGCCCCAGGGGGGGTTTGAGGGACCCCAGGGGGGGGTTGAAGGACCCCAAGGGGGGGTTGAAGGACCCCAGGATGGGTCTGGGGGGGGGGGTGTGTGTCTAAGTGCTGGTAGTCCCAGGGGGCTGGGGGGTCCCAAGGGGATTTGGGTGCCCTGTTTGTTTTGGGTTGTTTTTTTCTGGGGGGGGGGTTGGGGTGCCCAGGTTTGAGGGTTCTGTGGTGATTTGTTGTTTTTTGGGGAGGGGGGGTTAACCTCTCCTCTTCCCTCCCCCCCCTCAGCTCCTCATTGCCCCCTGAGCCCCCCACTGAGCTCTGCCCCACAGCAGCCCCCTCAGCACCCACTGGGGCCCCCCCCTCACCCAGGTAATGTGGGTAGGGAGGCACCCAGGGGGAGGGATGAGGTTTGGGGGGGCACAAATCCCACCCCCCCAAACCCCCCCAATCCAGGGGGCACAGGGATGGGTGGGGAGGGGGGGATCAGAGCTGTGCCCCCCCCTCCTCATCTCACTGTGTCTGTGTTTCCCCCACCCAGGGGGACTCCCCTGGAGATGAAGACCCCCATGTCCCCCCCCCAGGCTGAGTGCAACCCCGTGGGGGCTCTGCAGGTGGGTGACAAATGGGGACACCTCTGTGACCCCCCCCCTCCAAAGCGGGGGGGGCTGTCCTGGGGGAGGGGGGACACATGAGCCAGGTTTGGGGACACAACGAATGGTGACACTTTTGGGGGAGGCAGTTTTGTGGGTTTTTTTTTTTTTTTTGGGGGGGTGGAGAGGGGCTTTAGGGGTGGGCTGGGTGGCTCTGCTCATTTTGGGGAGAGTTCTCCCTGTTTTGGGGACAGTGAAACCATTTTGGGGACACTTCTCCCCTCTTTGGAGACATCTGTCCTTGTTTGGAGGATTGTGGCCTCGTTTTGGGGACACTCACCCCATTCTGGGGACAGTTCTCCCTATTTGAAGCACCATGGAGCCATTTTGGGGACAGTTCCTCCCATTTTGGGGACAGTTCTCCCCATTAGGGCCCCAGCAGATCCATTTTGGGGCTGATTCTCCCCATTTTGGGGGCAATTCTCCCTACTCGGGGCACCGCGCATCCATTTTGGGGCCAATTCTCCCCATTTTGGGGGCAGTTCTCCCTCTCCGGGCCACAGTGGATCCATTCTGGGGACAGTTCCTCCCATTTTGGGGCCTATTCTCCCTACTAGGTCCCCAGTGGATCCATTTTGGGGCTGATTCTCCCCATTTTGGGGCCGATTCTCCCTACTCGGGGCACCGCGCATCCATTTTGGGGCCGATTCTTCCCATTTTGGGGCCAGTTCTCCCTCTCCTGGCCACAGTGGATCCATTCTGGGGACAGTTCCCTCCATTTTGGGCCTGTTCTCCCCATTAGGTCCCCAGCAGATCCATTTTGGGGCTGATTCTCCCCATTTTGGGGCCAATTCTCCCTACTCGAGGCACCACACATCCAATTTGGGGCCGTTTCTCCCCATTTTGCAGCCACTTCTCCCCATTTTGGGGCCAGTTCTCCCTCTCCGGGCCACAGTGGATCCATTCTGGGGACAGTTCCCTCCATTCTGGGGCCTGTTCTCCCTATTAGGTCCCCAGCAGATCCATTTTGGGGCCACTTCTCCCCATTTTGGGGCCGATTCTCCCTACTCGAGGCACCACACATCCATTTTGGGGCCTTTTCTCCCCATTTTGCAGCCACTTCTCCCCATTTTGGGGCCAGCTCTCCCTCTCAGGGCCACAGTGGATCCATTCTGGGGACAGTTCCTCCCATTTTGGGGCCTATTCTCCCTATTAGGTCCCCAGCAGATCCATTTTGGGGCCACTTCTCCCCATTTTGGGGCCGATTCTCCCTACTCGGGGCACCGCGCATCCATTTTGGGGCTGATTCTGCCCATTTTTCAACCATTTCTCCCCATTTTGGGGGCAGTTCTCCCTCTCCGGGCCACAGTGGATCCATTCTGGGGACAGTTCCTCCCATTTTGGGGCCTATTCTCCCTATTAGGTCCCCAGTGGATCCATTTTGGGGCCGATTCTGCCTACTCGGGGCACCGCACATCCATTTTGGGGCCGTTTCTCCCCATTTTGCAGCTGCTTCTCCCCATTTTGGGGCCAGCTCTCCCTCTCAGGGCCTCAGCAGATCCATTTTGGGGCCACTTCCCCCCATTTTGGGTCCCCTTTCTCCCTCCCCAGGAGCTGGTGGTGCAGAAGGGCTGGCGTCTCCCCGAGTACACCGTGACGCAGGAGTCGGGCCCGGCGCACCGCAAGGAGTTCACCATGACCTGCAGGGTGGAACGTTTCCTGGAGATAGGTGTGGGTACAAACCCCCCCCCCCAAAAAAAAACCCCAACCCCACAACCTCCTAAACTCCTCCTTGCCACATCCCTGTGTGTGTCTGTGTCCCCCCCCTTCTCCTCCCAGGCAGTGGCACCTCCAAGAAGCTGGCGAAACGCAACGCAGCAGCCAAAATGCTGCTGAGGATCCACAACGTCCCCGTGGAGCCCCGGGAGGGCAGCGAGGCTGAGGCAGAGGAGGATCAGTTCTCCATGGTAACCACGGGGGAAAAGAGGGGGGGGGGACACGGGGACACACGGGGACACATGGGGACACAGGCACACAGTCACCCCCAGGACTGGCAGGCACCCTGAGGGCACCCCGGGGGGGTTAATGGGGGATGTGAGCACCTTGGGGGACACACAAGCACCCTGGGGGGGGGGATGTGGGCACCCTAAAGTCACCCCAGGGGGTGATGGGGGACAGGGGGTACCACCTCTGGTTGGTCCCTGACCCCCCCTTTGTCCCTCCAGGCAGGTCCCCAGGACTGGCAGGCACCCTGAGGGCACCCCGGGGGGGTTAATGGGGGATGTGGGCACCTTGGGGGGGACACAAGCACCCTGGGGGGGGGATGTGGGCACCCTAAAGTTACCCCGGGGGTGATGGGGGACAGGGGGTACCACCTCTGGTTGGTCCCTGACCCCCCCTTTGTCCCTCCAGGCAGGTCCCCAGGACTGGCAGGCACCCTGAGGGCACCCCGGGGGGGTTAATGGGGGACGTGGGCACCTTGGGGGGGACATAAGGGGACACAGGCACCCTGGGGGGGGGGGATGTGGGCACCCTAAAGTCACCCCAGGGGGTGATGGGGGACAGGGGGTACCACCTCTGGTTGGTCCCTGACCCCCCCTTTGTCCCTCCAGGCAGGTCCCCGGCTGGAGGGACTGCGGGGCCGCCCCCCCCCGGGCTGTACTTGGGATTCTCTGCGGAATTCGGTAGGGCAGAAACTTTTGGAGCTTCGGAACCGCCCCTTGGGCCCGCCCGGAACCGGAGCCTGCGCCCTCCTGCAGGAGCTCTCGGAGGAGCAGAGCTTTGCCATCAGTTACCTCGACATCGGTCAGTGCCCCCCCCCACACCCCCCTCCCGCACCCACAGGGACCCCCGGGGCTTGGGCACTGCGGGGAGGGGGTTTGGGGGGTGGCAGGGGTTTGTACCCCCCCTCTCTAAGCACCCCTGGGTGCCCCCCCAGTGCTTGTTGAGGTGTTATAGGGGGGTGGGAGGTGACAGTGACATACCTCCCTGCCCCCCCTGTCCCCTTGTCCCCCTGTCCCCATCTCCCCCCCCCCCCAATTCTGGGTGCCCCCCCAGTGCTTGTTATAGGGGGGTGGGAGGTGACAGTGACTTACCCCCCTGCCCCCCCTGCCCCCCCTGTCCTCTTGTCCCTCTGTCCCCCATCCCCTTGTCCCCCTGTCCCTATCCCCCCCCCGCATCCCCCTCCCCTCTGAGCACCCCTGGGTGCCCCCCCAGTGCTTGTTGAGGTGTTATAGGGGGGTGGGAGGTGACAGTGACATACCCCCTGCCCCCTTTGTCCCCCCCCACCCCCCCCCCCCCTGTTACAGGGGGATGGGAGGTGACAGTGACATACCCCCCTGCCCCCCCATCCCCTTGTCCCCCTGTCCCCATCTCCCCCCTCCCCCAACTCTGAGCACCCCGAGCTGCCCCCCCAGGCCTTGTGGGGTGTCAGTGGTGGGTCGGGGGGTGTGTGTGTGACATTTCCCTGTCCTTTCTGTGTGTGTCCCCCCCCCTCCAGATGCCCTGAGCCTCAGTGGGCTGCACCAGTGCCTGGTGGAGCTCTCCACCCAACCCGCTGCCGTCTGCCACGGTGCCGCCCCCTCCCGCGATGGGGCCCGGGCCCAGGCTGCCCGCAACGCCCTGCAGTACCTGCGGATCATGGCAGGGGGCAAGTGAGACCCCCACACCCCCCCCAAAAGAAAAACAAAACGACCCCTTCCCCCCTCATGGACACTCCCACCCATCCCAGGCTGGAGTGGGTGCATTGATGGACACCCAGAGACCACCCCCCCCTCCCCATCAGCACCCAGACCCCCCCCCAGTGGACATTGAGACCCCTCCCCACCACCACCCATGGGCAGAACCTTCCCCCCCCTACAGACACCCCCGCCATGGACAGACACCCCCCCCCCTATGGACAGATACCCTTCCCCCATGGACAGACACCCCTCCATGGACAGAACTCCCCCCTACAGACAGATGCCCCCCATGGGCAGAACCCCCCCCATGGACAGAACCCCCCCGACCTCCCCATGGACACTCCCACCCACCCACAGAGGAACCCACCCCAGATTGGGATGGGGGTGGTGGTCACATTCATGGACCCCCCCCCCAAAAAAAAAAACCCCAACCCCAGGCTGGAGTGGGTGCATTGATGGATACCCAGAGACCACCTCCCCCCCCCATCAGCACCCAGACCCCCCCCCAAGTGGACATTGAGACCCCCCCCCCACCACCACCCATGGGCAGAACCTTCCCCCTCTATGGACAGACACCCACCCCCCCATGGACAGATACCCCCCATGGGCAGGACCCCCCCCTACAGACAGATACCCCCCCCTATGGGCAGAACTCCCCCCTACAGATAGACGCCCCCCCCATGGACAGATACCCCCCCCTCTGGACAGACCCCCCCCCCATGAACAGACCCCCCCCTGGACAGACACCACCCCCCCCATGGACAGACACCCCTCCATGGACAGAACCCCCCCCTACAGACAGATACCCCCCCATGGGCAGAACTCCCCCCATGGACAGACACCCCCCCCATGGACAGAACCCCCCCACCCCCCCATGGACACTCCCACCCACCCACAGAGGAACCCACCCAAGATTGGGATGGGGGTGGTGGTCACATTCATGGACCAACCCCCCCCAAGGACATAACCACCTCCCCCCGGCAGCTGCAGACAGACAGACGGACACTTTCCCCCCCCTGCCCCCCCCTCAGGAAAAACCAGGAGAGACCTCAGGGCTTGGGGACCCCCCGGGGGGGTGAGGAGGGTCCCCAGGTACCACCCACCCCCCAGAATAAAGCTGGGGAGGGTTGGAGACTCCTGGTGTGATGTGGGGTTGGTTTTTTTGGGGGTGGCTTGGTGTTGGGTTTTTGGGTTTTTTTGAGGGGGGGGGAGTTGAGGGGAGGAATTGGCAGAATGTTTTTGGGGGGGTTGGAATCGGTGTCAGATTTTTTGGGGGGATGTTGGGGAAGGAGTTACAGGTTTATTGGGGGGGGGAGTTGTGGTTGGGGTTTGTTTTTTTTTGGAGAAGGGAGAATTAGGGGGGGGGGGGGGGTCAGGGAGGGGAGGGGGTCCCCAGGGGACAAAACCACAACGAGCAGCCCGGGAGGGGCCGGGGGGGGGGGGAAGGGAGCAGTTTATTTGGGGCAGGGGGACGGGGGGGGACTTCAGCGGCGGCGACCAAAGCGCTGCGGGGTTGCCATGGTCCAGAAGGGGGGGACAGGGGGGTCCCAACTGCGGGGGCTGAGCCGGGACCCCCCCACCCCAAACCTGAGGTGTGGACAAAGTAACAGCGGTGAGACAAAACACCCCCCCCGACAAGAGGGACAGGGATGGGGATGGAGGGGGGGGGACAGGGACAGAAGGGGACAGATGGGATGGACTGAGGGACAAAGAGGGGACAGGGACAGACAGACAGCAATGGGGACAGAGGGACACAGAAAGGGACATCCCTCACCCCAGCACGGGCCAGGCCACCCGCTTGTCCCCTCTGGGTGTCCCCAACGTTCTTCCCCACCCTTTGTGACCCCCCCTGGTGTCCCCAACCCCCCCCGACCCCGCTCACCTCTGGGGCTGCAGAAGGGACCTCAGGAGCCGCTCCAGGGCAGCAGCGGGGGGGGGAGGGACAGCAGCGACCTGTGAAGGGGTGACCCAAGGTGGGGGGGGGTGTCACGGCAGCCCCAAGTCGAGCGGTGCCCCCCCCCCCCTTTCCCCCAAACCCCAATTCCCCTCCCCTCAGGAAGGGTCCATCCTGCTCCGTCCCCCCAAAAACCCCGACGGGGAGGCCCGGGGCTCACCAGGCCGGGGTCGGGGTCGGGGTCGAGAGTCCCGGGGCAGCAGCGAGAGGGGTTCAGGACCCCCCCCAAAAGCAGCAGCACCAGCAGCAGCAGTCGCCCCCCCGCCATCGCCCCCCAGCACCGGTCCCATCACCGCCACCGCTGTCGCCTCTTTATAGGGGCAGGAGGGCGGGGGGGAGGGGGTCCCGGGGGGGTGGGCTCCATCCCGCCCCCGCCGCTCATTAAACCCATTAAACGGCGACAGCCGCCCCCGAGGGGACGGACGGCAGATGGACGGGGGGGGGGGGCCCAGAACATCCCCCCCCCTCCCCAAATCCCCCCAGGACCCTCAACACTCGGACAGGCAGAGCGAGAGCGCCTCCCTTCTCTGGACCTCCCCCCCCTCCCACGCGTGACAGGGACCCTTCCCTTGGCCCGCTTCTGAAATTGGGACCTCTCCTGTCCCCCCCAGCCCCCCCCATTTGCGGGACCCCTCCCCTGTCCCCCCCACCTTGGCCTCTGCTCGTTGTCGCCACCCGGTGTCCGCCTTGCGCTCCTGCAGCCCCGAAGGGGCGGCTCCGGCTCCTTCAGCCCCAAAAGCGGCTGAAATGGCCCCAAAATGCCCGTGGGTGCCCCCCCCCCCCTCCCCGCGGACTCACCCGATGTCTCCCAGGTGGGGGGAGATCCCAGTGATGTCCCCAGGTCTGATGGTTGGACCGTGAGAACCCCGAGCAGACCTGATGGCTGGTGTCACCCAGGTGACTGTCACCCCAGTGTCACGCCCCCCCCCCCTCATCCCACCCGTGTCCCCCACCCCACCCGTGTCCCCTGTCAGATCTGATGGCCAAAAAGTTTCACCCAGGTGGGTGACACCCCTGGGTGTAGGTGACACCCCCACGGTGTCCCCAAGCAGACCCTGACGCCCCAGCTGCTGGCTGAGGGTTGTCACAGCCACCCCACGTGTGTGTGTGTCCCCAACCACAGAGGTGTCCCCCCCCCCCAAAGGGTGTCCCTGGCACAGCTGACCCCCACCTTGTCCCCAACTGTCCCCCTTGTCCCCCCCCCAAGCAGAGGGCAGCAGCCACCACCTCCTGGGTAAGAGTTTAATGTGATACCTGCAGCATAAATAAAAGGCACGTAACATGTTTGGTACCAGGGGGGGGGACACACTGGGCCATGTCCCCCCCCCCGTGTGTCCCCCCCATTGTCCCCAGGCCCCCGGGGGGGGGGCTGTGAGGTCCCGCTCACAGGAGCCCGGGGGGGAGCAAGGGGGGATCCTGGGGAGGGGGTGTGTGGGGGGGGAGGGCACAAAATAAGGGGGTGGGGGTGTTACAGCTGGGGGGGGGTGGATACATGGAGCTATAATCTGTAAATATAGATAATATTTTATATACTGCACCCACACACACGACCCCCCCTCCCCCCCCGAGGGTTTTTGGTTTTTTTTTGAGGGGGGGGGGGTTTGGGTTTCTTGGCTTCTTTCATGATTGATCAACGCTTGATGGGGGGGACGGACAGGACCCTCCTCCTGCATCCCCCCCAAAGGTGTTGTTGTCTCCTCCTGGGTTGGTTTTGAGGGGGGGGCAAAGCACTGCTTGGGGTGGTTTTGGGGGGGGGGGTGGGGGTGTGGGACAGTGGTGGTGGAGCAGCACCAAAGCTTTTGGGGGGAAATGAAGAGAAAAACAGGGCCATGAGGTCCAAAATGACCAAAAATGAGCAGTTTTCCAGCTGAGCCACCAAAATTGGGACCCTCCTGGGCTGGTTTTGCACTGTTGGCAGAGAAGCAGCAAAGTTGGAAGCCGGGGGGTGGGGTGGGAAGTGATGAGAAACTGGGCCATGAGGTCAAAAATGACCAAAAATGAGCAATTTTCCAGCTGGGCCATCAAAATCTGGAAGCAAGGAGCCAGTTTTCTTTTTTGGGGGGGGGGGGAAGGGAACACCAATCCCTTCCCAAGACCCTTCCTGATCCCACGGGATCTGGAGGCTGCTGGGATGTTGCTGGCTGGGGACAGTGACCCCTCACAAAGCAATCTTGTCACCTGGGAGGTGGCAGCCACCCAGCACTGGGACATTTGTCTCCTCCTAAGGTTTCCAACCAGCTCAGCATCAGGATGGACCTCACCCTAAGTGACATTTATGGCTTGGGACATCCATCCATGGGATGAAACCTTCTCCAAAACCTTGCCCTGGGGGAGATACCAAACATGGGGAAGGTTCAACCCTGTCTATTAAAAACAAAAATGAGAGTAAAATAATGAAAGTTTTGTTCCCTGATTATTTTATGGTGGTTTGGAGCTTGATGGGCACAGGGTTGGGGTCGAGGTGTTTTCTGAAGGCACTGAGGAGATGGGATGGAGATGGTGCAGGGATGAGGAGCTAAGAATGGGGATGAAAGGGGGGTAGTTCCCTGTTTGTCACCAACCTTCAGGGACAGGGAAATTGGGGCAGGAATGTCCAACTTTGATGGTTGGACTTGATGAGTGGGAGTTGGATCTGATGATCTTGATGGACAGGACAACCTTCAAGGTCCTTTCCACCCACGATTCTCTGGGGCCACGGGCAGGCTGGGTGACACCACCACACAGAATTGGGTCATTTTTAGGAAAAATGAGATTGGGGGGGAAGCAGTTGGTTGGATGCTGATCCCCCAGTCCTGGAGTCACTCCCACCTCCCTCCATCCATCCCCAGGAGCTCTTTGGTTCTGGTGCCTCCAGGAGAAGGGAAGAGCTGGGGGGGATGCAGTAGCTGCAAGAGGGGAAGCAAAGGCAGGGCTGGATCTTCTACCTCCTGCAAAAACCCTCTCAGATCAAAATTTAAAGGTTCTGACCCACTGCTGGAAGTCTGAAACCCCCTTTTTTTTTTTTGTCCAGCTTGTGTGGAGCTGCTAAACCTCCCCTTGTGTCCTCAAGGTTGGAGAAACACAGCCAGGAGAGCAAGAGCTGAGCCCTCAACCTGGGCAGAAATGGTTTTCCAGGAGGAAAATGTGGGTTTGGGGGGGGGTTGGGGGTGATGAACCCCCAGTGCAACCTGCCAAGGCCAGAGGGAACCCTCAAGCCTTTGAGATGAGCAAGGAGAAAGTGGGAGAGCAGCAGCAGGGGGAGAAAAACCCAGCCCAAAAGTGGAGGAAAAGCTGAAAGAAAAAGGGAGGGGAGGAGAAGATGGAGGCCCTGGATTCAAAGAAACCAAAGTGCTGAACTTCCCCGTCCATCCCGGGCTCTCGGTGTCTTGCTCCAACTTGACTTTGGGTTTTTTTTGATGTCCCTGGAAACCTTCTTGAGTCTGGCAAAGCCAAACTGAAGCCAAATTTGACCCAACTTGGCTCCAAAAGTGGCGAGTGCAACCTGAGGTGGGCAAGGAGGGACCTCCCGAGGAAGACCAAGGGGTTGCTGCAGCTCCGTGGAGTTGGCTGAGGTGTCTTCCAAGAGCTTGGATGGGCAAAGGTCCCCTCCCTGCCTCCCTTCACTTGCCCAGGGCTAGTAGCAACCTTGGGAAGGCCACACGCACCCCACGAGGCAGCAGACTCCATTCCAAGTGTTCTTCCAGATGTTTTTGTTTTGTTTTTTTTCACCCACCCAACAAAAACTGGAAGCTCTGGGAATCCTTGGCTGGCTCTGCCTGGGATGCAATGGTTGCTCCACTGAGGGTGGAAAAACATCATGGAGGGGAAAAACTGAATGAAAAAAGAAACACAACTTGGTTCTCCTTCCCCTTGGAACAGGCAACTGGTTCAGGATTTAAGGCCACTGTATTTCAGGTCATCGAGGTTCTGGGTAGAGGAGATCCTTGGAGATAGAGGGATTTGTTTCCTTGCAGGGTTGGGAGTACGTGGTGATTTCTGGGACTCCTGCTGGGATGGGGGTTGGGTTCCTGCACCTCCAGGAGCTTCGCACCGGTCCCAGCAGCTCAGCACCAAAATTCCTGTGAGGAAGACTCCGGGCAGAGTCCCAGAGATGGTACCTTCCCTCCAGCAACCACTGTGTGTCCCATCACCAGAGCAGCAGGGCCATGTTGGTGGCACTAGGAAGACATCTCTGGGGGTCCCCCATGCTCTTGTGTCCCCCTTTTCTCCACTGTTGGGCACCAACTGCAAGGATGCTCCCCCGGCCCCCCGATAATTTGTGGTTGGCACCTTGGGAGTCAACATGGGATGGGACCAACCTGGATCCCTTGGAGCTCTGAGCTTGAAGAGGCTCCTTGGGTGAAGGTGCAAGGTTGCAGGGAGCAGGAGCAGAGTGGGGAGCAGGTGCCTGGAAGCAACATGGCCATGACAAAGGTCTGGAGAGCACAACTCAACGTCCCAACCACCCAAGAGGTGGTTCCCTTTGTGGAGGAAAAGAAGGAGGTGGAGGGAATTTTGGAGGTGGGGGACTCAGAAGAGTGGAAGAGCCAAGGAGCACCCCCCCAAGCCTGGAAGTTTAGTGTTAATGGAAGTGCCACCTGCAAAGAACCTTCTGAGGAGCTTCTGGGTCTCAGGCTCGGTGCGTTGGGGGCCAACTATCAACTGGGGACAAGTTCTCCATGGGCAGAGTCCCCATGGGGATGGCAGGGCACTGGGGTCTTCAGGGTGTGGGAAACACCATGGCTGCCCTCAACACACTTAGAAATCCCCCAAAAATCCAACAGAAAGCAAACAAACAAACAAACAAACAAACAAAAAAAGAAAGAAAAAGAAATAAAAATCCTTATGGGCCCCCAACTCTTCACAGGACTTGGTTAGGGTCAAGTTTGTGGTTCTGAGCTCTGGGTCACCAGGCTGGTGCCATCATCTGCCAGCAGACTGGGACTGTGGAGCCATGATGACGTGGGAAGGGACTGGCAGGCTGAGGTCTGTCCTTTGGGTGGCCATCTGGGTGAGCACCGAGGTGGCCACGGCTTCTGCTGCCGAGCGGACGCTGAGCCCGTTGGGGGAGGAGGTGGTGGTGGTGGTGGTGGGGAGGGAACTGTGCTGGATGACAGGAGCTGGGGAGCCCGTGGGCTCTGAGCTCTCCTTTGGGCTTTCTGCTTGACCAGAGAAGGAGATGGAAAGAGAAAAAAAAAAAAAAAAACAAAGAAGAAACTGAAGTTAGAAAAGTTGGGGCAGGTTGTGCTGGGGAGAACAGGGTGGGAGATGGTTGGGGTGAAGGGGGGCAATGGGGAGGGAGATGGTTGGGGTGAAGGGGGGCAATTGGGTGGCTTCTGCCACCCAGGGCAGGACTTGGCCAAGGGGTTAATGAACACGTTGCCAGTGAGCCATGGGTTGGGTTAGAGGAACCTCAGGGATCAGCCCTACCCCCCATCCCATTACCCCAGGTGGTCTTTGAGGGACACCAAAGCTTCCACCCAAGCACCAGAAAGTGGACTTGTTACTGCAGATGCCAGCAGAACCCAGCAGAAGGGTTTTAGCCTGAGCTGAAGACTCCTTCCCTTGGAGATTTCATCTGCTTAGAATCATCATGAAGGGTGGACAAGACCTCTAAGATCACTGAGCCCAACCATCAACTCAACACCACCACGGCCACCAAATCACATCCCTCAGCACCACCTCCATCTGGTTTTTTGGTAGGAAGGCCCAGGAAAAAACCACCACTCACCAAGATAGCCCTGGGTTTTCTTCTGTAGTGCAGTGACAGGGCAGTCCTTGTGAGCCAGCAGGAGCTGCTTCAGTTGAGCAACTTCATTCCTCAGTAATGTGACTTCATTCTGAGATGGCAAAACAAAACCAGGACATCTGCATCACTCAGGATCCTGACAGCAGCCTCCAGCAAGGGCAGGAGAAGACTTGATGTGGGGACAAATCTCTACGTGGAATTCTGTTGTCTGATTTGAATCCAGAAGAGCAAACAAAGGCTCAGAGTTTGAGGAACTGAAGTCTGCAAGAGCTGGACTGCAGCAGCTGATAGAGCTATGGGATGGGTTGGAGGGAGCTGAAAGCTCACCCAGTGCCACCCCCTGTCATTGGGGACACCTCTTACCAGCCCAGGGGGCTCCAAGCCCTATCCCAACCTGGAGCCTTCAACACTGCCAGGGATGGGGCAGCCACAGCTTCTCTGGGCAAGGTACCTGAAGCACTGGGAGTGCCCTAAGGTCTCCCCATTGCAGCCTTCTCAGAGCTGAGCTGCTCTCATCATCTCCATGGCTTCCTCTGGATTTGCTCCAAGAGCTCCCACATCCTTCCCATGTCGGGAAGGCTCCAGAACTGGACACTGGAAAACTCCAGTTCCAAATGTTACAAGGAAAAGAAATGCTTGGGGAAGAAGCAGAGAAGCAGCAACTCTGGACCGGGAGAAGAGCAATGCCCGGACCCGGTTCTGCAGGGACGGAGGAGACGTCTTTCTCTCTGGGGGAGATGGAGGAGGTGTCCACCTCTGGGCTCAAGCCAGCAGGGTTCCATACTCACGCTCAGCTGGATGTTCTGGGTCGTGAGCTCCTCAGCTTTCTTTTCCAAGGAGGAGACCCAGAGTTTGCGTTTCTGGCGGCAGCGGGAAGCGGCCGCTCGGTTCCGCTCCAGGAACCGCTGACGCCGCTCATCCGGGTCCTCCTCCACCACCCGTCTGCGGCGCCCACCAGTGCTGGGGGTGGGCTGGGCAGGAGAGACCTGGAGAAAGGGTAGGTGTGGGGAAAGAAAGAAAGAAAGAAAGAACAACAAAAAAAATAAAATAAAAAAAAACCCACAAGAGACCGAAAAAACAAACCAAAAAAAAAGCAGCTTGGGCGGCAGGAGGAGGAAACAGCGGCGTAGTGAAAGGGTTGGGAGAAGGCAGAGAAAAGAGGGTTGGGTTTGGAGAGGTGTTTGGGGCAGTGAGTTGGGTTCCTGGTTGGACCTGATGGTGTTTTTTTCCAACCAGAAGGTGGCTGTGATTCTGGGACAAAGTTCCTTTCCAGGTGTTTTTTGCTGGCTCAAAGCCCCATCCAACCTGGGGCCTTCAACACCTCTGGGGATGGGGCAGAAAGAGCTTCTGGGGGCAACCTGGGCCAGGGGCTCCCCAGCCTCCCAGGGAGGACTTTCTCCCTTTCATTTCATAGAATCATAGAATCATAGAATGGGCTGGGTTGGAAGGGACCTCAGAGCTCATCAAGTCCAACCCTTGATCCACTCCCACTGCAGTTCCCAGCCCATGGCACTCAGTGCCACATCCAGGCTCTTTGGAAAGATCTCCAGACACGGAGAATCCACTACTTCCCTGGGCAGCCCATTCCAATGCCTGATCACCCTCTCCAGAAAGAAATTCTTTCTCATCTCCAACCTAAACCTCCCCTGGCACAACTTGAGACCCTGCCCTCTTGTCTTGCTGAGAGTTGCCTGGGAAAAGAGCCCAACCCCCCCCTGGCTCCAACCTCCTTTCAGGGAGTTGGAGAGAGTGATGAGGTCTCCCCTGAGCCTCCTCTTCTCCAGCCTCAACACCCCCAGCTCCCTCAGCCCTTCCTCACAGGATCTCTGCTGGATCCCTTCACCAGCCCAGTTGCCTCCTTTGGACCTGCTCCAGCACCTCAATCTCCTTCCTGAACTGAAAGGCCCAGAACTGGACACAGGACTCGAGGTGTTTCCTCTCCATCTCCCCTTTTGTAGCTGGAAACCCTTCCCCCTTGTCTCATCCCTTGTCCAAAGTCCCTTCCAGCTTTCCTGGAGCCTCTGCAGGATCTGGGAGGTGCTCTAAGGTCTCCCTGGAGCCTTTTCTTCAGGCTCAACCCTCTCAGTAATCTGGGTTCCACCAACTCCATTTGACCTTTTAACTCCATTTGGGCCCAGTAACCCACTCGCAGGACCCAAATCACAGCTTTGGAGGGGGCAATTGGCTTTGAAAATGAATTTTGGGTTTAATTTGCCCCGAATGCCTCCATCAGCTCCAGGAGGTGACTGGTACTGGGAGATCTTGCAATGTCACCCATTTCCCTGTTTTATTTGGGGAGAACAAAGGAAAAAAGGGAGCAGTGAGGCTGCAATCACACTGCCAGGAGCAGGGGGAGCAGCTCTGCTCAGGTCCTGCCTGTCAGGCAGCATATGGAGATTAAATTTTTTGGAAACCTAGCTGAGGGGCTGGAGCAGGTGGCCATCCTAATGGCATCTGGGGAGCTGGCAGGAGCTGGTGGAGCTGACTGCCTGAGCAGAGAGTGTTTAACCCCCCTCATGGAGCAGGGAGAGGGAAATATTCTTGTTTGGAAGCTGTGGGGTGGTCTGGGGGAGAAGCAGCATCTGAGTGTGGAAGCAGCACCGAAAAAAAACCCAAACCCAAGCAACCCAAGGATTCTGATTTTTTCTCTGAGGTTTTTTTCCCAAAAAGCCCAAGGGAGCAGACCTGTGGTTGAGCTGGGGAAGGGGCATCAGGGTGCTGGACCAGGATCTGGCTCTGCTCTGGCCGTGAGGTCACCATGGTGCTGGCTGAGCCCACCACCAGGTTGCTGCCGTTGAGTGAGGATGCTGCTGTCAAGGTGGCCTTCAGCCTCTGTGGGAGGAGAAAAGGAGATGTCAGGGGCTTTTTTCTCCTTGCTGCTGAGCCTTTCACCATCTCCTCAGTCATCCAAGGAACCAGGCTGCAGGAGAAGGGGCTCTTCAGGGCTTCCAGTCCAAGCAAAAGCCATCACCATCTGCTCTGCCCAACTCAGACAACTTCAGCCCAAGTGGACAACGTGTCCACCTCCCAAAACTGCAGCTGCCAACTGGCACGGAGCCACCATCCTGCTGGCAGGCTGGGCAGAAAGATCAAGGATGGAAGAGGCTGCAGAGCCCTTGAGAACGTGCAGAAGGACCCTCCTGGGATGGAGAAGGATCTACACATCATCAAGACTTCACCCTCAGGAGCTATGGCTGCCCCATCTCTGGCAGTGTCAGATGGAGCCTGGAGCAACCTGGGCTGTCCCTAGCCCTGGGACCTTCAGCTGCTCCTCAGAAGTTCTCCAGCCTCTCCTCCATGTTCTCCTTGTGTTCCAGCCCCTTCCCCAGCTCCATGTCCCTTCTCTAGACATGACCCACCTGGATGCATCCCTGTGTATCCTGCCCAGGGGGGTTGGTCCTTTCCAACCTGACATGCTGTGATTCTCTTTGGATGGACACTCACCATTTTGGCTTCAGAGTGCACTGGAAGTCCTCCTGATGGTGAAATGGACCCACTGGTGTTAATGGGTGGCCCTGGAATCCCAGGAATGTTGGGCACCATGGACATGGGCCGAGCCAGCTGAAGAGAGGAAGCAAAGTAAGGGGTTTGGAAGCTGAGGAGCTCTCACCAGCACGATGCCAGCTCTGCAAGAATTCCCTGACCCAGCACATTCCTAAGCCCTGCACCCATCAGTCACCCCTGGTGTCACACAAGGTCAGCAGCCACTCCTGTGGTGGCCACCAGGGCTGGTTGGGGATCACCCAGAAGTGAGGAGGAGGAGGAGAGTAGCACAAAATACTCCTTCCTCTTCTTCTGACCCTTCCTGGGGGGTTTCTCCACACTAGAGGGTCCTCCACCTCCTACAAGTGCAAGGTGTTATCTGGACTGCATGAAATGCCTCCAGCTTCCAAAAAAAATGAGACTTTGTCAGAATTTGGACCTAAATTGTGCCTCTTTAGCTCAGGAACCAAGCTTTGCTGTTCCCCTGAAATGTGGAGCCATTTCAGCCCTCTCCAGAAAGTCAGCAGTGCCCAGGAATCCTCTGAGTCTTTGTAGCAATGTTCTGTAGGTGTCACACTGCAACACACAGACTTTTCTCCAAAGAGGAACAAAAACATCAACAGAATCCCTCAAAATCTGGCACCCTCAACACCTGGTGCCCAAGTTCTTGAAAAGCTGCAGGTTGCAGCATCCCCTCCAAACCCCTCTCAGCTTCTTCCTCCACCAAAGAGGGAAAAAAAACCACAGAACCTGTTGGGCTTTGATTTTCTTATTTCTTTTCTCCCAGTTTCTTGTTCTCCACTCCCTTGCTCTCCAAACACAAGTTGGGTTTCCAACAAGCAGGAAGGTCTCAAGATGTTTCCTTGCCTGACAGCTGCCTGTCTGCTTGGATGGCAATGTCCCTGCTTACCTGAGGCAGGAGACTGTGGTCCATTCCTCACCCAAAAACCCAAAAGATGTGTCCAACAGGATTCACATGGCCTGCCTGCTTGGACACTGAAGTGCTCAGAGGATGGAAACACCATCCCAGTGGGAAAAGCTGCAGGGTGAGGTCTGCACCACAGAAAATTTCTTTGGATGCAAAAAAAAACCCCAAGTCCCAGCTTGTAAGGCTGCCACTGAAAGAGCTCTGGCCAGGTTGGGGTGGTTTTCCTGGCCTGCAAAGACCAACATGTTCTCTGCAAGCTTGAATGGTTTCACTGGAGGTCTGCTGTTCCAAATGGAAGCAGCTAATCAGGGATCCTGCAGTGCCCATCCCTGCATCGATGGCAGGAGCCATCTGTCCAGGCAAAATTTTGGTTTTCTTCCAACCTTATTGCCCTCTGGTGTGATGGAGATGTTCTCACCACCTCGCCAGAGTTGGCCTCCCTCCTTCTCCCCTCCTCTTCCAGCCTTCTCTTGCACAGAGGGGGAGGGATATTTTCATTCTGACAAAATGGGAAAAGTGTCTGGGTAGATTCAGTAATAAAATCCAAAGAGTTTCTCCCCCTCCTCTAGAAGTTGGAAGCTTCTCTTACCGAGATGACAGAAGGCATCTGCACGGGGGGGCCTGGGAGGACAGGCATGGTCTGGCCATTGGCAAGCTGCACGACGAGTGGAAGGGAACTTGTGGGAGACCTGGAGAAACAAGAGTTCAAATTCTCCTGGATTATTTCCAGCCTGAAGATGAGAAGACTCCATGAACCCCTCAGTGCTGCCTCCCAGTCCCAGAAAGGCTGGAGAGGGGCTTCTCAGGAGTGTCAGGACAAGGGGAAATGGTTTTACAACTGAAGGAGAAGAGGTTTAGACTGGAGCTTAGGAAGAAATTCTTCAGTAGGAGGGTGGTGAGACTCTGGAACAGGCTGTCCAGAGAAGCTGTGGCTGTCCCATCCCTGGAAGTGTTGAAGGTCAGGTTGGATAGGGCTTGGAGAACCTGGCCTGGTGGGAGGTGGCCCATAGCAGGGGGGTTGGAACTGGATGAGCTTTAAAGTCCTTTCCAACCCAAACCACTCTGTGATTCTATGATTCTATCTCAGAGGTGTTTTGTTGTTTTGGTTTGTTTTGGCTTTTTCCAACCAGGACAACGGTGATCTTGTGAAAAGCCAGAACTGCTCTGGTGGATGGGAAGAGGTAGGAAATGGTCCCTGTCAGGCAGGGCTGATCTCTCACTCAGCTGATGACAAGGCAGCAGGGAACCGAGTGGAGGCAGAGCCGAGCTGAGCAGAGCAGAGCAGAGCTGCTGCTGCAAGCCTGGCTCTGGGGGAGGGAGAAAAAAACATTTCCTGCTGCTGCTGCTGCTGCCTCCGAGGAGGAGAAAAGGGCTGGAGGAGGTTGGGCTGCTGGGAGGAAGCTGTGCTGGCACGGAGGAACAGCAGGGTGGGGAGAAGAAGGGGTGGGTGGTGGGTCAGAGGGGGTGCCAAGAACTCAGGCTGGAATTTTTAAGGGCTGCCCAGGGGAAGGTGAATGTTCCCCCCTCATCCCAACCCCTCCCCAGGGATGCTTGGAAAAGCTTAACATGACAAGGAGACTTCCAGCAAGGTCACAACCTCCCCACTCATCTCTGTCACCTTCATTACCCCACCACCTCCCCAGCCATGCTGGGACCCCCCACACCCTTCTTGGGCTCTCAGCCTTAGGAGGGTTCAACCCCCAGGGCAGATAAAATCACATTAAAGTCTAACTTGCCCCAGCTCTGATATTTTTGAGCCTCCAAGCATCAGGGGACTCAGTCCCAAAGAGCCCCATGCCTGAGATGGGTTCCAGAAGGATTCTCACTTCTCTTTGGAAAGTCCAGGACAATCACTTAACCCCTTCGTGTCTCAAGAGAGGATTTAAAAGAGTTGGGATTGATGGTATGAGAGGGTTAAAAGTGAAACCACACCCAAAAATATGAAAAAACCCAACCTCAACCTGGTTCTTCATGTAAGGAGCCAGCCCCAAAAAGTTAGAATGGACCACAGGGAAAATGAAACATCATGAGAGCAGAGGAGAGACATGAGGGTAAGGATGTGCCTCCTGAGGGCTCCCTGCAACGTTTCCTGCATCCTCCAGGCTTTATGGGAAGAGCTGGAGATTCCCAGCAGCATGGCAGCTCCTAAAGGGGGGGCAGCCAAGGTCCCAGATTGTTAAAAAGAGTCAAAAGCAAAAAAAAAAAAGGAAGATCATTAGATCTGCTGCAAAAAATAACAAACAAACAACCCCAACCAGCTCCTGAGGCAGCAGCAGCCCATGAAGGAGGCCAGGAGGTTGCAGAAGAGGTCACAACAGCTGCCTGGAAAAAATCCCCAAGCCATTCAAGAACCAAACAATTTCCTAGCACTGGTTTAGCTGCAAAAGCAGCTTGGGGAAAGCCCCTGTCCAGGCTGTGCTCCAAGTCCCTGGGGATGGCATAAGTGCCTCTGGATGTCTCCCCCCACTCTGGACTTACCCCAGCTGTCTGTTGGAAGGGGGAGCCTGGGTGATGACAGAGGTTGGGGATGGCAGTGTGGGGTGCAGGGGGTCATAGCCCAGGTGGAGAGGCAAGGAGCCCGGCCGCACGATGGTGGGAGTAGGTGTAGAAATGATGACAGGCTTGGAGGTGAGCTCCTGGAAGGGAGCAACAGAGAAAAAGAGACATGTTGGTATTTATTAGCTTCATAAGCACCTCCTTAAAAAGCAGTCTGGTGAAAATTAAGGCACCTTCAGCAAGGAAACAGGCACGGAGGGGAGTGACCTCCCCCAAAGCTGCACTGGGTTGGTGGGGAAGGGTCTGGAGAATTTGTGAGGAGCAGCTGAGGGCCCTGGGGGTGCTGATCCTGGAGCTGAGGAGGCTGAGGGGAGACCTTCTGGCTCTCTGCAACCCCCTGAGAAGAGGTTGGAGCCAGGGGGGGTCGGGCTCTGCTCCCAAGGAACAAGGAACGGGACAAGAGGAACTTTTGGCCTCAAGTTGTGCCAAGGGAGGTTTAGGTTGGAGCTGGGGAACAATTTCTCCCTGGAAAGGGTTGTCAGGGCCTGGCCCATGTTGAATCCCCACCCTTTGAGGGATCTCAAAGCTGTGGAGATGGTGGGACAGGGGTTAGCACCTGACTTGGCAGAGTTGGGTTAATGGTTGGACTGGATGCCCTTAAAGGTCTCTTCCAACCAGAACCATTCTGTGATTCCGTTTCAGCAAACAACCTTCTCTTTAAAATGAAGGGAACATCTCAAGCCCAAATCAGCTCTTGGGAGCCAAGTGGAGAAAAAGCTTGTTCTGATCCAGAGAAGGAGAAACCAACATCTCCACGGGGCAGGGGAGAGGAGACCAACCTTCTCCTTGTTCTGTGGAGACCGTGGGTTGGATGCAGGGCTGTCTGGTGGTGAAGAGTCCACTTCCACTGGCTCTTCCTCCTTGATCTTGATGTCTGGAGTAGAGGGTAGGGACATGTCCAAGGCTCCAGCACTCTACAAGGAAAACCAGAAAGGACAATTAGCTTGGATGGTTTGGGAAACATCTCAGCTGCTCCCAAGAGGAAGAGCTATGGTGCGTTGAGCTCTTGCCAAATTATTCTTATTTATTTGGACTCCAGAACCACCTGAGAGCCCCAGGGGGAGAGTGGTGCCACCCCAGGCAGAGACAGAGCCTGGGAAAGAAGGTCTCTGCCACAGTTTGGTGGTTTCTCAGTAAAAAGACACAATTTTTGCCATGGGCCAAGATGTTTTGGGGGGGTTGGGAGGTTTCTTTGACTCATAAAAGGGCTCTGCTGAGGAGAAGAGGTAACAAAGCCCAAGGCCAGCAAGTTCCAGGAGACACTTTCATTCACAGCAGAGCTGTAAAGCACTGGATAAATCAGCCTGGATTATCAAAAGCAAACAAGGAGCCATGCAAGTTATTAAAAGATCTACTGAGTGCCCCAGTAAAATAAAACCCAACCACTGGTCTGAACCTGGCAACTCACCACAAACCCATGTTCTAAGCAGTTCAGGGACTTGCTGGGGACAGGAGAAAAGGGCAAGGTGACAGTGGGGGAAGAAGGGGACTTCATCTGAGTGGCTGCTGCTCCCCTCTCCCCAGAGGTAGGAAGAGAAAGTCTGGGAGAAGATCTGGGAGGTGTCCCTGCCCATGCAGGGGGATTGGAACTATATGATCTTTAGATCATGGAATGGTTTGGGTTGGAAGGGTCCTTAAAAACCATCAGAATGATTCACTAGATGATCTCCAAGGTGGCTGCCCCATCCCTGGAGGTGCTGAACTGGATGGGGCCTTGAAAAACCTGGTCTAGTGAGAGGTGTCCTTGCCCATCCAGAGGGGGTAGAACTCAATGATCTTTAAGGTCCCTTCCAACCCAGCCCATTCTATGATTTACCTGCCCTCTTCAGCAGAGATGTCAGGGTGGAAGAAGCACAAAGGAGAAGGGATTAACATGCAGCAGAAGTGCAAAGTACTTCAAAAGTGCCTCCAGGGAAAACCCCTGCTGTGCTGCTGGTTTTAATTAAGAGGCTGGTGTCCAGACCACCCTTGGAACTGGAGGACACACAAAAAAAACCTCACCCCACAACAGCAACCACTGGAGTGGATGAATTCTGAAGGGCAGCTTGGGCAAGGTCCGGGGAGTGACAAACCACCTGGACCAGGGGGGCAGTGCCTGCACAGAGGGGTTTTAGAGGAGGGCTGAAGCCTGAAAAGCCCTCTCAAGCTTCAGGCTGCTGGTGGAATTATTTAGACTGCAGTCACCCTAAAGGAAAAAAAAAAAAAAGAAACCAGGAAAACACAGAGCAGCTGGAGGGGCTTTGCTGCAGCTACTTGGGAGCACAGCCCAGGAGATGGGTGGTCTTAAATATATATATATATATATATTTATATTTATATATGTATAAAAGGACTGGCTAGACTGCGGGCTGCCCAACCATTTCTATGTGTAACCACAACCCCAAAAATAAAACAAAAAACCCCCAAGCCCTCCCTTCTCCCAGGGCTCAGGGTGAGGAGGAGAACAAAAGGCAGAGAAAATTCAAGAGCATAAAACGCCCCAGCAAAGCCCCGCAGCATACCAATGAGAGCGATCAATTTCTGCTTTTAAAGAGCCCTGTTATGAGGGGAGGTGGTGGGGAAAAGGGGAGGGGGGGGAGCTTGGTGTGTGTGAAAGGCAGTTTTCAGTTTTAATTCTGAATTCCTTCGTTCCCCATCTTCTCGGGGAAAGATTTACGCGGCCGCGCTCCCGCAGTTTATTTCCGAGCAGCGCCGCTGACTGCCGGCGTCTGTCCCTCCATCCATCACCCTAGTAAATGTATCTGCCAGCCTAAGAGCCCAACACCCAGCTGCTGCTCCTCAGATCCTAGGAAAAAAGAAGGGGGGGGTTGGGGGGGAAAAAAGAGAGGGGGAGGAAAATCTCCTTCGTTAGCTGATGAGATCCCCCCCGTCCTTCAGCCCCGGAGTAGCCGGAATCGATGGGGTTTGTGGAGCAGGGAGGTTCTTTGTTTGGAAAAGCCTCCTCCAGCCATCCCTTCTCTCTCTGACCCCCCCCAAGTGCTAAAGCTGGGGCCCTTCCCTTAAAGGCAGCAGCAGGAAGGGGCCCAATGGAAAAAAAAAAGGCTCTGGGGGGAAATTTTTGGACCGCTCCACCAAGTCCTGCTCTCTGCCCACAGCTCCTTCCCAAGGTGAAAGGGATTTTGGGGTGCTGCTTGCTGGTGTCTCCCCCCCATCCTTTTATTTTTTTGAAGTGAGAAGCCAAAGGAATAATAAAATCCACCTCGGATTGCAGGGCAGGCAGCCAAAATGACAACAAATTCAAGTCCCATATTCAACCCCAGACTGCATTTTGTTATCCTGCGACGTTGGTGCCTTTCATCCCAGCAGCACCAGCCCCTCTGCAGGGTTTTAGGGCCCCAACTTTTGCCTCTTGCCTTTTTCTCATCATCTTCTGCTGCTTTCTTGAACTCGTGCTCAAAGGAGCTGGCCAGCTCGTTGAAGAGTCCCACTTCTTCACAGTTCTTCAAAAACCGAGTCGGGGTTGGGGTCTGATCTGTTGGGGTTACAGCACCAAGCACAGGTTAAAGAGAAACTGGTGAATCCATCTGAAGCATTTTGGGGACCCTCCAGCAAATGGGGTTACTGTTTTGGGGAAGCCTGGATGGTTTTCCTACCCCCTCCTCTCACTTTTGTGCCGTGTTTGCAAAGGGGAAAATAATTTCTCATGGATTTGGTTTCTCCTCTAAATGCCATTTAAAAGAAACAACCATTTTGGTCAAATTTCTGCCTTTGGCTCATGTCCTGTCCCTCCCCCCACCCCAGGTTTTGCCTGTTCTCTGCTGAATTCCTGCTGCAAGGAAGGAAAAGAGCAGGGTTTGCTCTCCCTGAGCTTAAAATTTTGTGAGTGAGGAGAAGGGGAAGGGGCTGATGGGGACCAGGGGTGGACAGAGCCACTTCCTCCACTAAAGGCACATCCCAGGACAGCCAGCGACGTGGGAGTGCTGATAATTCCCAACCACTGTCCAAAGCAATCCCTCTGAGGCCCATTTTTCCACCGTATTAACACGTTGAGTCATGATCCCTCTGGCATCACCCAGGCTATAAAGCAAGAAAGAAATCTTGCAGTGAGCCCTGGGATTGATTTTTTATTTCCCCTGCGTGACGTTGGGTCAGGAGCCCAGGTCCAACCAGGAGCAGGTTACACCCCCCCAAAAAAACCCCAAAAATCACCTAGCAGAGAACTTGATGGCTTTGGATTGTTTTGGAAGCACAAAGGGGATCCCTGGGATGGCTTAGCCTCACCTCCTGCATCAAACCACTGGCTCTCTAGCACAGGTACTCCCTGTTGGAGCTGCAGGGGCTGTGGCAAACCATCCCAGTGGATTTCCAGGAATCTCCTGCAGCCTTTGGGAAGGCTGAAATCATCACCTTCTGGTGGCAGAACCAGGCTGCGTTTCCCAGCTGCCTCCCAAGCCCTACCTCTTGGTTTTTTGTCAAGAAAGCAAGCACCTTCCTGCCAGCACACTCAAACCTCTCTCCATTTAAAGCAAGGAACTTTGTCAACTCCAGAGCTCAGCAGGAGGTTGTTTTTCTGGGGCTTTAACACCTCTGGGGCTCTTTCTCCCTGTTTTGCAATGTCCTTCCCAGCCCTGCACACCCCAGGCAGAAGTTTTGCACCAACCTCTCTCGTCCTTTCCCCAATTTCTACCTCCAGGCAGCTTTCCCCCCCCGCAGTCTCACACTCCCCTACCCCAAGAAGTGCCCCATCCTCTTTTCCAACAGCCTCTTGCAGCCAGCTAGAACCAGGCAGAGAAAGAACAATTCTTTAGGATTCTCTTTAAATTCACCACCGAGTCAGGGTGAAAAGATGGATGCTGAATCCTCCTGCTTGCTAAAAGATCAGCACAGAAAAACCCAGATGGCTCCAAAAAAACCAAAACCAAACAAATAAATAAAAGGAGAAGAGGAATGCAGGGCAATAACACCCCAGCTCTTTACAGCCCTTGTGTTTTGTCTGCTGTCAGTATCTCAGCCAGGGAAAGCCTGGGTTGAACAGGCTGGGCTTGCACTGACCACAGAGAAATAAAGTTTGGGTTTTGCTAGGTTAGGTGGCTGGTTTTTTTTTCCTGCTTTGTGGTTTAGCCTGGAGGAACCTGGGAGAGGGGTTGGAGCTGCCCTGGCTTCTATTCCTTGTTCTGAAATTGAAGAGTTTCATCCCACCCAGTGTTTGAGCCGGGTTTGTGGATAGGAGGAAGATGCAGCTCCAGGGGCAGTAAAGAAGAAGACTGGGGATGCTGCATCCCTGCTAGAGCAGGTGATGGACCCTACCCCAATTTGATGATCTTCAAGGTCTTTTCCAACCCCAATGATTTTGTTATTCCTGCTCCTCCTTCAGCCCCTGCCCAATTTACACCCTGGGTTTACCAAGCAAAACCAACCCCCCCCTGCTGTGATCAGAAAGTGAGTGGGGGGGAACAGAAGGCAAAAAAAAAATTCACCAAAGAATTTGGTGAATTCTTTGCCACCAAATCCCAGGAGCCTGAGCCCATTTGAAATGAATTCTGCCTGGGGGAGCTGTGTCCATCTCTGCAAACCCTCCCTGCAGCTTTTTTTGCTCTCCCAGCCAAGGCTGCCGGAGCTCTTCCCGCAGCCCCAGTTAACTCAGGAGGCTTCAGGGCTGAATGGTTGTTTCTTTTTACTCAAAGGCTGAGGATGAACTTGGGAAAAGGCTTCCAGGTCCCCTAGTGAACTCTCAAGGTTTCAGGACTCCTTTTCCTCCTCTTGTTCTCTGCTGAGAACACAAACCTTGCGTCCTTTTGAGACGCCTGAATGAAAAAAGTGACCAAGAAGGCAGAAGATTATCTACAACTGGAAATTATCTGCTGCCAGACAACAATATATGTGGGTTGGTTTTTTTTTTTCTCCCCTGATGTTCTAAAGGCTGCACTGACCCCGTGCTGCACATTTGGGCTCTGCAAAGGCACTCTCTGCAGTAGCCGGCGCACTCGATGGCCTCTGAATTTATTAAGTGCTGGCTGAAAAGCTCAGGAAAATTGACACCTGGGCTGAGGAGAGGAAGCTGGGGTTGTCAGCTTGTGTTCATTGTCCTCAAAGCACACGCAAGAAATGTGAAAGACCTTTTGGCCACAAATCTTTCAGCCTTCACACGAGAAAGCCCCAACCACCCCCCATCCCCAAATGAAAAAAGAAACAAAACCTCCCTGCAAAACCTGATCCTACCCTAAAAAAACCAACGTGGAAGCCTCCTTCTTCCCTTTCCTTCTGATTAAATGCAGATCACAAGAGGTTTTTATGGGAGGTAGGGCTGTTTTTCAGTGCATCTGGTCCCTGGTATTAATCTTGCAGACATGGGATGTTAATGTGCTGGCCGGGGTTTGGCCGCCGCGTACCTGCGATGATGACTGAGTCGGTTCGAGCGGGGCCGAATTTCAATGTCATCTCATGCTTGTGTTTATGAACAGCCAGGTGGTCCTCGTTTGTAAACCTCTGAAACGAAACAATTGCAGAGAAAAAAGAAAAAAAAAAAGAAAGAAAAAAGCAGGGGATAAACCGAGGGGGTTGTGTTTTACGGGGCCGTCCTGCAGCAGGGTTGGAAGAGAGAGATATGGAGGGGAGGATGAGAAAGAGTCACCCGGAGAGCAACTGGAACACAATTGCTTGAAGCCAAAGCAGATGGGTGGAGAAGTGGCGTGTGGATATGGTGTTGAAAATGTAAAAGCGGTTACAGGGGGCTGCTGGGGACAAATGTTTGTAATAAACCTGTGGTTTGGGGTTTTTTTTTTTGGGTTTTTTTGTCCTTGGCGGCGGCTGCAAACCCGTCTCGGACAAAGCAAATCCGCCCTGTCGGGTGAGATGAGCTGCTTTATTGCTAATGGAGGGATGAAATTAGGTGCTATTAGGGGTCAGGCAACTTTTTGGGGGATGGTGGGAGTCATGGCAATTCAGGACACAGATTTATGGAGGTGGCTGCCCATCCCCACCCCCTGCCCGGGGCTCTATGCGACGGAGCCCGAAGCGCAGCCACTGTCAAACTGGGAGGGGGTGGTGGGGAAAAAAAAAAAAAAAGGCATTTTTTTTAATGCCATGCAGATGTTTTTTGAAATTCTGGGAAAAAACTCACCCGTGATGGATTTGGGGATGTATTGGGTGAGGAGGGGGAGCTGGGGGGTGGGTTGTCACTGCCAAAAGGGCAGCGTGGCTTGCTGATCCGAGCGGCTGCCACTGGCCTCATGCAGTGAGAGGGAGGGAAAAAAAAAAAAGACATGGGGGGGAGAAAAAAAAAAAGAGAGGCAGGGAGAGGGTTAAAACAAATAATCATAAAGCCCTGAGGATGGATTACACCTCTCCTAATAGACTGCGACAAAGCAGAGGGCACTGCACGGGCCGTACCGCAGGATTCCTCTGCAGCCCCGAGCCGCCGCCGCATTGGGTTCCTTATTTCTCAAGCAGCTGCTGCAGCCCCCAAATTGTTGCCCTTTTTTTCAATCCTCCCCCTCACACACACACACTTCTTGTCTTCTTTCTCCTTAAAACAACCCCCAACAACCCACCCCACAACCACCTGTTTATGGGAAGGAGCTGGAGCGTGGCACCCCGGCTTCGCTCGCTCTTTTCGCTGCTTATTTATGACTCAATATGGGTGGTGGGGTTTTTGGTTTTAATCTATTTTTATTTTTTTTTTCTGAGCATTTTCCAGGCTGGAAGCCACCACGGCGCCTTCCCAGGAGCTGAAGGGGAGAGGGGACATTGGCAGGGACAGCAGTGCTATCTGAATGCATCGCATCCATCTTCCCCCTCCGTGCAGCGTTCTGCAAAGTGTCCTTCAAAGCAGAAGGTGCTTTTTTTGGGGGGGGCTGCTTCACCAGGGCTCATATGCTAAAAAATTAAGAGCTTGTGGGTCTTAACAGAGAGAAAGCTTAATAGGGTTTTGTTGTTTGTTTGGGTTTTTTTCCTCCCTGTGCAACTAAACATTAATTAACCCCGTAACTAAACCTGAAGTTAAAATTTCTCAAGCTTTTGGCTAAAAACACAAATATTCTCTTTAGGTTTTTTTTCCACCCAACTGAGACTCATTTCTACCCGGCCTCACAAATCTCAGTGAGGTCAAAACGCTGCTGAAACAAAGGGAGGGAATCAAGGAGAGACACACAGACACCAAAAAAAAAAAACCCTTAATTTATGCCGTGGCATTAAAATGCTGGTGGAAAATGGGGAAGAGAGGGTGAGCACTTTGTCACATCCCCCCCCAGAAAAAAAAACCCCAAAACACCAACCCTGGTTTTAAAGGTAGTGGTGGAAAAATAGGTGGGTTCAGGAAACTAAAGCAGGATTTTTTTGGTGAGCCAGAGGAGCAGCTGGTTTGTGCTGAGTATTTAGCAGGCTGCAGAAATAATAAATCTAAAGAGAGCCTGGGGAAGGAAAAAGAAGAAAATTCCCAATACTCCCCCTCAGTTTTGGTTTGAAATGGGAGATTTTTAGGGCAATGAGGGAAGCAGCAGGAGGACGAGGTGGGAACAGGCTCACGTTTCTCTCTCCCCCAACCCTACCAGGGCCACATTTCAGCCCGGGTTTGCTCCCTCTGAATTGATTTTAATCTTTCATTTTCCTCCACTGCAAGTTTTTTATTTGGTTAGGGTGGTGGGTTTTGGGTTTTTGGTGTTTTTTTTTTTCTTTCTTTCTTTCTAGGGCAGTTTTCCTGCTTTGGGTGAGCATTACAGCTCTATTTAACATCTTTATGTGGTCTCACTAAGCTCGGGAGCCCTCTCTTTGCTCCGCACAGAAATGCTCACAGACACAATATATCTTTCTCCATCCATTTCCAAACGCCCAAACCTAGAGGCTGAGTCTGGCACTTCAGCTCTAAATCATGTCATTTTACACCGGGAAGAAAGTAAGAGGAGGGGGGAGAAGGGGGGGAAGCAGAGGGAAAGAGGGGGGGGGGGGATTAAAAAAAAAATGGAATGAGTTAAAGCCACAGCTCTGGCTTTAATATTTAATCTCCCTCCATCAGCAGCTGACATCCAGCAGTGTTATTTCAGGTTTGCCACTTTGCAGGCACCTGGATTCAAAAAATGCCAACTCCCAGCTCCACAAACCAGCTCTGAATTCACAAAACCAAAGGGTTCAAACCCCTGCAAGCCCCCTCGCTGCTTTTTCTTGACCCCTCTGCCTCGGGTGCCAGGCAGGGCTAAACTTTGGGTTTATTTACCCCCTTCCAGGATGTCCCAGGCTTTTTTTTTTATTTTATTTTGTTTTGTTTTCTCTGGAGCAAACACACTGGTGGCAGGCAGAGGCTTGGCCACTCCACATTTTGTTCTCAGCATCCTGGCAGATGGCACCTTTAGGCAAAGAGATTTTCTTTTTTTTTTTCCTCCCTGGGTCCACCAGCAGAAGGGGAGAACCAAAGGGATGCTCAGGGATTTGCTGGGATATTAGGAAAACCTCCACGAGTGTAGGGTGCAGAAGGGGAACACCCATGGAACATCCTGGGGGGAAGCTGGGTGCTGGCTCTGGTCTGCAGACAACCTGCAGGGTCCTTTCTTAACCTTGAGAAGATTTGCAGAGAGCATCAGCCCAAAAATTCAGCATTAACACAGAGAGAGGTGGGGGCTGCAGCACCACAGACCCTGGCAACAGGCTTGGAAAAGGCTCTGGATTGGTGAAAAGGAGGTTTTTCACTTCTGAAAAGAAGATTTTCTATTAATGAAAAGGAGATTTTCTATTTATGAAAAGGAGGTTTTGTATAAATGGAGATTTTTATATTTAGGAAACAGTTTTTACACGTGTGCAAAGGAGACTCTATACTTGTGAAAAGGAGATTCTGTGTTTATGAAAAGGGGATTTTTACACCTGTGCAAAGGAGGTTTTATACTTGTGAAAAAGAGATTTTACACCTTTCAAAAAGGAGGCTTTAACACTTGTGCAAAGGAGGTTTTATACTCATGAATCCAAAGCAGCCATAGAAGATTTCACTTCCCAAGTTCAGCTGTGATGCCCCAAAGGAGCAAAGGGGGGGGATGTCCTGGGGCACCTCCTTTTGTCTGAGGACCTCCTGGTGGGGAGGACACCCAAGGGAGGTGGGAGGACACATGGAGAGCAAAGCCAAGGCCATGGGGAGCTGCTGGATATCTCAGCACATCCTCCCCAAGCTTCCCAGCCCCATCCATCTCCTCCTGCCAGGGCTCAGATGGATTCCTGGCTGAGTGGCAAGTGGGATGGATCTTCCCCCGGGGCTCGGTCCAAGCCTGGAGGTAACTAATGTGGGGTCAGGGGTGTCCCCAAGGGCTGGGTGCCCAAAGGTTAGCTGTGAGTGATGTGACCCCCCCCTCTTCTTCAAGTTCTGGTGTAGAGCTGGGCTCCATCTCCTCCATTTCCCAGCTGAGCAATGACAAGGATAATTCCCTACCTTGCAAAGAGCCTGGAAGGATTAATTCGCTAATGTGCAGAAAGTGCCCAGATCCTGGAGTGATTCATTGGTTTGAAAAGGCCAGGGGACCATTACAATTATCTACCCAGGCCCACGTGAATCCCCCAGATGGGTCCATTTCCATTGGAAAAGAGGAGGCAACACCACCAAGACTTGTTGGTTTGAAAGAATCCAACAAGAGCACGGGGCCAGATTGGTTTTTTTTTTGGACACTTATTTTGCAGACGCCAAGATTTAGGGACCTCTCCTCCTCTTGGAGGTCTCCCCAGGAGGTAGTGTTCACTCAGGCAGGTTTCAGAGGAGCTCAGAGCCCAGCTCTGCTCCTCCTGGCAAGCTGGTGGCTATGGTTTCAAAAGCAGCCACAAGTCCCTGAGGCTCCAAGGTAGCCGCAGCAGCTCTGGTTACTGAGTGCTTCTGGAAAGCTGGTTTCATCCTTCTGCTAGAGGAGGGAAGAGAGAGAACACCTTTGCCAGCCTGGGTGAGGATCAAAGGAGAAGAAAAAGCCAGGGTTGAAGAAAGAGCAGCTTTAAAACAAGAAAAAAATTGCAGGTGGAAGGCATTCCAAGCCAGCTCTGTTCCAGCACAAAGGCTCTGGCAGGCTGGGTGGGCTGCCAGCTTTCCACGCCCTGCACCAAGGTTGTTTCACTCCAGCCCATAGCCAGGGAGGGATAAAAACCTAAGGGAAAAAACAAAAAAAAAAGGAAAAGAAAAAAAGGACTAGAGGTAAAGTCAGCACCAGCAGCAGCCCGGGGAACATCAGCTCAGCCCCTGCTCCAGGGCTCTGCTCCTTGGCTGCCGCGGAAGGGTCACGTCTGATGCCACAGAGAGATGCAAACCCTTGGGGCACCAAGTGCCCTCCAAGTTGGAAGGAGCAGGGAAAGCTTATTTCTATTCCTGTGAAAAATCAGGAAGGCCCCCCCCAAGGCAGCTCAAAGACTTGGATGCATTTGGGGCAGTGCCCTCATCTCCCCACCTCCTCCTGGCGAAAACCGCACGGAGATGAAACCTTGAAATGTTATTTTTGGCTCAGGCAACTCCAGGGACCCATGTGGCTGTGCCTTTTACTTGAAAAATCCGCTTACATCCTGCCTTGTGATTAATTCACGTTCCTTTCCTTGTTTAAATAATAATAAGAATGAATAATAATAATAATCAGAAACTTCAGCCTGCTCACAGGCAGCATTCAGCACTGCAGACTGGAAGCCACGTCCGAAGAGCCAAAAAACCCTTAACCAGGCACTTTGTTTGGGGACAAACCACAACAATTTGCTTTTTTTTTTTTTTTTTCCCTTACAGAAAACCATCTGCCTTCAGATTTTGTTTCTCCATTCATTTGTGGGGCTGTTGTTTTCTTGTTTGGGTTTTTTTTTTTTGGTTTAAGGTCGCTATCCCAGCCCAGCACTGTGCAGCAGCATCTTCCCTGTGTCACATCCTCTGCCCTCTCCACGCTGGGTTTCTCCCATCCTTTTCCTGGGAGATGACAGATGAGCTTTGGTTTTTATCAGGCAGTGAGGGCCAGGCTGGAAGGAAGAGATCTGGAGCAGTTGGGTATTTGGCTCCTACCAAATCCCTGGCACTTAGTGCTGAGCTACTCAGGTTGCTCCACAAAACCTGCCTGGAATTTCAACAAAGAGTTAAATCAGGTTTTCTGGAGCTTGTCCCCCCATCCCTGTTGTTCCTCCTTGGCCAGAAGGGCAAAGCATTTAACTAGGAGTAAGTAAATAATTTAATTTCCATTTCTATAGCTTCCCTTATCCCAAAGGGCTTCTCATACACATGCCCCTCCACTGAAATGCAGGTGTTTCAGCAGGGGGGAAGGCAGCAACCATCTGGCCTCCAGCACTGAGGAAAACCTTGGCCAAGGACACAGGGGGCAAACTCTTCCATAAACTCCTTTTCCCCCTCCACCCTTTTATTTATTTTTTTTTTTTAATTTTCATAAAGCCTCAGACAGCAGACACAACCTCTCCTGCAACTCCTGAGCACCTGAGTTGAGCATCAGCACCTCTAGGTGCCAAAAAAACCCAAACCCATTGTCAACCTTCTGAGGTGTTGATCCCAGTTGGATTTACCATGGGTTGGACATTTTTAGCTAGGGAGGGGTGTGAAGCACAACAAGAAAACCCCAAAAAGGTCAAAAAAGAGCAAAAGAGTGGGTTATAGAGCACCTGGAAGGCAGGCAGCCCCTGGTTCTGGCCAAAGGACACCCAGCTCCAGCACCAAGGAGCCCTCAGCTCCTCCAGGATGCTCACTGGGATTACAATCCAAATCCTGAATTGCAAAACTCAGCTGGCAAGCTCAGTCTCCAAGGGGTCTAACACAGGAGCAGGGAGGATTTGCTGCCACCAATTCCCCCTTTCCTCTGCTCGGGTGATGCTTGGGGGAGATGAGAGATGCCTGGAGGGGTTGGTCCATCCCTCCCGAGCTCCCTGTCCTTAGGAATCTATCTCCCTGTCCCCAGGGATCCATCTCCCTGTCCCCAAGGATTAATCTCCTGGTCCTCAGGCATCAGTCCTGTCCTGATGGGCATTGGTTGCTCCATCCCAGGGCAGCAGAGCTCAGCTGCAGGGGACAGAGGTCCTGTACAAGCAGTAAGAATTTCCTTCCACATGGTGGAGCATTTTTAAGCCTTCTTTGGCAGGAAAAAAAGGAAAAGGAAAAAAAAAAAAAAAAGAGCAGCCAAGGTTATTAAAACCCACGTATTAATTACCTCTGCCACATGACTTAAGAGGAGAGGCCCAGCAGTAATTAAAGGAGGTGAGTGAGGGGGTGGAGTTGCAGAGGATCAGCTTCTGCCTCCAGATCCCTTCCTGCCCCCCCCGGGAACCCCCGGATTGCTCCGGTGTGGATGTGAATCATTCTTACGTTCCCCAGCTTGAAATCCCAGCAGCACCACAGGTTTGCAGTGTGACCTTGGGCAAGTCATCAATTCTTTGCCTTTCCTACCAGGCAGAGCAAATAAAAAAAATGGAAAAAAATAAAAGAAAGGAAGAGGGGAGGGGGGGGAAGAGAAAAAGAGGCAGTGAGACTTTGAGGAGGGGGTTAGGGAAGGCGATGGTGTGTGCAAGGGGTGGGAGGGGGGTGAGAAGCACTGCAGAGATAAAATAAAGGGGAAAAAACCAGCCCCAGAATGTGTTAACAAAGGCAATCACAGCAGCATTGCCTCAACCGTGTTGGAAAGGTGGGTGCTGGGTGATTCATGAGGAGCTGGGGGATAAGGATGAAGGGCAAGGGGTAGGAGGAGGGATGGAGGGATGGATGGAGGAGGAAAAGGGTGAATTAGGCAGTTGGGATGGAGGAGGAAAAGGGTGAATTAGGCAGTTGTGTCCTTTGTGAGGCCCTCGTGCAATGTGGAGAGGAAAAAAATCATGTGCAGTGGGAGAGAAAAAAGGGTTAAAAAAAAATTATAAAAAGGGAGGGGAGGGAGAGGGGGAAAAAAGCCTCTCCCCACCCAAAAACTTCAGCTCTACCACCAAAACCCAACCTGGGCTCCTGCCTTCCCCTGCAACACCAAGGAGTCTTCCTCCCTGTCCTGAATGGACAGAACCTTTTTTTCTCCAGCAAGGACCCAAGTCCCACGCACACCTCACGAGAGGTGAATTTATGGAGTGCAAAGAAAAGAATAACAGGAAACTCCTTCCTCCCCAAGCCCCAGGAAACAAGAACACACAAAAAGAATGAAATCCAACCAGGAGTCGATCGATTCGTCGGTGGGGCTGAGGATTTGTGCCCGGGGAAGGGTTGGATTGTTCCCAAAAGGGCTCTGGATGGTGACCAAGTCTGATGAGCAGAGGGAGAGAAGAGGTTCTGGTAGCAGGTGCTGAAGGACAAAGCACTCCACAGCTTCCCTGCTCCCTGCCTCTGATGTCACTCCTTGGAAACAAAGGCCAGGGAAAGGGAAATGCAACCAAGGGAGGGGACAATGCCAAGGATGTCCCCTCGGATGCCCCTGCATCCTCCTCTGGGGAGGAGAGCTTGGAGAGATGAGGAAAGGGAAAGCAAGGGGGTTGAGGCAGCGAAATTCAGGGCCTGGATGTCACTCTTGGGTCTGGAGATGCCAAAGCAGTTGTGTTGGAGCAAGGAGAGGGCTGCAGGGAGCTGTGGTGTCCAGGGGTTGGGATGCTGAGCTCTACTGAATCCTAGAGAAGTACAAGGGAAAGTGGTGCTGGGAAAATGGGATTCCAGCAGCCTGGACCCTCAGCTTCAATGCTCAACCCCCTTATGGTCATTTCCCAAAGGAATTCCTCAAAATGTTGAGGGAGAGGTGGTTAAAGCTGAGCTCACCTGAAAGCTTTGGTGGTCGCCACTGAATTGTCCTGATTGGAAAAGACTGAGCCCAAAAATTAACCCAGAAAACTCCCCCCATACCCACGTCCTGCAGTGCCCCATCTACACAGGTTCTGAATCCCTGCAGGGATGGTGACTCCACCACCTCCTTGTCCTCTGGGAAGCCACCAGGCTCCTGCCATCCTCTGCCCTGCACTGCTGTCTCCAGGCTATGAGAAAGCTGATGCTAGGGAAAAAAACAAAAAAAAGGAAAAGTGAATCCTGAGGGGAAAAAAGGGCTCATTGTGCAGCTTGGAAGAGTTAAGGTGACTCAAGCTTGACCTCTGAACAACAGAGGTTCAAGGATGGAGAAAGGATGAAAGGAGGTTCAAGGATTGGAGAAAGGATGCCCGTGGTACCCACTCAGTTTTCTAAAGCACTGAAAGGTTGATTTCCTTTGATTCAGTTGTGATATTGGGTGTGTGCCCCCCCCTCCAGGGGGTGTGAGCCTCTCCTCGTGGTCTATATTGCTTGGAAAAAGGGTTGGGTTTTGGTGGACCTGAGCTAGGACCTCCCTTGGGGACACTCCAGTTTGGAGTGTTGAAGGAAGAGAGAATTCAGGTGGCTTCAAGGCTTGGAGTTTTTTTTTCCCCCACTGATTGGTAGCAGAGGAGATGTGATCTGAGGAAGTACAGAGCTGTGGGGATGACTTAAAAATGTGGAGGGGAATTAGTGGGGGTGGTAGATGGGGCATCAGCAAGGGAAAAGGAACAAAATGCAGGAGGTAACTAACCCATTCTGTAGCTCCCTTATCTCCTTTATTCCAAGGAGCCCTTGAAACACAAAGAGCTTTCCAGCAACCACCTCACCAACCCCAGGACTGAACACACAATGAACACACACCCTTCCTTTGTGCCTCTCCCCACCTTTCTCCCTGGAAATTCTGGCCAACCCATGGAGCCCTTTTCTCTCTCTTTTTTTCTTTTTTGGCTTTTCTCCCCCTGCTTCCCAGACGGGGATGTAAAACCAAGCCCTGTATTTTATAAAAAGGACTATGATAAGTTGTCAGATGTCAGTGCACGGTGGTAATTAAGCTTTTAAAAGGAGATAGGCAGCAGCAGCAAAAAAAAAAAAAGGATTCCGGGCGTTGGAGTCTTTTTTTGCTCTGGGAAGAGGCACCTGTTTTATCGGAACAGGTGGATTTATGGGGATATTAAAGCAGCACTGCTGCTCCCACCCTGATGAGGTTCTCAGTGACCCTCTTCTCTCAGGAGATTTATGATTTCTCCCAGCAGACAATTGCAGAGGGAGCTCACTCCAAGCTTTTTTTCTGTGCCGGGAGATCTCCTGCACTGAGGCTTTGGTTTCTTTTTCTTCCCCTCCCCAAAATCACCTTGGATTATCACTGCACCTTTCTAAAGGTGCCCAAACCTTCCCTGACATGTCAGGTCAGGTTTGCAGGGGCAAGAGTCTCCCTTTTGCTCTTCTCAGGTTGGTTTCCAGCTGCCTGGCAATTAGAGGAGCTGAGGATGGGGAGGTTTGCAGCTGTCTGCACAGCAGGATGAGGTTGGAGGAGGCATTACAGAGCTCTCAGCTCACCAGCACTTCTCTTTGTACTCAGTGACCCCACAAAATCCCCAGCAAAAGCCTTTTTTTACCTCCCAAACAGCCTCCCCAGATGCAATTTGCACCAGCCCAGGGCTCTTCCTCTTTTCTAATTGCCTCCTGGCTCAGGCTAAGCTCCTTTTTAACATCACTTCCCACCTGCAGCCCTGAATAAAAACTAAGTGGATCAAGTGCAAGAAAAAAAAACAGAGGCAGGCAGAAGGCAAGCAGCTTTTCCCAGAAGCTTTTCCCCACCTTGGGTGATCTACAGCTTTGCTACGAACAGAGATCAACCCCCCACACATCCCCCATACCCCAACCCCCCCCTGAAATGCCAACCCGGGTGATGATTCAGCGATGTCAAAAGATGCAAAAGATGCAGCTGAGGCCACCAAAATGCTTCCCTCACATCCTTAGGGCCTTAACAATTCTTCTCCCCCTCTCCCACCCCCTCCCCTTGCCTCCATTATGGGCTGCAGATAATAAAATTTCCCATGCAGGCAAAGCAAAACACATTTAAATTTCCCTTCTCCAGCTTCCAAATGTTTGGGAGGTTTATTGCAAACATCACCCAAGCCTCTTAAAAAGCCAAGGCAGCAAACACAAATTGGTTTTAATACCTAAAACGTGGGCAGCAAACACCTTCCCCCCCTCCCCTCCAAAGCTCCAGGAACAAAAGCTCAGGTTGCTGCCCCAGCCAGCAGGTGACTGAGCACCTCTTGCAAGTGCAGAACTAAGAATTAAAAGGTTGCCAGCAATGGGGAAGCTCAGATCTGGAGTTTTTGCACTAAGACATAGCACAGTGACCTTGGAGATGTCCAGGGAGAGCAGATGCAAGGATACCAAGAGAAAGAAAGCACCAAAAAGTCACCAGCAAGACAGACAAGGAATGAGCTGCTCCCTACTTTTCAGCCTAGCTCAGGTGACTTAAAATCCAGACCTTTGCCTCTTTGTTCTTAGAAATGAGGGGGTTTTTTTGGAGGCTCAGCTCCCTGCCTGAAGGAGGTTTCAGCAGACAAAAGTGACAGGGGATGCTCTGAAGTCTGGACAAGTCTGATGACCAGAAAGAACCTCTTTGATTAGTCCCTAAAACCAAAACCCCCACTCCCCTCCCTACCAACAGCGACTGACACAGACTCCTTCACTGTTTATCAATAAACTGCAGAAGCTCAGAAGCATCCCACCCCCCCCCAAAAAAAAAATAAAATAATCTTTTCACTGCCCCAAAGACAGCCTGATTCAACGTTTGCAACAACTTCATTTTAGGAAATGGTTTCATTTAGCAGTCTTTACAGCCGGGATTAATTTATAGCTTGTTTTGCGCTGCTGCAAAACTCTCCCACCCCGTCCCCTATCCACACACAATTCTTTATTGTCTAGATGTTTACTCTCCGGGGGGAATTTTAAGGACTTTAATGTTTTTATTGTTTTAATCCGGCATATAAAAAAATTATTTGAGCAAAACAGCTGGTACAAGTGCTGGGGAAGTGGTGGTGCAGTTCCTCAGCTTGCATCATTAAGCAGGTGTTAAATAAACGCAGTGCCACAGCTCCTCCCGAGCTTTACCATGGTGGGAGATGTGCAGGGGACTTTTTTTTTGTTTTTAAGAACTGGAGGGGGGATTTTTTCCCAGCTGACAGCTCAGCCTCTCCTACACAGACCTTTGCTTTTCCACCACTACCTAAAAAACCTGTTTTAGCCTTAATTCCTCCAGCTGGTACCACCGAACCCACAAAGAGGTGAACCGTGCAGGGGGAAAAAAAAAAATCCCTGTTTGCTGCTTTCTGCACACAAAGGGGATTTCTGCAGGTTGGCCACGTGCACTTTATGCACAAAAGAAAAAAAAAAAAGCCTAAAACGTCCTCTTTTTCCCCTCTGCTTTGTGCAGCTCCAGCATCTCAATCCCCCAGTGGCAGGAGAACGCAGTGTTTGCCCATCGGTCCCTTAAAGCCTCACCTCTCCCCCTGCCTCAAAAGAAAGCTATTTCTTGTTTTCTGAGCTTTTCCACCTCAACCCCAGGGTGAAGTCTTGATGGAGAGTTCTCATGCAAAGCAGCAACCAGCGAGGGGAGAGAACTGTCAGCCAAAAAATCCCCCAAAAGCTTTAAAAATGCCCCAAAAAAAGCACAGCTAGAAATGATTTCTACCAACGGCTCCCGCTTTCGTTCTCTGATCTCATGTCAAATCTCTATTTTTATGGCTTGAAGGGGTTGGTTTTTGTCTTGTTCTGTTTTTTTTCCACACCCTGCAACAAGCTGCTTGGAGGTTTTCTCCCCATTGAGGATGAAAGGAGGTTTTTCCCGGGGATCTGGCCGGGAAGAGCTGCATCCAGTGCTGGGTTGCCGCAGAGGGGCGGAGCGGCCTCATCCAGCCAACAATGCCCAGTGAGCACCCTCAGGAGGAGGAAAAAAAAAAAAATTAAAAAAAAAAGAAGATTTTGGATGTTTTTTCAAATAGCAAGAGTCATCTCTAGCTGCCTTCTTTGTGTCTTGGAAGTGGTGTTTTGCTGGGATGAGAGAATTTAACAGGGGAAGTGGGCTCGGGAAATTAAAAAAATCCTCTTTAGATACTGAAATTAAAAAAAAAAAAAGCAGGGCACAGGCTGGTTGGTTGCTAATAATTCCATACAGAGCTTAAGGAAAACATGCCTCTCTCTCCTTGCTACCCAAAACAACCTCCTCAGCAATGTTTGGGGAAAGAGATGGAAGCCCCGAGCAGAGTTTCCTTCACTGAGTTTCTGCCTTTCAGTGACAATCTGGTTGGATTTCCAAAAATCCTGCAAACTTGTGCACTTGTTTCTGAAAATTAAAGGTGTCAGTGATGGCACAGCTAGGAAGGACTTTGTCAAAGCTCTCTGCTGCATCTGCATTTGGGGAGTAAATTATCTGTTCCTGCAGTAAAATACAGAACATTCACAATTATCTCCCGAGGTGAGGAGCCAGGTAGCAAGGACAACACAAAACCTCACAAAACCAAATAGCTTCATCTCCAAAAGACTGATTTTAATGTAAGAGAATATTCGAGTGGCCAAGAAAAAACCTAGAGCTCCAAAGAGGAAGGCAAAAAAAATTCAATCCCGAGCACAAGGCAGAATAAAATTCAACGTATCTTAAGACTTCAGATCTCTTTCTCCTCTCCCACCCGACCCTTCTCCCTCTAAAACTCTCCAAAAGCCCAGCACCCAATTTCTCATTTGCTTTATGAGGGGCAGGGGATGGAAAAGAGGTTTTGCAATTCTGGAGTTAAGATCACAAGAGGTTAAACACCCAAGCCACGGGTAAAGAGGGCAACACGGAGAGGTCTGTGTTGGGGCTGCAGGAGCGGGCAGCGAGCAGCAGCTTTCTGCTCCTATTAAGTTCCAGACCACAAGGAAGCTTTTAGAGCAAGTCTAATTTCAAGTTAATAAAAAGAACCCAGCTCAATTTATGGCCTGGTGCTAGGCAGCACAGGCACTTTGCATTTTTGATGTAGAGCAAGAGCTTTAGGTAAGGTAAGCTGGGATCAGCTCGTTCCGAGCGGCAACGCCACGGTTGTGAAACTCCCTTAAATCAAATCAAATCAAATCAAATCAAATTAAAAGAAAAAAAAAAGGAGAAGGAACCATTCCCTGCAACCATTCCTTGGTGGGTATTTTTGCAGCCCTGATCATATTCCTAAGAAAGGGGGAACCTTCCCTTCTCTTCCTCGTTCCTCCCCGCTGCAGAAAATGGAAACTGGCCCTTGAACAAGGAAGAGCGAGGCTATGGCTCAGTGAAAAAACAATAAAATAATAATGTAAAGAAAATTTAAATCAGGAGTTTAAATTGTTAGAAATCTGGCAGTGTCTGAGACACTCCAGACCTGGCTGGATGGACTTTGCTGGCCTATGAGCAGCATGACCAAGTGCTGCTGTGGGTGAGAGATGTGCCCGGGTGCTCCCGTGCGAGGAGGGAGAATTAAATAGCAAAAAAACCCCAGATAAAAGCAAAAGGAGAAAAATAATAGCAAAGCCCCAAGTAAAGCACAGACCTTGAAGGACAACCCACAGGGCCCAGGAGCTGCTTTTCAAATGGGGGATTTTCACCTACGTGGGCATCCAGGGTAATTATTGCTGCTGAACTTCCACCCTGCTGCCTTCAGGGCATCAAAATGCCCAAACTAAGGGGAGCTGCTGGCCAGGATTTATTTTTATATATATACAGATAGATATTATATATATACTTATTTATATATATAAATACATATGTAAATTCATATATATATGTGGAGATATAGATATATAACTATTGCTCTAGGGGCATACCCAGGCATGCACACGGTTTATGTATATAAATATCTATTTACAGTTGCTGAGTCTGCAAGTCACCCAGGGAAAAGCAGAGTCCAGCTTGCCCTGGAAATCCAGCTCGATGCCCTCCTTCCCAAACCAGAGGGGTTAAACCAAATGTTTTGAAACAGCTCTGAAGGAAAAGGTGCTGCCACCCCCCACCTCTCAGCCCCCATCCCACTGGCGAGGACCGACGAGGGGGGAAGGGGAGAATGCACCTTCCCTGCTCCTGATGGGCTTTGGAAGGGGTTGGAGAAGCCCTTGGGGAGCAGAGGTGCTCCAGAAGGGAGATTTCCAACCATTCCTGGCTGTTGGGTTGCCACTGAAGTAGGTTTTCTGCCCCATATTTCGAGGCTGAGAGGGAAGGGGGTGCTGGGGAAGCGAGCCCACCACGGCAGCTGCAGCTCTGCAGCAAGGCTCAGCCTCCTTCTTGCTCTGCCAGGACCCGCATTCAAAGCAGCTCCTGCATATTTTAAGGCTTTATTAAGTATTCTTGCAGCCTCTCATCCGAGAGAGGGGAAAAGCAGGCTGCTATTCCTTCAGCTCGAGGTGCTACTCTTTCATTTTAATTGCTGCGGCAGCTAGGGAATCCTAAGGAGGGTTTTAATTCTAAGACCCAGGCGTTCACTGGGACAGAAAATGGAAAAGCTATGGTTTTGGGGCTTTTTTTTTTTTTTTTTTTTTATGACCTCCTTGCAGCTCCACAGCCCAAACCTTGCTGAGAAAATCTAAACTAAGAAAGGAACTCAAAGGAACTGAAGTCGCTCACTGTGCACGTTAAACCCATTCCGGTTAGGGAGCAGTTGCGAGAGGCTGCAGAGAACAATCCAAAACCAACCTTACAGATGGATTTCCTCAGCCAGATCTGGGAGGTTTCTAGTGAAATCTGCAGCAGAAAAGAACCTCATGGAGCGTGTCCACTGCAGCTTCCAGAGCCCTTTGGCCAGCCCAATCCCAGCGCTGCAGAGGCGGGAGGAGGACACTGCGACAGCTGAGGACACATTTCAGAGCACACTGGGATGAAATTTTGCTGCAATGCCTGCCCCTTGAGACAGCCCCCTCCCAGAATGGCCTCAGGGATCCCTGCCCCAACTCCTGGCTACCCCTGGACAGGAGGGAAAAGCTGCTCTGCCCCAGAAGTGGCTGCAGAAGGGAGGGGAAACTCCTGGGACTGCAGAAAGGAGGAGAGGGAGGGAATGCTTGGAGCATCCCAGGGTTTTTCACCCACCAGCACTCCCCATCTCCAGGTGATGTGGCTCAGGACTTGTTGAAAACAAAAACTCTGTACAAAACATTTCACCTCAAGAAATTAAGGTGAAGATCTCTTAGGTCCCTGCCTCCTGCCCTCAGCATTTGGGAAGGGACTTCGGGCAAGGGTCTGGAGGGATGGGACAAGGGGGAAATGGCTTTTAAGTGGCTGAGGTGGAGACTGAGGTTGGAAATGAGGGATAAATCCTTCCCTGTGAGGGTGCTGAGCTCCTGGCCCGGGTTGCCCCATCCCTGGAGGTGTTGAGGGCCAGGCTGGATGGGGCCTGGAGCACCCTGGGCTGGTGGGAGGTGTCCCTGCCTATGGCAGGAGGGTGGAACGAGCTGATTTTTAAGGTCCCCTCAACCCAAGCCAGCCTGGCAGCCCATGATTCCATGATCCCTGATAACACAGCTGTCCCAAGAAGGTTTTTGGCAGTGGGGTTCAAACCAGGAAGCTTCTTTGCCCTACAAAAAGAGTGAGAAATCCAACAGGAGAAGAGGGAGGTCAGCGGGCAGGAGCTGTGACTCTGCCCCAGCCACATGCCAGGACACAAAGTGGGTGTTGCAGCAACCCCTGCACCCTCAGCACTGCAGCAACCAACCCAGGGTTATTTTTAAACAGTGCTGGGAGGGGTTGAGGGGGGAGAAAATCAGAAAACAGAGGAATTAGGAAGCCCCAGAAAGGCTGAAAGCCAAAGCCTGGGCTGGCTGGGAGGGGGGGGTGACAGCTGCCCAGAGGTGGCACTGGTCCATCACTCACCATCAGGGAGGATGGAAACCCCCAGCAGTCCCCCTGGAGTTGGGGTAGGGAGAGGGGGAAGAAGCCAGCAGGGACCCTTTGCAAAAGAAAAGCCTTTTCTTTCTTCCCTGCAAGGAGCAGCGTGGAGCGAGGGTCTCCCAGGCTCATCCCAGCTGCTCAGCTTCCCCTGGTGCCACCCGTGGGTGTTGAGGACACCAAAGAGCCAAGAGGCTAAAAACCCAACTCCTAATTAATCCCTAATCAAACGTGTTTTCCCAGCAAAAAAAGAAAAAAAAAGACCACCACTCCCTCACACAATGGCATTGCACGTTTTCATGGGCAGAGGCTGGAGAGGCAGTTCCTAAACCAGAGCCACAGGGAGGTCCAGCAAAGTTCTTTGGCACCCAGGCTCTTATTTAGAAAAGGAGAATTTGGAAAGCTTTCCAAACCCATTTCCATTTGACAGGCAAGTGTCTGTGTGGGTTCAGCACACACGTGCTTCCAATGCAAAGCAGAGCTTGGCATTTGCAGAGCTGGCAGTGAACCCCCCAGCCGTAGGAATGATAAAGAATTTAACTTACAGGAAATGCTGCTATTAAATAATATTTAAGTCTTAATTATATTTTAAAACAGCCATTTTATTAAAAAAAAAAAAAAAAAAAGGAAGAAAAAGGAAAAAAAAAAAAAAAGTCCTATTACAGTGCTTTTGTAGTTAAAGGTCTGTCAACATTTCCATTTTAAACCTTCATTTCTAGGGGGTTTATAATTTGGTCATAAAAATTCATTCCAGACTGGAACTTGGCATACAGGGGCTCAGCCTAGGAGCAATATTTTTTATTATCCAATTTGGTTTAAATTGGTTTGGCCGTTTTTAAGTTATAGGAGTGTAAAAAATAAACGTTTACTGGTTTCAGATGCCTTCTCAAGCTTCTTATTATTCAAAATCAGCCTTCCCCCTCCCCACCTCCAAAAAAATACCTTCAGCAAGAGGTGGGAGACAATGGATGAGTTACAACTCCAATTAATTCACTTCTTTTGATCCTAACAACCTAACAGAGTTACTATAACCAACCACTACTTTGACACACAGCGAACGCTCGGAGCTTTGTGCAGCATCTGCCATTTTGTGCTCGATGCACAGGTACTGCAGCTGTAGAGGCCTTAATTTGAAATAAATAATTAACTCTGGAAACCTGCCCTCCTGTAAAAGAATAGGAGGCCTTTAAAAAGCGAGATGTTTCTCTGTAGAATTCGATTTCAGCTGTGGCAGCTTCAAATAAAAAGCTGCAGATGTGAAGCGAGCAGGCGGCGAGGAATTCCTCGCCACCGAGCTTCAGACGTCGCCTTCAATTTCAAAAAGCAGCAAAGAAACTCTGGTTTATGGCTCAGCTCTTCAAACCACTTGGGTGCAGTAGGGACACAACACATACGTGACTTTGCATGCTAACTACAGGCAAGGGGGATCTGTGCCCCAGCATAACAAAAAGCTCGGAGAAGGATTTTATTCTCGCTCCGTCGTTAACATCCACAATTTTTCATTTTAATATCTGGCTGTGGAGGGAGGGAGTGGGTTTGAGGGGGGAGAGGAAAGCAAGAGCTGCAACACCACCAGGGAGAGACTTTCGGGCAAGCTGAGGAGGTCTTTGTGCACCCCTGAGCCACCTGTAAGGGTTTGCAGATGGCTTGGGAAGCATTTCCCATCGGATCCAACCCCGCGCTGGGCAGCCCCCCAGCACCGTGGTGTCACCTGGAGGTGAGAGCCCGTGTCAGCCGTGCCACCCAACCCTGGAAGGGGCAGTACAAACCCTGCTCTCTTCTTGCCACCCTCCCCAGCCTGCTCCCTGACTGCTGTTAACCCCCCCCTGCTCTGCAGAAGCCCTTCTCCTGATTACTAAAGCTCTGATTTCCAAAGCCACAAGGACTCTTCTACCTCCTTAACCCAGTGGGTGTCAGGAGCCTGAATTCTTTTGGAAAAACAGCCTGTGTCCAAGTCCAATCCCACTCAGTTCCCATGCCAGGACAGTAACAAATTTCTGCTGGAGGACAGGGTATCGTAACTCTGCTTAATAACCACCTCCAGTCCTGTTTGCTCTAACAGCAGGTAGCCAGCCGGGCTGAAGCTGCTCAAAGATTGGGTTTTAATTCCCTGGATTTCTCAGGCAGTTTGTCTGACTTCCCTCCGCAGGCTGCAGGAACAACATCTCAAGAGGCAGACTCTAAAGAGGCTGTTAAATCAGCAGACAAGTATTTCTTTCTGTACAAGCTGGTGTTTCAAAGCAAATATATCCATCTCCTGCACACGCCTGGTCCTGGCAGCAAGCTCCAGCAGGGCTGGGACATCCCTTTGGATTCTCCCAGGTGAATAAAAGTCGCTCCTGGCAGCAGAGACAGTGCAAATTTTTCTTCCCTTTTGCTTTCTGCCAGAACTGGAAGGAGAGGAGGACTATAACAAAGCAAACCTTTGGAATGAGAGCAAAAGGAAGATGCTTTGTTGTAAAGCCAATGGGCAACTCGCTTGCTCTCACCTCTGGGCTGCTCTCCATACCCTCCTACTCACTCCTTTAAGAGGATTCTGCCTTTTTTTTTTTTCCATCACCATGATCTGCTTCCACTCAGGACAGACTTGCAGAGCCAGGGACAAAGCTCATTTCTCATCTCTATCTATAACCAGGAGGAGGATTCCCAGGTACAAATCAATACCTCCCTGGATGGAAATCCCACTGGGAAAGCTCCGAGTGGCCAAGATACGAATCCCAGAATCCCAGAAGAATCTCCCAGGTTGGAAAGGACCCATCAGGATCAACAAATCCAACTCCATGTGTGCAATCACACCATGGCCCTGGGCCACTTGGAAGTTTGCATGGTGACAAGGAGAGCTCAGAGCTTCTTGAAAAGACGGACATTTTTTTGGTGGTTTTTTTTTTTTTTCCCCCCCTTCAGGACTCATATAAAAGGAATAATCTATATTCGTTTGGATTATACAAGCTACAAAACACACCTTAGCTTCAGTTCCCCATTTAACCAATCACAGGAGCCATTTGTTGCCTCGTATATTACAAAGCAATAGAGATTTAAGGGATAATGGTCATGGTGGCAGAGTATACAAAGCAATAAACTGCTTTTGAGGTTGGTTAAATGCCAAGTGATGCTGAGGCCTCGATGCCATAAACATTATTTCTATTATATGACAAGATAAGAGGATACAATAAACCACAAAGAAGAAAAATCATTTTCTGGCCTCGTGAAAGTCCTGGGCTTGGCGTTTCTCGGACACTGCACGAGCATCACCTCAGTGGCAGGGGTTTAAGGGGAATAAATTGTTAAATTAGGGGGGGAGGGGGCTTTAAAAAGCAAACAACTGTTTGAGGAAATGGCCTGCATAAGTGTAGCCCTGGAATTAAGACCTGAGGGAGATGATTTGTGTCACTTACAACAAGTGAAATGGTGTGGAGTGGGGAGGCAAGGGCTGGGGAAAAGTCTTGCTCTTGGCAGAATATATTCAATATAGAATCAGAATTGCTCAGGCTGGAAAAGACCTTCAAGATCCTCAAGTCCAACCTCATCCTAACCCTACTACCCCCTTCCTGATGACCCACCACTAAACCATGTCCCCAGGCACCACATCCAGATGATTTTTAAACACATTCAGGGAAGGGAGACTCAACCACCTCCCTGGGGAGCCTCTTCCAGTGCTTAACAACCCTTTCTGTAAAGAAGTTCTTCCTGTTATGGCCCCACCATTACTTTGGGCAGCAGGAGTGGACCAAACAGTTGATGAATAAAGATGTTCCTCCCTTAGGACATTTCACAAAGCTTCTAGTGCTCCCTGAAGCCTTCCAGAGAGGAGCAGAAGAGGCAGGACTGATGGAGTGACAGGGCCATCCACCAGCCTAGAAGCTTGCCTGCCCAAAACACACCTTGGGCACCCCAAGAAGGGTTTAAACACTTTTAGAAGGGAGAACACAGGAGCCAGACACTGAGCAACTTCCCTCTGCCACCCACTGCCTCCTGGTAACAAGGCAGCACTGCTCCCCCCTCCTCCTTCCAGACCTTGGCTCTAAATGCCTTAGATGGGACGGCCGGAGTTTTAATTACCTCGTGTTAATGAGTCAGAGCTGCCTCATTATACAGACTTAGTGAATCCCTTTCAACTTTAATGGCAACGTTGGAGTTTCCAGCGAGCGCTCGGCTGCGCTCCGGCTGCCTTCCATCCCTCAGGACGTTTTAAATGGGATTAAGGAAGATTTTAATAATGATTCGCAGCTCACGCCACCCCCAGATGAGTTTCACCTCACCCGAGGCATCACTCTGCATCTCCTGAAGACATTCTAGGGGGCACTTTGGGGTTTTTCTCTGCCTCCCTCTTCGCCTTTCAAGAGCAGCACGGGGGCCGGAGATGTTCCTGCTCTTCTCCCTCTCTGCAGAGAGGGCTCAGGGGGGGGGGAGAAGAAAGGGTTCAGGGGACAAAAATGTGTCACCTGTCCTCTTTGAGGAGAAACCAGATAAGACGACCTTGAAGAAGAATCTTTTTTAAAAGCAGTTGTGTGCAGCACATTTCAGCAGGCAGCTGTGTCACGGCCGACTCACTGTTGGGAAGCGATCGCGTAGAGACTTCCAAAAATAACACCCCCCAAAAGGACCTAGCAACAGAAACATGTTTACATACCCACTGAAAAGCCCACTAGCTGTGATGACATGGGGAAGGGGGGGACAGCAGGATGGACTCATCTATTTTGGGTGGCTGTTACCTCTTCCCCCTCCTACTTCCCTGAAAAGTCAGCTTTGCAGAGAACCAGCGAAGGAAAAGGAGGAGAAATGAGCGCAGAGCAAACCTGATCAGAGGGGAAGCAGCAGCTCGTGGTTCTAAGAAATGACACCAGGAAGCAAAATAATCTGTTTTTCTTTTCCTTTAAAGGGGGAAAATCACCAACTGGCTTTGCAGTAATTGTTCTCCAGCCTCCTGCTCCAATTCTTTGGGCTCTGCTCTCCTTCCTCCTCCTCTCTGTGCTGCTCCACGGCTTGCACGAGGCAGATCACGGATTGTAGCCAGGAGAAAAGGAGATCTGTCCCCCCCTTGTCCTGGCTGCCAGTGAAACCCAGAAATCCCAACAGACTCAGGACCAAAACAGCCCCACGGAAAAAAAAAAACAAAACAAAACCAAACCAACAACCCCAAATACCCAGTCTGTAGGGATAAAAACATGGGCAATGTTTTTGGGCACGGAAGCAAAGGTTTGGGAAGGAAAGGAACAGAGATGCTGGAGCTCCATGGTGAAAGGGTCTGGTGTTATCCCCCAAAAATTGATCCTGATAACCAAAGGGGCTCAAGAGCCAACACCTTCCTGTTCAAATGGGTTTTTTCCTGAGTAAAAGCACCCAAAGATCTTAATCTAAAGGAAAAAAACAAACAAAAAACCAAAACAAAACCAAAAAAAGGCTGTATCCTGCAAGGAAGTCTCTGCACTGGCACCAATCCTGCTTGGATCTGAGCTGGGAAAGAGTTTCCCGTGCTTTAAGCACTCACACAGCACCCCTTGGGTGTGTATTTGTGTGCCTGGGTGACAATAAATCAGGCTTTCTCCCAGAAAGCTCAGAATTCTGGATCCTCCAGAACGTGGGAAGGTGAGGATGTGTCTGCAGCAGAGCAGGCAGGGATGACTGCCCCGCTCTCCCCTGTGCTGGAAGATGAGGGACTCAATCTTTCAGCAAGGAGGGAATGAACTGAAATTGGTGCAACCATCTCCAACCCTTATTAAGGTTTCACTTTATGGTGAGTCCACACCACGAAGCCATTTCTGATGGGCTGATCCTCAGTGGCTTGTCAAGGGTCAGGGTTTAGTGCCAAAAGGCAGCACAAGCTGCTGGGGAAACAATGCAGCACGTGCTTGAGAGGTTGAGACAGCTGCTGGCCACCACCACCAGCCCCCCAGCTTCAAATCCCAATTTATTTTTATTATTTAAACCCTACCAACTGCTTTACCCCTGCCCAGCTCATCACAACCACCTCATTTTGCTCTTGCTGCCCCAGAAAACACAGCTCACCCAACATGAAATTTTGCCTTCCACCAAGGTCTGCGTGGCTCTCGGGTACCACTGCATGTTAGTGGTGAGCAGGATGTGTAAAGGCTCTTAAAAAGCTTTCAGGTGAGGCTAAAGTACAGAGTAGAGGGCAAAATAAATATTAAGAACACAGGTGAGCCACTAAGACTTCCAGGGAGAGGCTGGGAGCTCCAGGTATTTAGTCTAAAGGATAGTTAAGGGGTGACTTGAACGGTCAGCAAACACCTCCAGACATCAGAAATCTGACAGAAAGCATCTTCTGTCTAACAAACAAAAATTAACAAGATCCACAGCCTGGAAGCTGCAGCTGAACAGGTTTAGACTGGAAATAAGGCATAATGTTTCCTTCCCAGCGAGAGCAATTAACTATTAGAACAACTTAACCAAGGGCTGTGGTGAATTTTCCATCACTGGAAATATTTTCCATCAAGCTTGGATCATCATTATTTAATACATGCTCTGGTTTGAACAGTTATTGAAGGACGTTCTAGGAAACTGTGCACGAGGTCAGGTTAGATCACCATGAATCACAGCAGTATGAATTACCCGGATTCTAACATTTCAATATTAACATGAAGAATTGTCAGAATTACCCATAAGCAGCAGTCTGGAACAGCGAAAGGAGGAAGCAACCACCTTTATATGTCATTTGTGGGAGATTGTGGGAGATTAAATTTAAATACATTGTTGTTTGCCTTAATTGCTTGTTTGAATCCGATTTTAAGGTTGTATGATTGAAGTCCTCACATCATTAAGTGCTCAAATGCAGCTAATACATTTTATAAATGACTTGCACAATTTCACAGGCAAAGAAGTTTAAGATAAAAAGCAGCCTGCAGAAAAAAAAAATAAAAAAAAAAGGGGGGGGAAAAAAAAAAAAAAAGAGGAAGATCACCTGCAAGTAGATAGAAAATGCTTAAAAGAGAGGAAGATCACCTGCAAGTAGGTAGGTAGAAAATGCTGCAGATGAGACTAGTGCTGGAATGCCCAAAAAGCTGACATCCTAACTATGTATTTTTAAAGACCCCAAGAGTTACCAGATGAGATTTTTGACCTATTTCTGGGCTATAAAAATAAACGTGTCCCAGAATTCCCAGGCAGCCTCGCAGGACATGCCCTGGGGATGCAGAATTATCTTTTAATTTCAATTGAGAGCCCCACAAGAGGCATTAGGTATTAAATACACTGAAGGATTGGGGGAGGGAGAGCAGGGGGGGGTACCCTGGGATCTGTTAAAGCTCCCCAAAGCCTCACAGCCATAATGGGTTGGCACCCGACAGCCAAGGGTTGCAGCCAAGAAAACAAAGTGTGTGCATCACTTAATATCTAATTAAAAGCCACCATTTTCTCCCCCTTCCTCCTTTCCCCTCCAAAAGGCATTTTGAGGTTCAAATGCTCCCAAACAAATGTGATTCTCCCTGGACAGAAACTCCAGTTTCTCACAGCTCCCATGAACACAGCCCCAGCAGGAACTGCACAATCCTCCCATTCATCCCAGCCAGCTCCTGAGCTGGAGCTTTGGGAAAGCAGCAGGTTGGGTTTTTTTTTGCCAAAACCAAGGCAAACCTGATGGAAAGGTGTCCTTCAAAACAAAAATGCTTTCCCTTAGGGAAGCCACCAGGAGCTTTGCAGAGCTGCAGCCAACCCCAGCATGCTGCCCGTGGAGGAAAAAACATTCACAATTGGGTCTCTCTCTTTTTTTTTTTTTTTTTTGCAAGCCCAAAAATAGACTTTGGGGTTCACATAACACAAACCATCACCTGTCACATTCTCAGCTGCTTCACAGAATATGCTCCAGCAGCTAACTTGTCCTGCTGGGGAACAAACCTCTGTCCTTTGGTTAAGCAGCTTGAAGGAAGATGAGTGATGTTACCAGCAAACATTACCAGGGAGATCAGCACGTTTTCCTCTGGGCTCTGTGGGTCTCCTGGAGAAAACCACAAGCAGAACCCCAATCCCCCCAAAAGCCAGGCAGCTGTCATGACTTCGGAGTGCCCACAACTTGCTCATAACCTGGATTTACACACTGCAAAATCCTCTGATCTGATTACCTCCAGTGATCACGTAAAACACCAGCTTTAAACTCTTTGCCTGTGTGATAAAACAGCCACTTTGATTCACAACAACACAGTCACAATAAAGTATCCTGTAAACCTACCTGTCCACAGCCAGGGGCATTGCACACAAACGGCCTGTCGTCTCCCATATTTCATGCAGCTGAAGTTGAGCTGAAGGGAAAGGAGAGGAAATTGTTAAATAAGCTTCAAAGAAATAAAATAAAAATTAAAAATATCCAGGGAAGAAGCTGCCCTTTGCAGGGCTGGTAATTAATCAGTGCTGTGCTGGCTGGGAAGGTGGAGCTCTTGGTGGCCTAGACACAACGACCAAGGAAGAGAAAAGGAATCCAGCTGGAGTTTAAATAAGGCTTTGGAGGGCCCAGTTGATTTTTCACACACTGCAGGGCTCATCAGGACTGTGACAGTGAGAGCAGAGGGTGGGAAAGGAGCAGGAGTTCTTCTGCCTCCCACCAAGGGCCACCAATAACTCCCTGGAAGACCAAGGGACATCTCTGTGTCACCCCCTGTGAAATACAGTGCTGAGAGAGCTTTAGCTGGTTGGGAGAGTTAGGGTAAGGTGATCTTCCAGGTCTTTTCCAACCTGAAGAATTCTATGAGACTAAGAAGATGGGGACAAGGCTCATCTCTGGCAAAGGACCATCCAAAAGAGCTACAAAATGTGCCCCCCCTGAGGTGGAAGGTGGGGAGGAAGGGCACGGCCACCTTCATCCCCCCTGAGCTCTTGCAGTGGGAAGCACAGACACAGCAGCAAAGAGAGTGACAATCTACAGGGGGGGAAAAAAATACATATATGTAAAAAAAAATAAATAAGTGCAAGCAAGAAGCAGTCACATAAATCCACGTCCTCTCTATGTACAAGTTATATTTTCAATGGGAGAGAACTAAAATTTGTCATTTAATTAATTAAGGGATTATAGGAGTGGTGCTCCGTTTTACAAGGCAATAATCTGGCTCCCTAGTGGGTAAACTACAAGGCTGATGGCAGGGGTAGTTTATCACAGATTATAGCCAAGGATAACAAAACACTCAGTCCTATTATGCTCCAAGTGAAGCTATTCTTATTAATAAAAAATAAGAGTAAATAAAGTGACCCCCCCCAAACCACTGCCTCAAATTCAAGAAATAATGGTTTCCCCCCTCCTCCCACTGATATTTTTATAGCAGGATTTTAAAAAGCTATAATAAAGCAAATGCTGTCTCTTCAGGGGGCTTAGTGTGTGAACATGTTCTGGCTGTTCATGTTTGCTTCCAGCATCTTTTCCTCCAAGTTCAGTGCTTGGCTTGGGTGCCGCGCGTCAGCTCGCTCCGGCCAAGAGCAGAAATGAAACCAGAATGGGGCCAGAATGCCTGCCCCAAGACACAAACAGCCTCTTTTTGAGTTGGTTTGTCTGCATTTCCAGCAGTTACTACACGCACGCCCTGAGAGGGTGGGGAGAGCTGTTATTTTTAGGAGGTAGATGAGAAAAGGGCTCCAAGAAGGCGACTGAGCGGCAGAGGGTGAGGGCAGTGGGATACAGCAAAGTCCTGTTTGGCTTTCATGAAAAAGGCACAGAAACCAATTACAGCTCAATATGGATTAAAAAAAGGATTTTTTTTGTTTGTTTCTGTGTGCTACAGCAGCTGAAGCTCAGATGAGTGGCTACAAGAGGTGGAATTCCCCTCCCTGGGCTCCCAACAGCAAGAACCAAAAGCTCTGAGGGAAGAGCTGCCAGTTCTTCTCCCACAAAAAGGAGAGAAGCAGCCACACCACCAGAAGATGTTTGGATTTATTAAAGCATAACTCCAGAGCCTATGTAAACACCAACTACTCACAAAGAATAAATAGCCCTCTCCCAAATGGAACAGGCCAGCAGCCAAAATACTCCCTAGCACAAGACAAGCCTAAGAAGCAAGGTAATAAAGGTGTCCAGGAACATCCACCCACCATGGCAGCCCCTCCAAAAAACCAAGAAGCCCCCCAGAAGTGAGCTGGTGCTTACTGGAGGGAGGGTATGGCAGGAGATGACAGCAGTTTGGTGTCAAGAAATGAAACCCCTGGAGATGATTAGCCTTGAGGTGCCATGGGGGCAAGGTGACTACGAGTGAGGACATGAACTTCTTTGTGCCATCCTTCTGAACTTCCACCCAAGCTGGCAACTCAAGAAATTGCTTCTGCCTGCTAAACAAACAGGGACCTCCCCTCCCTGTCTCCACAGCCAAGTGATCCTCCAAGAGGAATCTCCTGCAGGCCCTGAAGCTGCTGACTTACACCCATCTGCTGCAGCCTCACCCCTGTTGTGATTTCCCCTGAAGGCACAGAGAGGTCCCAGGCTTCCTCACCAAGTTTTCATGTGCAAAAGTTGTCTCTAGCAAGGCAGGATGAGGAGGTCAAAACCTTCTTGTCATACCAAACCACTGCTCAGATCAATTCCCTGACACTGCAAGGAAGAGAAGCACAAAACTGATTAGATGGGCTTTTTTTATCACTTGAGGTCCAAAATGATCACACCTAAACCTTCCCAGGAGCTGCACAAAGAGCTGCAGCTCTGAAGAAGTCAAGCCAGAGGGCTTAGTACTTCATCACCCACCCCCAGCAGCTCAACTGCTACTCTTCCTGCAAGAAAATCAGAGGAATCAGGTCAGACACAAAGGAAACATCAACTTGATGACTGCTGGAGTTATTTTCCCATCACTGGTGGTTGGTAAGAATGATGACCTAAGGACACAGGTCAAATAGAAGTCAACATTTGCTGTCTTGGGCAGCTTGGAGTGTTTTTTCCCTTCCCAAAAGTCTTCCTTGCCCAAGACACAAGGGTCTCCCAGCACACCCAGGGGCCCCAGGAGCTGCGGTCTCCACCGAGCAGCCAGCAGACACAGGAGTCATCAGCTCCAGATTCCTTCATCCCTATTTAGCCAGAGCCAAACTCTGACAAATTAGTGACCTACCCACATGTGTGACCCCCAAAGCCAGGGGCACAACTCTGTAGTCCTAGGGGCTCAGGGGTTTTGTGCCACCTTGGCAGAGTGCAGCCAAGTGGGTGGCTGTACCAGAGCCCTCCCAGCCGGGTGGGCTGGGGACCTGATCTACAAGTGGACCCCAGGGCATCAGCTTGGGCAGTTTGTTCTCCAAGAAACCCCAAAACCCAAGTCCTCTGCCAGACCAGCACTGCATTTAGTGGGAAGTGTCCCAGCCCATCCAGGGGGTTGGAACTTCAAGGTCCTTTCCAACTCATCCCAAGCTGTCATTCTATGATTTAGCAGCTGTCAAGCAACCGAGCAGCTCCAAGCGAAGAACAGCAGCAAAGTCACCAGACTTTAAAGGACAGTGGTGATGTTCCTTGGTGTCCCAGGCAGCTCAGGGCTGGGAGTGTTTGAGAATTGCTCCAATCACCCTCCTCTGTTTCAAGTGGGTTGTGTGGGATGAGGCTTGGGGCTGTGGGGGTTTTTTTTTTCAGCAGCAAACAAATCTTACGCTTAAACACTCGGCTGAATTATTCCAGAGGGAGAGAGCTGTGTTTCCCAGGGCAGCCAAGCCTCTGCTTTTTTAATTAACACAGGTCAGAGCTCTGTCCTTAATGCTGTCACTTCAGCTCCAGGGTCTCTCTACCCTCAGTATTTATGCTTCCTCTGCATATAAAAAGCTATTTGAGAAATTAAAGAACTGGATCAGCTGTCACACCCGGGGCTTTGATACCACTAACTGGAAATGGAGAGCAGGGAAACAAACCCAAAAAACCCAATGGCATTCCAGGCTGCCTGCCAGCTACTCCTGATAGCATAACAAGCAGCTCTATTAAAATAAAGAAAAACTGGGACCAACATGCTGCAAAATAAAAAAAAAAAAAAACACACAACCAAACCCCAAACCCTTGGTTTGTTTGATCTTGCAAAGCATCAGGAGGATTCACTCATTCTTTAGAGGAAGATTTAGCTGCTCGTTCACTCCTGAATATGAGTGGTATGTACATACACGTGCTGAAATTTATATCACATTTAGGCAGGATAAATTGCTCCAATAAATTCCATTCTTAAGAACAGGCAGAATAAGCAGATGATTGGATGCTGGGACTTCATTCTCATTCCTCTTCCTGCAGGCACGGGACAGTATTTCACCCTTTTGATGATTTTGAGCATGTTGGAAACAGCAAGGGGAAAAGGGAAAAAAAATGCAGACAGATTACTGAAGCGTGCCACAAAGTTCTGTCAGCACAGACCTGACAAGCAGCTGCTGCCTGACAGAGAACTGGGAAGACATTTTCAACCAAAACAGACTCTGCTCCTCAAGCCTGGGTGGGTTTTTTCCACCCTCCTGCCTTGGTTAACTCATGCAAATAACTGAAGAGAAGTCACCCCCCCAAGCCATGCCTGGCAGCAGCCTCCAGTGGGTGCTGTGCTGCTCAAAGAATCAGAATTTTCAGGGCTGGAAGGAATCTTTAAGATCTTCCAGTTCCAACTCCTCCCCTGCCATGAGCAGGGACACCTGGATGGTGTCCACCTCACCTGGATGGTGTCCACCTCACCTGGATGATCTTAAAGTTCCCTTCCATTCCAGGATCCTATGTTTGCAAAGCCAGGACAAGAGGGACACTTCTCCCTTTCTCCAGCACTGCCCAGCCAGGGGTGACAGCGCTGGGGACCTCTTCCTGAGCTTAACCTCATCCTTGTTTTGCTGGGGACATAGCCTCCTCCTTCTTCTGACACAGAAATAAATGAGAAACATCATGCAGAGTGGCTCAGAGCCCAGCAGGACACTGGGCTGCCAGGAGTTGTGAGGCTCTTCTGCAAACCAGAGAGCATTTGGGGCAACTTCTTGAGTGAGAATTCAAAAGAATGACAAGATTTTGTTTTGAAGATGATTATTGGTCTGATGAAAGAAGAACTGGAGACAAGCTCCATGACTTTGAGGCTTTGGAAAATCTGAGTCAAGAGTGTGAACATGGTGGTGCAGACACCACATCAGTTTTGGGTGCAATACAGCAAGCTAGCTGCAGATTGCTGAATAAATAAATAATTCAGTCAGCAGACCCACCTGAAACTTGCTGGAAGAACTCCCTGGTGAAGAGTCAAAAGATTTAAAGAAGAAAACACCTCAAAACAAATACAGTTATCAAATTAGTATTAATAATTTGGTGAGCAATGCTAATCAAATTAGCATTGACACACAAGATAGGTGTGAAGTCCTAGAGAGGATGCTCAGGCTCACATACAGACAGGATGATCCTGTCACCTTTAAGTAAAATTGAAATAAAATGTAAATTTTTAGCCACCTAAGCAGGCTCTGGGTACTTGCAAGAGCGAGCAAAGGCTGCAAGTATCCAAGGAAAGCCAAACCTTCCCATCCAGGAGAACTGAGGTGCCCCACCAGCTCCCCTGTTCATGATGAAGAACTTGACTAGGCCACTGGGCTGGGGATAAGGTGGTTCTGCTTCCCTCAGTAATCAGGATTTCCACTTCTTTCCAAGTTGAATTCTTCCTGCAGATATTAAAGGCAGACCATATGCTACTTGTTCCCCCTGGTAAATCAGTCCATAAACTCAAGTGGTCCCAAAGCATGTTAACTAACCCATTAAGAAAAAAACAAAGCCTGTTATCCTAGTCTAGACAGACACCTAGGGGTAATATTTTAACTCCCTGAAAAGGAATTAGACACATTACATGCATCAACAACAGCAATGAAAGACCAGCCTTCCTGAAAAGGATTTCCCCCAGGATGTGTGTTGGCACCTCATGGAACCCATCTCAGAAAAACTTCCATTTGGAAAAGAGTTTGGGGAAGAGGCAGGAGAAGCAGGACAGAGGTTTGCACACTGGGCATTTCTGGGTCCTCTCCAAGGTGTTCTCTTAGCTTTCCAGAGGAAAGAGAGATTCAGAGGGCTGCCTGTAGGCACAGGACAAGGCATGGGTTGGGTTGGCAGCATCTTGATGCCACAGAAAGGGTCACAGTCAGCTCTCTAATTTTCTTCAGTGTTAGAAGCCACAAGAAGACTTTCAGAGGTGCACATAACTCCAAATGCCCACACCCTAGTGGTGCCAGCACAGGGCAGGATCCAGGTACCAGCAGAACATGGAGGTTTGGGTGTTCAGGAGGGTTTTTTAATAGGGCCAGACTCCAGCTGAATCACTGACAAGCAGCTGAGGTCTGGCAGCAGCCTCCAGCCAAGGTTTGTCACTCTGAGTCATGGCTCTGCTGGGTTGGGAAAGTCACGAGCAACCACAGCAGGGAGGAGGAGATCTGATGGCCCCGTGGCCTCTCTGAAGGATCCTCCCCTGCTTCTGGGGGTGCTCTGATGTCTGCACCCACCACTGGGCTCCTCATCCCTCCCACCAACTGGAAAGCACTTTGGTATTTTCCTGCATCACCTCAAATCACTGGGGTTCTCTTCTCTGGAGATATTCCAAACCCTCCTGGACAACTTGCTAGAGGTGATCCTGCCCTGGTAGGGGGGTTGGACTCTGTTGAGGTCCCTTCCAACCCCTGACATTCTGTGAAATCTCAAAAAAAACCCAAAACCAAAAAAACCCACCACCAAACAAACCCAGTTTAGCCTTAAGCTGGAAGAAACTCCCCAGTCATTAACTCTGCTGGAGGTTGGGGGCTTGAGTTGGTATGAAAAATGCTCTAAAAATAAGGCTCTATTGTTGTCCTTGCATGTCACTATTGTTATGGCAGGAATGCCTCTGCCCAAGGCTCCTGGATCTGCAGAGCAAGCTGGAATACTCAGGATCCCAAAGAGTGCTTGGATGAAATCAAAAGGAATTGTTCTGCTACCAGTTTGCCAGCACAAGCTTCCCCCTTCTCCAGCTCCAGCATGTTTACTGGGATCCCAGTACAAGGCACATTTCTGGTTCCATCCCATCAATCTCAAGGATAAACTTCATGTTAATACGACCACAAAATGAAAGCTTAGAGGTTGCACCAACCATGGAGCCAAACCAGAAGAGCTGCAGAGCCACCTCCTAAAAATAGACTTGTAGAAGAACAGAAAACAAAAGCAAACTGCAGGCTCTGCTGACAGAAGTCTCTCTCTCTCTCTGCTAAGATTTACTGGCCTGGGAAGACCTGGGTGAAGAACAAAATGAGTTAGAAGAAAGAAAACTGCCAGAGATGGAAACATCAAGAGAAAGGACACACCAAGGGAGCTGCCTGGAGGAGAAGATTGTCAGTGCAGAATCCCAAGGCCTCAGCAGAAGACCAGGCACCTGCAGGGACAATCCAGGCTCCCTTGTTGGTATCCTTCAGGTCCCAGGAGAAAGCTCCAAGTCCCCATCCTTGTTCTCCCCCCTCCAGATTTGCAGCCTGAGCACTGCCCAAAGGGACATTTCAAAAGGAATTTCAGCTTCAGGTTTCAAAGTCTGCCCAGAGAAGGGGAAGGCAAGCAGATGGATCACAGAGAAAAGCTGTGCTGGTGCCAGGATGGGTGCTGACATCGAGGTGAGTGTGGCACCCAGCACCCCAAAAACGGGCTCCGTGGGGAGGGGGGTGATGCCACCTGCACACAGGAGGACACCCAGATGGTCACCCTGTCCTGTGTGATTGCAGGACACCAGCAACACAGATCACAACTGGTTTACTCTTCCAAATGCAAAAGCACCCTTGGAGCCAGGTGTAAAACCCACCACAGACAGCAGCAGGAATGAGTCCAAGCAAAGGTTCAAGGTGAGATGTCTTCCCCCCCAGTGCAGGGGATTTGGAACTGGATGATCTTTGAGGTCCCTTCCAACCTAAACCATTCTATGGTTCCATAATGATCATCTCAACAGTCCTCCCAACACCCCCATGCCAACCAAACCACATCCTGAAGTGGATTTATTTTTCCTGAAGGCAAATTCCAGCACTTAGCTGGCAGCAGAAGGGGATCAGAAAGGGTGTTGTGAGAATATTGCCCCCCAAAATAAAACTTTCCCCCCAAAAAGAGAAGGAACTCTTCCCACAGAAGGGATGATCATGGGGTACTACCACAAATGGCAGGAGAAGTTTGCTTTCTCCTTGATCAAACCACTCAGCTCCTCACTACTCTTCCACTTCTGGCATCCCAGTTCAATGTAAAAGGTAAAATCCCAGCTAGGAGTTAACTTTTTTTTACAGCCAGCCCTGCATGGGATTAATTCTCAGAGACTAATGAGTCGCAAGGCCATCCCAGATCAATTTGGGTAACTTTGTTGAGACCTGGGAGCCGTGCCAAGAGCATTAACAGCCCGAGCTGCAATACAAACAAGCCCATTCAAACCCAAATGGTGCTCAAGACACTAGACCAAGCCCCAAGGACAGGCAGTACACACGGTTAGAGGGAAGGAGAGATAAAACCACAATAAACGAGATTATTATGGATGGCTGAGCAGAATCTGTGGCTGTGGCATACATCTTGCTGCAGGAGAATATACAAGATTGCAGGCAGGCTGGAGACAGAAGCTGTAATTGCCACTGGGAGAAGGGAAAGAGAGGTTGGTTGCAATCAAAAAAAAGAAAAAAAAAGCAAGCAAACTGCTTTTTTTGGGGGGGGGTAAGAAGGAGACTGAGGAAGAAGGAGAAGGAAGTCTCAGGCACTGCCCCCAAGCTCTCAAAAATAGTCAGAGATTTCCCACTAAAATGCAAGGAAGGAAACATTCTGCTGCCTTGAGACTGTTCCAGGAAAGGCTCTTTTATTCTTTTCCAAAGGGCAGTCCTGAACAGCTCTCTTCCTCCAGCTTCCTGACCCTGGGGTTTGAGGAGGTTGGGATCAGCAGGGTCAAAACCCATGGAAGGGAACCCAGAGCTTCCTCAGCACTGAGCTGGGGTTCAGTGTCAGCACCCCCTGTGCTGCCCTGGATCAAACCCCAGGGCACAGCCATGGTTCTGAGCACCACAATTCAGCACAAAACCAGAAAGGTCAAGTCCCTCCTTAAAATTCCCCTCCTCCCAAAAAACACAAGTCACTTGAACACCAAGAGTTTGCTCTCCAAAGGTGCCCAATCTGCCCTGATGGGCTCTGCACAGTCAGTTTGGCACCTGCTGATCCTCACACTGAACCAGGGACTTGGGAACAGAGCTTGTTCTGCACCTCTGGGTGCCCAGAGCCCCAAAGATTTACCACCCAGAGCCCCAAAGATTTACCACCCAGAGCCCCAAAGATTTATCACCCAGAGGCACTGAGGAAGATGTGAAGTTTTCCAAGGAGAGGCCACCACCAAACTGGCTGAAAACACATCAGGCTCCTGCTACTCCTAACTTTGACTTTTAAAGTTATTTTGGGGAGCAAGGGAAGAAGTGTGAATGTTGGCTTAGGAACCAAAAAGCTACAAGACAGCTTCAAATTGTCACCTGGGCAAGCAGGCCAAAAGCTGAGGTGGTAAAATCTGCTTTGGAGGTGTAACACCCTCCCTCATGCCTTCTCAGCTTGATAAAGCAAACCCAACTGTATAAACTGGAATACTGGCAAGGAACTGGTTGGAAGTAAAGCTCCAGGAGTTAACCTCCAGCCCAGGGTGAAAGCAAAGTCCCAGCTGTGCCCTTCAGGGTGCTGAGTGCTGCTCTCCTGCTTGGAGAGGATCCCCTGTCCACAATAGGGTTGGGAAATTGCTCCCAAGGAGGAATTTGGTCCCAAACAGGAATTTGCTCCCAAGGAACAAGGGATGGGACAAGAGGAATGGCCTCAAGTTGTGCCAGGGGAGGTTTAGGTTGGAGCTCTGGGTAGCCAGGAGGCCCTTCCCAGGCACAGATTCCACCAGTCCTTCCAACCAACCAACCAACCAACCCTGTTTATTATCCTCTTAGTAACCAGTTTACTGTTACCATAACAACAACAACAAAAAGTGTAGCTTGTTAACAGTGTCTCCACACTAAGGTCTGGCAGGAGAAGAAAAAAAAAACAATAATAAAATAAAACCCCCACGTTCTAGAACCTCCATCAGCCACGAGGCTTCCCAGGCTGGCCAGACTCCAGATCAGATCTGGCCTGGCCTCCAACTTCAGAGCAAGGTGTTGGAGAAAGTCTCATGTCACCTCGTGGGCCTCAGCCAGGCCATGGGGTTGCCTGTACATCAAAGGGAAGGATACTGGGCTGAGTTTTGGTTTTAATCTCTGAAGAAATACATGAAAAAAAAAAAAAAAAAAAGCCAGTAAGACCAACCCCAAGAAGCTGGAGTGATCTGGAAGCAGCTTCAGGAGGTCCTGAGAGCAAGCTGAGGGACACCTGTGTGCAGAGGCATTCTCAGGTGTTTCTGAGGATGTCAGATTTCAGGGCACACATCCTAGATGATCCTTGAGGTCCTCTCCAACCTGACATTTTCAGGTTCTGTGCTCCTCCTCTGAGGGTCAGATTCCTGAAAGAGAAGAAGCTGCTGCTCTTCCAATACTTACTCCAAGCAGCACGTTGGCAAAATGCTCCTGAGGGGCAGCAAGGGTGCTCTAGGTAGGTGCCAAGGATCAGGTTTCTGCCATGAGAAGGCACCTGGCCAAAGGGTAGAAAATCCAACATAAACCAGCAAGTCAGCAGCTTCTCCAGGGGAGAAGATGGAGGAAAGACCACCTCCAAAAAATTCTTTGTGTGCTAAACTTGCCTTTTCCCTCCCAATTCCTGGAGGAAAGATGGAATCTGTGGGATGTCCCTGAGGAATTTCCACAGGGACACAAAGGAGGCACCAAACTGCAAGACCCCAGCAGTGGGCAGAGCCTGAGGGCTCCCTGGCAGCACTGAGATGAGGTGTTTGTGTTTGGTGGGAGCACCCACCCAGCATCTTTCAGGTTGGAAAAGACCCCTAAGATCATCAAGTCCAAGCATCCAAGTCCTAAGAGGGCCAAGAAACCAATCCATATAAAACCAGGTTTTAAAAGGACCAACCTAGATGAAGCTCCTCCTGCTACTCCATCTTTTTAATGTTATTTTTCAGCTGTTTAGAAATCCTCTCCCCTCACTGGCTTTGCCCCAGCAAACTGCACATACCTGATTGAGATAAATTAAAGGAAAAATTAAAGCCTTTTAAGACCTTTTTTTAAGTTTAAAGGAAGAATTCAAGCTGAGGCTCCATGGAGAAAAAGAGAGGCTCTTGTGTAAGCAACAACCAATGCATGAAAACCAATGGATAAAACTCTTGTCAGTGAATTAAAATCAACTGAACAGCCCCAGTGGGACAAGGGACAGCAAGGCACAACACTCCTGCACTTTCAGATGGTCATAAAGGAAAAATATTTTGTCCCACCTGTTATTATTTACATCATGTGTGGGCATTTTTGATATATTTCACCTTGCCAAAGGCACAGAGGTTTTATGGCTTCATTTGAGATGCAAGGTTTAAAAAAAAAAAAAAGAAGAATCAGAGGGGAGCAAGAAATATTCTGGATAGAAACAACATCTTGGAAATCCAGGTCATTCTGGTGAATTGTTTAACTGGGAGTGCATTCTGCCTGCAGAGTGATTTTGGGGAACAAAGCAATGATTTTCCACTTCAGCTGACATAACTCAAGCTGTGAACCCTTGCACTAGTGAAGGATGCAGGACCCTAAACGTGGATCACTCAACCAGGCACTCTGAGGTGCATTAAAAAGAAGAGTTTTCCAAAAAGAAATCTAAAGGGAATGAAAGGAAAAGAGGGAAAACATCCCCGTGGAAGAGGAACGAGCAGCCCTCAGCAAGTTTCTCACCACCTCCACCAGAAAACATCATGTAGCAGCTCATGAAAACGCTGCCAATACGCCCAGGGTTATGCTAAAAAAAAGAAATAAAAATAAAAATCACATTTCCTTCATTTGCTTTGCACGTGGCTCCTGCAGAACGAGGCCCTGGCTGAGGAGCAAGTCTCCAGGTTTCTAACTGTGCCATCTAAAAACTTCTAAATCCAACTCAGGTTGGAGATAAAACTTCCCCAGCCTTGTTTTCACCCCCCTGATGCTCTGTTAAGTCTCTGCCTTCAGATTTTCAGGACCCAACAGTGAATTCTGGTAGAGCTGTCCCAAGCTGCTTTGGAATCTCATGTCCCTCTGCCCCAAATGCTCCAAGAAAAATCTTCCTACCACAGGACCAGGGGAAGAACAAGCCCTGAGGGGCTGCCAAGCCCCTGCTGCAAGGAGAAGAGCAGAACTTCAAAAGTTTCACTGCAAGGAGATGAATTGGCAAAGCTTTCCCTCCCCAAACTCCAAGCTACTTCAAGCTCACCAGCAAGCAGGTCAACCTCACCGTCAGAACTTCCAAGGGTTTCCAGCACCTTCAGCTGTCCCTCTGGAAGAAAGGATCTGCTGGAAACCACAGCACTTTGAAATAACTTGAGAGCATCACCCGCCTGGAGATGGGAAGATTTGTTCCCTTCTTTCTCAGCAGACTCAGCACCACCAAGAGCTTTTTGGCAGAAAACCCAAACGCTTTGCTCTGCTCCGAGGCTTTTACACAACTTTGGAAAGGCTTGGAGGGTGTAAGTCAGCTCGGAATGGTTACACAGGTATAAATATGCTCGTTTGGGCACTGCTTGCTCCCTACCCCTGCCAAGTCCCCGTCTCGCCAAGTCCTTCACACACTGCACTCGGTGAGGGACTGCTTCTTTTATTATTATTCTTATTCTTTTAAATAGTAACAATGGTATTCTGAGTGAGGCCTCTGCCAGCCAGGGCTGCAAACATTCTCCTTGAGCTTAAAAAAAAGAAAAAAAAAAAAGAGCTGTGCAAGAGCAAAAGGCAGGGAAGTGGCGAACTCTGCAGCTTTCCACATTTTGAACTCCTGCCCAACACGAGTTTCATACCCAAGGAGTTCAAACATTTTTTTTCTTTTCTCGGGGGGAGGGAGGAAGGGGTAGAAAGAGGAAAACGCCTCTTGGTTCAGCTCCTCCTTGAGGTCTGGAGCAGGGAAGCAAAGCTGGCTCTGCAGAAGGGTGCCCGGACCAGCTTTGTTTATTCATGAACCAGCTTGCAGTGGGGTTGGCACCGCAGCTCCAGCGCTGCTTTCCTCCTCTGGCTCCAGGGTGGGACAGCAGCTTCGGCATTCCAGGCTCCAGGCAGAGCCCTTTGCAATCCCCAGGCTGCTCCCCGGCAGCCAGAGGCGTTTTTTATCTCGGGTAAACCTCACTAAATGGCTGCTGTGGCCTGGGAGTTGGGCTCTGTGTTTGTACCCAGCTCCTGATCCGGTGCAGAGCAGGAAAAACCCCCAGAAAAATTAAAAAAAAACAAAAAAAAACCCCCCACAAACAAACAAACCAAAACAAAAACAAAACAAATATAAAAATAAAAAAAACCAACAACGAAGATGGGGAGGGAGGAAAATTCACCCTGAACAATTCAGCCCAGCTTTCAAAAAAAAAAAAAACCAAAACCAAACTGCAAGGAAAATTCAAAACGAATCCAGCTCGGTGAAATAATTAGCCAGGATTAAAATTAGGTTTTCAACAACCACAGGGGGTTGGGAGGTGGTTTGGGTGCTTCAAACCCAACCGTGGAGCTTTGGCAGGCAGCGAGGGCACCAGCAGGGATCCCACCGGGTGGATCCAGAAGGGAGAAACCACCCCAAAAACCCCACGAAGAAGCTCTTGGAAGATGATGAAATTGAACCTCAGAGAAGCAATTAAGCCAAATTCCCCCGAGCCAAGACTAATTGCAGCAAAACACACTGTAAATACCAGCTCCAAAGAGGAAAAATAAACCCTGAGTGCACGAACATCAAGCAGGAGGAACCTCGATGGATACCAGCACCTCCACGAGCTGTCAGCTCAGGACCTCCTGGTGTCCCCAACATCTCTGCTCTCGGTGCCACCATCCTACAGCTGCCCCTGCAGGGCTCTGAGGAGGGTTGGGGGGACAGGAACAGCTCAGCCAGCCTCAAACTCCTGCTAGAAATGTGCTTTTTAGTCTATATAAGCAGCTTCCCACACACTTTCTCACCAAACAAACCACTTCTGCTCCCCTGGGGGGAACCTGTGCTCACTTTTCTGCTCCCTGAGGCCAGCAGTGCTCACACCCAACGTGTTAGGAGTTCCTTGAAACCAAAACCAAGAAAACAGGATTTAAAAGGGAGGAAAAAAAAATTAAGAAAGTTACAGGAAGCAACAGGTCTCCAATGCTGAAGGTCTGGAAGTAAAAAGAATGTTTTCTCCCAGTGCTTCCTCTCAAAACAACTCAGGAGTTGGGTGCAAAGTGCCTGGGGGAAGAGTGGTTTTGGCAATCTGGCCTCAATCCTCAGTGCTAGGAACACACACACAAAAAAAAAAAGCCCCAAGAAAGTCAGAAGGATAAGTAAAACAGAATGTGAAAAAAGCATCCCATGTGATGCAGCAGCAAATGAGTCCAAAAAAAAAAAAATATCCAACCCAGAGATCCTCTGCTGCAAAAAAAACACCACATGCCCCACAAGGGCTGCCAGGAGCAGAGGCCTTTGCTGTTTTCAAAATGTTTCCAGCACCAAGAGGCAGCAAGCAAAGGATGTGTTCAAGCTACCCCAATCCTCACCACCTCACCCCCAGAGGAGCTCTGGTTCCTCACCTGGAGTCCTGCAAAGTGGGTGGAGGAGGATGGAAAGAGGATCTGGTCTCTTCCTCACAACCACCCCTGCTCGTGCTTCTCCATCTTCCCAAAGGGAAAGCTCCTGCCTGCTCCACACCACAAATCCTGAAAACATCCTCCAGAGCCAGAAACTCCTCCACTCAAGGGTTTTGGAAAAGATGGGAATAAATTAACAGGTTTTGGAGGGTTTGGTGTTTTTTTTGAAGCCACATCTTATCATTCTTGCCATCTTCCTCCACAGTCCCGTCACCCACCTGGGTTCCAAGTTAACTCCAGACCTGCAGCAGCCCCAGGAAGCAGCTCAAAAAGAGTGAAAAACACTTGCAACCTACCAAGGTGAGTTGAAAGTCTTAGAGAAGGGCACAAAAAGACTCAACAAGTTCATTTTCACCCGACAACTTCTTAAATCACACACAGAAAGAAAAAAAAAACAGAACTAAATATGTGGAGAAGACTGGGAAGTACAGAACTTTGAGAAAACAGAAATGTGGGCAAGAAGAGTAAAAATTCATGTCAGAAATACCAGGGAAAGTTAAGTTAGAGTGAAAGACAAGTTACAAATGGAAGGTTTTACGTCTTTGCCAAAAAACTTTCCCCCTTTTTTATAAACCAAGGAGACAGAGAGCGAGGAAGGGAAAGTCCAACTCCAACCCACATCCAACTCCCAGCAATTTGGTACCAAAAGGATATTGGCAAATTGGAAGGGATTCAGGAAAAACAGAGTTAAGGAGCTGGAGGGATTGATTTACAAGGAAAGATTAAAATAACTTGATGCCTAGTTGAGCTAAGTGGTAACTAAGGTGGACACAATCCTTTTTTTTTTACAGTTAGTTGACAGGGAAGTGCCAAAAGGGAGAGGAAGTGTTTAACATGCTGCAGTTAGGGAGAACCAAAGGACTGGCAGGCAATGAAGGAAATCCATGGCTGCCTCAACACCCTCCCAAGGTTTATCAGCTCCTAAACCAGTCCCTCAGTTCCCATCCAACTTCGAGGAGCAGAAATAAAATGCTCTTCTGAGCACAGACCATTCCAGCCACAGGTAACGGCGACAAAGCTGGCGGGCTGACAAGGATCCCTTTCTCCCCCTCTTGAACCTTTTTTGAGAGCAAAGAATCACTCCAGTCCCCCCCCAGCTCACAAAGTGATTACAGTTGGCAAGGGTAATTACCCCAGTTGTGTCACAGAAGGTGAATATGAGCTCTCACTTGAAGGAAATGAGGGGCAAAGATGTTAACCCGAGTGCTGAAACCACCTCCCGCCACCTTCACCTCCACGTCCTTTGTTTCCACTGAAAAAAGAAACCATTTAATAAAAGAAAAAAAAACCCAACATGTCCAACAAAGCCAGTGGTTGAGAATTGCTGAATTCCCCTCCAGAAATGATTGTATTTTAGAGACACCTGTTTTAAAAGCTGTTTGCAACCAAGCAGACAACCCTTCAGACCATGCCTGGCAGGAGACAAGTCCCTGCCCAAGACAGGAGTGAGGTGAAAGAAATAAACTGGGAAGTTGACTGAAGTCTCAGTGACACTTTTGTGTGGCACTCCTGGAAGTCACACTGAAATGTTGCTTTTCCAGGGACCTGAGCAAGGAAAAGAAGTGCTAACTTCATGAAGAAAAGGTAACAACAGTGAGCAAGAGGCAGAAAGAGCACAACGGGGAAAAAGCTGAGCAGAACAAGGAGGTTTTGTTGTCAGACACGTTTCAGCTCACCCCTGAGCCAACCCATCTCTCTCCGGGAGGTTGAGGGGCTCTGTCCTAAGATTCCTGGCAGGAGGAACAGGACAGCTTGGAGAGGTGAGCCAAGCTTGAGCAGCAACAGATTTCTTGGAGCCAGATGAGCAAGTGCACGGTGAGAACCTCACCCCTTCAACAAGCTTGCAGAACTTGGAGCTCTCAAAACCCCCCTGCCAGAACTAACTGCTGCTTCAAGACCAGGGAAGAAACTATTTAATTCTCTAATTTCCTGCTGTTTGGATGTTTTCCTTTATTGAGTGCTGTGGGAGTCCCTGAGCACCCTGGGACCCCCCCCACAGCCATCCCCCAGCCTACACCCTGCTCCCCACCTCCCCCACAGGCACCTACAGCCCCACGAGGTCCCTTCTACATCTGCTTGTCCCTGGGGGTCCCCACACACACAGGCCTGGATCCCCTCCAGCTGCTCCAAAAGAGTCACCACCCTAAGCCCTGGGACACTTCACCCAGTAGGGGACAGAGGCCCAAATAAAGGGGCACCCCCAGCACCTCAAGAGGGTCCCCCCAAGGATCCCCCCAGACACCTCACTGCAAGGTCCCCCGAAGAACCTCCTGGATCTACAGCCTCCAAAAGCCTCCACAACTCCTCTCACCTTCCCCTGCCCCTCAAGACTCCACCAAACCTCCCCAAAGTTTTCTCTCATTGCAAGACCCCTCATCCCCTTAACCCCCCCCCTCCCCATATTTACAAACCCACAAGACCCCTTCCAGACACTCACCCCCCATCCATAACCCCCCAAACCCCCTCACACTCCCCAGGGCCCCCACTTCAGAGTCCTCTCCATACTCCTAGCACCCCATATCCTCCCATATTCCCACCCCAAACCCACCCATCACCCCAGCTTTCCCTCACCTGGGACCCTCCCCAATACCCTTGACCCCCTGTACCCCACTGACCTGCCCGAAATCCCCTCATATCCCCGGGTCCATTCCCCCCCCCCCCCCACTACGTCGCCTCCGGGCTTCCCCCTCAGGCACCGCCCGGGCCCCTCGCTGCCTGCATGAGCTCCACCCCCTCGAGGCGGGGCTTATCAGCACCGCGCCCCCTCCTCTGCGCTCCTATTGGCTGCGCCTGCTGCCGCTCCGCACCTGGCAGCGAGACGATTGGTCGGAAGGCGCCGTCAATCAGCGGAGGGGCGGGGTTTGGCAGAGGCGCTGCCTTCACGAAAACTCGGGGAGAGTTGGGGGGGGGGAGGGGGGGGCGGTTGTGAGGGACCCAACGGAGCTCCCCGCGCTCCCCCCACCCCCAATCCCGCCGCCTACAAATCTCTTTACCCTCCCGGGGCTCCCTCACCACCACCGCCTTCTCCTCGCCGGGGAAGGGGTGTGGGGGGGAGGTTCCGTAGCCCCGGGCGGTCCCGGTGTTACCTGAGGGAGGGCCGGGCCGGGCCAGGCCGGGCCGCGCCGCCGCCGGGGCCTCGCGCTGGCTGCCTCGCGCTGCTCCCGCCTCCTCCCCAAGCCCCGCCCACTCGCTCGCCCTCCCCTCCCCTCACACTCCCGCTCCCCACGCGCGAGACTCTCGCGAGGTTTGGCGGGAGGTAACGGCACCGCGGCCCACGGGGCGTGGGCGGGGCTTGTGGAAAGGAGGAGGAGCTTGAAGAAGGGGCGGGGTTTAGAGAAGGGGGCGGGGCTTAGCACACCCCTGGGGAGCGTGGGGACAATGGGGGACAATGGGACAGGGGGACAATGGGGCATGGGGAGACTGGAACAGGGGGATACTGGGAAAAGGGGACAATGGGACACGGGGAGACCGGAACAGGGGGACACTGGGATAGGGGACACTGGGATAGGGGGACAATGGGACAGGGGGATACTGGGGCATGGGGAGACTGGAACAGGGGGACACTGGGACAGGGGGACAATGGGATAGGGGGATACAGGGATGGGGGCACAATGGGACAGGGGGACACTGGGATAGGGGGACAATGGGATAGAGGGACAATGGAACAGGGGGACACTGGGATAGGGGGACACTGGGACAGCTCTGAGCATGGAACATGGGGACACTGGGACATGGGGACAGGAAGAACACCAGGGCAGCTCTGAGCCCCAGACATGGGGACACCGTGACAGCTGAGCACAGGACATGGGGACAGCAGGTCAGAGGGGTGGCCCTGAGCCTGGATCACAGGGACACGGGGACAGCCCTGAGCCCAGGCCACACTGCCCCCTGCACCCCCAAAGCCCAGCCCCCAGGTGACAGGTCCTGGCTGAGGTGTCCCCAGGGGGGTGACATCCCTGGGCAGGGACTCGGGGAGGTGACAGCCCAGGCTGCAGTCTGAGGGCTGTCCCAGGGGATCCAGCGTGTCCCCAACGCCTCGGGGAGGTGGCTGAGGGCTCAGGGTGACAGCAGGGCTCAGTGCCAGGCACCCCATGTCCCTTCTGGGGGACGATGCCACCTCCCCTGGGGGCGAGGAAGCCAGGACAGCGGCGAGTGACCCCAAGAAGAGAGGAGGAGCTGAGACCTCGTTACCAAACCGTCTTTATTCCCCTTCCCTCAGGTGCCAGAGCCGGGTGCCACCTCTGTCCCTCCTTGTCACCCTCCTTGTCACATGGCAAAGAGGATGAGGAAGGCCACCATGAGGCAGAAGAGCCCCATGGCCTCGGAGAGGGCGAAGCCCAGGATGGCGTAGGAGAAGAGCTGCTGCTTCAGCGAGGGGTTCCTGCAGGGAGGGGACAGCACAGGGGCTCAGCGGGGACAGGGACACACCCCCAGCACCCCCAGGGGTGTCCCTGTCCCCCTGTGTGTCCCCCCCTGACCTGGCATAGCCGATGATGAGGCTCCCAAAGACGGTGCCGATGCCGGCGCCCGACCCGGCCACCCCCACGGTGGCAGCACCGGCGCCGATGAACTTGGCGGCCGTGTCGATGTCCCGGTGTGAGCTGCTCCAGTGCAGGGCCCGGGGGGCACCCGCACACACCTGGGGGGCACAGGCCTGGGACACCTCCCCCGGGACTCAGTTCCCCCTCCCCGCCCCTCAGTTTCCTCCCCATGCCTCAGTTTCCCCTCCCCATCCCTCACTTTCCCCCCCACCCCACAGCCTCCCCCCCATTCCAGTTTCCTTCCCCAACCCTCACTTTGCTCCCCAACCCCACAGTCTCCCCCCTATTCCAGTCTCCCCCCTATCCCTCACTTCCCCCCCCATCCCTCACTTTCCCCCCCATGCCTCAGTTTCCCTTCCCCATCCCTCACTTCCCCCCCCAGCCCTCACTTCCCCCCCAATCCCAGTTTCCCCCCCATTCCAGTTTCCTTCCCCATACCTCACTTTCTCCCCATCCCTCACTTCCCCCCCCAATCCCAGTCTCCCCCCCATGCCTCAGTTTCCCCTCCTCATCCCTCACTTTCCCCCCCACCCCACAGTCTCCCCCCCATTCCAGTTTCCTTCCCCAACCCTCACTTTCCCCCCAATCCTCACTTTGCTCCCCAACCCCACAGTCTCCTCCCTATCCCTCACTTTCCCCCCCATGCCTCAGTTTCCCTTCCCCATCCCACACTTTCCCCTCCAGCCTTCACTTTCCCCCCCATACCAGTCTCCCCCCCCATCCCTCACTTTCCCCCCCAATCCCATGGTCTCCCCCCCATGCCTCAGTTTCCCCTCACCATCCCTCACTTTCCCCCCCACTCCCAGTCTCCCCCCCATTCCAGTTTCCCCCCCAACCCTCACTTTCCCCCCAATTCCAGTTTCCTTCCCCATGCCTCAGTTTCCCCTCCCAATCCCTCACTTTCCCACCTAGCCCTCACTTTCCCCATTCCAGTTTCCTTCCCCATCCCTCACTTTCTCCCCATCCCTCACTTTCCCCCCCAATCCCAGTCTCCCCCCCATGCCTCAGTTTCCCTTCCCCATCCCTCACTTTCCCCCCCCATTCCAGTTTCCTTCCCCACCCCTCACTTTCCCCCCCGTTCCACTCTCCCCTCCCCATACCCCATTTTTTCCCCCCGTGCCTCAGTTTCCCCCTCTCCAAGCTCCAGAGAGGATGGGGGTCCCACCTCCCCCCCCCCATTACCTGCTCCTCCCGGCTCTGGGTGCTGCTGAGCTCTGAGCCCACCAGGGGATGGCTCAGCACCCTGCAGCTCCTCCTCACCTGCAGGCCACAGCACCCTTGGGTGCCTTTTATTTTTTTTTTAATTGAGGGGGGGCCCACCCTGAGCTCCCCCCCCCCCAGAGCAACCAAACCCCACCCCCAGGGTCCCCTCAGGGTCCCCCAAACCTCCTCAGCCCTTCAGGGTGCCCACCCCAGGGCAGCACCCAGCTGGAAAATTCTCACCCAAAGGGGGTCCTGGGGCACCCCACAGCACCCAGCACCCACACTGGGACATAAAAAGTGTCCCCATATCTGTCCCCAAGGGACCTGATCCCACCTGCACCCCCTCGTCCAGTGGAGGGGGCGTGGGGGGGTGAGGAGGGGACGTGGGGGGGTGACAAAGGGACATGGGGGGGTGAGGAGGGGACGTGGGAGGGTGAGCAGGGGACACGGGGGGTGAGGAGGGGACATGGGGGGGTGACAAAGGGACAAGGGGGGGTGAGCAGGGGACATAGGGGGTAAACAGGGGACAGGGGGGGTGAGGAGGGGACAGGAGGGGGTGACAAAGGGACGTGGGGGGGTGAGCAGGGGACACGGGGGGATGAGAAGGGGACACGGGGGGTGAGGAGGGGACACGGGGGGGTGAGGAGGGGACATGGGGGGGGTGACAAAGTGACACAGGGGGGTGAGCAGGGGACACAGGGGGGTGAGAAGGGGACACGAGGGGGCGAGGGGGGAATGTGGGGGGGTGACAAAGGGACACGGGGGGGTTTGTCACCACTCACTAGGGCAGGAGCAGAGAGGAGCTTGGCACAGGTGTACATGGTGAGGGACAGGGCTGGAAGAGACACAGGGACAGCAGGGGTGAGGAGCTGCAGCAGAGGGCAGGGGGGTGTCTGTGTGACCCCCCCCTCCCCAGGACAGGCAGGGGACCTGGGGACACGTGTGTGGGAGGTGTGAGGGTGGTGGCTTTGTCACCCAGGTGCCAACTCCTGGAAGAGTTTGGGGATCAGGAATTTGGGGGCTGGGTTTGGAGGAGGGGAAGTCGTGGGGGGGGGGGGGTAAATAAAGGGCTCAGGAGAAGTCCTAATCCTGAGGAATTCTACCCCAAAAGGGGCAGCAGTGTGTGTGTGTGGGGGGGGTCACAGCCACGGGACCCCCAACCCTGGGAGAGGGGACTGTGGGGGGGGGGGGTCGTGCCTGTCCCTGTCCCCCGCCACACCGCGGGGTGAGGGCTTCTCTGCGCTGCCCCCCACCCATAAAGGGGCCTCCCCGCTCTTCCCTCGCCCTCCCCGACCCCTCAGTGGTGGTGATGGGGGTCTCTCCCCCTTCCCTTTCCCCCACCAAGCGGGGGTCTCCCCACACCCCCCCCCCCCGAGCCCCTCACCTGAGGGGGAGGACGCGGAGGCGCCGAGTGCGCAGGCCCAACCGGAAGCACCAACGAGAGGGAAAGCGGTGAGGTAGGCACAGAGGGCCGCTCAACCCCTCCGCTTTTCCCGCAGCGCCGCCTACCGCACGGGAGGAAACAGAGGAGGGGGAGGAAACAGCGCGCCACCTGGCGGGAGGGGGGAGGGAGTAGGCGTGGCCTAACGAAGAGTGGGCGTGGTTTGGGGAGGAGGGCGTGGTTTGGGGAGGGGGCGTGGTCTGGAATGGCGCCCTCTGGCGGCCAAGGGGGGCGTTGCGGGCGCCATTTTGGGGGTACCAGGAGTGGGGGGGGGGGGTTGAGGGGACACGGGACACGGGCACCCCGGGAATGTCCCCCAGAAACGGGGGTGTGGGGTGTCACATGTGCGTGAACACGCGTGTGAGAACGTGTGTGCGCACATGGATGTGATCCCCTGTGTGAGAGCGGGGGGCAGGGATAGGGGTCACGGGTGTCCCCAGGGTGACATCACGCCGATGTCCCCAGGGTGGCATCTGGGACCCCCGGGGTGGCATCTGGGATCCCCGGGGGTGGCAATGGGGACCCTTGGGTGCCATCCCCCCCCCCCTTCAGTCCCCCCCCAGGAGGGTGATGGCGGCGGCGGGGAAGCGCTGGCGGCCAGCCGGGTGCCACCAGGATGTCACCAGGATGTCACCAGGATGTCACCAGGATGTCACCAGGATGCCACCGAGTCCCTCCGCCTGACACGCGGCCCCATTAATTACGTCCGATTGCTTAATTAGGGGCCCAAATGGGATGACGTCATGAGACGGGGGGGGGGGGGGACACCTAAATATGGGAAAAGGGGGTCTGGGGGTGTTTGGGGTCTTTGGGTTTTGGAGGGAGGAAATGAGACGACTGCGACCCCCCCGAGTTGTCCCCTCTTGTCCCTAAAGGGGGGAACAGATCCCCCAAATCGAGGGATGTTTGGGATGGGGGGGGGGGTGTCTCATCCCAGAAGGGGGGGAATTAAACTGGGGGGAGGGTCTCATCTTTTGGGGGATCTTTTTGGGGTCTGGGGGGGTCTCACTCCCAGATCAGCGCCTTTTTGAGGTGGGGGGGGGGTCTCATCATCCCCTGAGCGGGGGATTTTTAGGGTTTTGGGGCTGGGGGGGGGGACAATTTTCGGGCCAATTGCTCCCCCCTCCGGGCTTGCCCAGGAGCGCAGCGACCACCCCTGGGAACCCCCCCACTCCACCAGAGTTTTGGGGGGGGGGATCCCCAGATTCTCACCCTATTCCCCCCCCCAAAAAAAACCCCAGAACAAAGCCCTCCCCATCCCGGGCTGCAGTGGATAAAACTTGGGGTTTTTTGCCCATTTTCTGCCTCTCCCCCCCCCCCAGAAAAAAAGAATTTGACCCAAACTGGTTAAAATTTTGGGGTGAATTCCACATTTAGGGGTGAATTCTGCTTTTTTTTTTTTGGGGGGGGGGGGAACTCCCCGTGTTTGTCCTAATTTTGGGGTTCAACTCATTTTGGGGGGGGGGTGACCCCCTCATTTTCGGGGTGCGCTCTGCGAGGTTTGGGGGGAAACTCCTCGTTTTTGGGGGTGACTCCACCACCTCCCAAATCTCCTCGGAAAAAGGCAAAAAGGAGCAAAAATCATTAAAAAGGGGGGGGGGGAGCTGAGATTTGGGGCTGGGTCACACATTGCCCCCCCCTCCCCCCTTTTTATTGTCCCCCCCCGGTCTCCCCCCAAACCAAGGGCAGAGGGTTTGTCCCTTTGTCCCCTTTTCCCGAAGGTATTGGGGTGTTGTTTTGGGGGGGGGGTGTTTGGGGGGGGTATGAATAGCAGGAAAAATGGGATTCGTTCCACCAGCCCCGGCTACAAAAAACAGGGAAAAAAAAGGGAAAAAAGGGAAAAAAAGGGGAAAAAAGGGAAAAAAAGGGAAAAAAAGGGAAAAAAAGGGAAAAAAGGGAAAAAAAGGGGAAAAAGGAACGGCCGAAACCGCTGGAAAATGAATACTTAAAAGCCAAGAAACCCCATTAAATCCGCTCCGATTTTAATCCCATTAAATCACCGCGGGAGCCCCCCCGTGCCTCAGTTTCCCTCCTCCCCACCCCAAGGGGAAGATTCTGGGGGGGCTGAAGCTGCCTCGGAGTCAGGAGGTGTTTGGGGGGGATGGGAATGGCCCCCACCCCCCCCAAAACCCCCCCCCCAAATTCCCGGTGTCCTCAAGGAACCCCCAAAGCTGAGAAACCTCGGGGCTCTCTCTGTTATTTTGGGGCTAAACATCGCGATTTCGGGGAATCTGGCAACGGAATGGCTGGGAGAGGCGGGACTCGTTTTGGGGGGAAAAACGGCAATATTGGAACAGCGCAAAACCCCCCCCGGGATGGTTTGATCCCCAGGGAATTCTGCTCCATCCCCCCCCCCATTCCTCATCCCGGGGGGGGGGAGGGTGCTCAAGGGCACCCCAAAAGTTGGGGGGGGGACCCCAGGTCACTGTTTGTCCCTGCAGGGGATTGGGGGGGACACGGGGGGAACACGGGGGGGACACGGGGGGGACGCGGGGGGGACGCGGGGGGGACACGGGGGGGATACCTCGACCCCCCCCCTCGTAACATGGGGACCCCTTTGGGCTGAGCAGCCCCCACCTCGGGCAGGGGTGGCTGGGAAGTTGGAGAGGAGCCGAGGGAAGGTTGCCATGGCAACGGGGGGAAAAAGGGAAAAAAAAGAAAAAAAAGAAAAAGAAAAAAGGAAAAAAGGAAAAAAAGAAAAAAGGAAAAAAGAAAAAAAGAAAAAAAAACGCGAGCAAAAAACCTAACAAAAAATCCGAAGAAAAACCAAAAAAAGACGGAAAAAGAAAAAGAAAAAAAGGAAAAAAACACGAAAAAAACCTAAAAAACAAACAAAAACCTAACAAAAAACACTGAACAGAAAAAAAAACAAAAAAGACAAAAAAACCAAGAAAAAAAGGAAAAAAAGAACAAAAAAGAACAAAAAACAAACAAAAACCTAACAAAAAAACACCGAACAAAAAAACAAAAAAAAGACAAAAAAACAAGAAAAAAGGAAAAAAACGAACAAAAAACCGAACAAAAAACCAAACAAAAAACAACAAAAAACCACCGAACAAAAAACCCAAAAAAAGACCAAAAAACAAGAAAAAAAGGAAAAAAACGAACAAAAAACCGAACAAAAAACCAAACAAAAAACAACAAAAAAAACTACCGAACAACAACAAAAAAAGACCAAAAAACAAGAAAAAAAGGAAAAAACCGAACAAAAAAACGAACAAAAAACCAACAAAAAAACAAAAAAAGACCAAAAAACAAGAAAAAAGGGAAAAAACGAACAAAAAACAAACAAAAAACCCAACAAAAAAACACTGAACAAAAAAACAAAAAAAGACCAAAAAACAAGAAAAAAGGGAAAAAACGAACAAAAAAGAACAAACAAACAAAAAACCTAAAAAACCACCGAACAAAAAAACAAAAAAAGGCCAAAAAACAAGAAAAAAGGGAAAAAAGGAACAAAAAAACAACAAAAAAAAACAAAAAAACAAAAAAACCTAACAAAAAAACAACAAAAAACCAAAACAACAACAAAAAAGAACAAAAAACCCAACAAAAAAAAACCAACCCCCAACCCTTTCTTCCTCCTCTCCAAAAACCCCAGGAAAATGATCCCAAAATCCTCTTTTTTTCCCCCATTTTCTTCCCAGCCATTTCCCCCTCTCCCTCCGTTTTGGGCAGGGGAAGGCACGGTGTAATTTGGTTTTTTTTCCTTCAGAACCCCCAAATTTCACCATTTTCCAGCTCTTTCTGGAAAAGATTCCCATGGAATTCCCACCCCAGAACACCAGGCTGCTTTGCCAGGTCCTTTCCCAGGTATTTCCAGCCCCCAAATCCACATTTTCAAACCATGAAGAGAGAATTAAAGGAGATTTTAAACCTTAATTTTCCTTTAGAAGCCACTCAGGGTCAGGCTGCTGATTTTTGGGGTTATTTCTCCCTCTTTAAAAACCCTTTTCCCATTCCCCAGCTTAAAAAATCACCAAAAATCCCAATTATTCCCCCCCAAAACGTAGTTTATCCTTTTTTTTTTGGGTTTTTTCCCTATTTTTTCAGCCAGCTTGCAACAAGAGGAGGTGAAACCTTTTCCTGGGCTGGAGGTTGGCTCTGTCCCTCTAATAAATCATTTTTATTTCCTGTTGTAACTGACAAATTGTTCTGGATTTTATATCAGATCCCTCCAGGCAGAGGGGCTCAGGGATGTGCTGCTTTTTTTTTTTCCTTTTTTTTTTTTTTTTTTTTGCTATTACCTGAGGAAAAAAAAAAAAGTCATAAAATCAAATAATAAAATAAAAAAGTTAAAACAGCCCCAAAGAACAGCCAGGGTGGTAATGAGCACCACAGAGATGCTCTATAAACCTGAGAGAGGATGCAGGGATGGGGATGGAGGGGGAATAAAAAAACCACTGGGTAAAAATTCCCCCGTCTCCAAGCCTAAAAAAAAATAAAAAAAATAAAAAAATAAAATAAATAAGAATCATAGAATTGTCTGGGTTGGAAGGGGCCTCAGAGCTCATCAAGTCCAACCCTTGATCCACTCCCCCCATGGTTCCCAGCCCATGGCACTCAGTGCCACATCCAGGCTCTTTGGAAAGATCTCCAGACACGGAGAATCCACTCCTTCCCAGGGCAGCCCATTCCAATGCCTGATCACCCTCTCCAGAAAGAAATTCTTTCTCATCTCCAACCTAAACCTCCCTGGCACAACTTGAGACCCTGCCCTCTTGTCTTGCTGAGAGTTGCCTGGGAAAAGAGCCCAACCCCCCCCTGGCTCCAACCTCCTTTCAGGGAGTTGGAGAGAGTGATGAGGTCTCCCCTGAGCCTCCTCTTCTCCAGCCTCAACACCCCCAGCTCCCTCAGCCCTTCCTCACAGGACTTGTGCTGGATCCCTTCACAGCCTCCTTGCTCTTCTCTGGACCTGCTCCAGCACCTCAATCTCCTTCCTGAGCTGAGGGGCCCAGAACTGGACACAGGACTCAAGCTGTGGCCTCCCAGAGCTGAGCACAGGGGCAGAATCCCTTCCCTGGACCTGCTGGCCACGCTGTTCCTGAGCCAGCCCAGGATGCCATTGGCCTTCTTGGCCACCTGGGCACACTGCTGGCTCCTCTTCAGCTTCCTGGCAATCCAGACTCCCAGCTCCCTTTCTGCCACTCTGTGCCCAGCCTGGAGCTCCCCATGGGGTTGTTGTGTTGAACCTCATCCCCTTGGGATCATCCCAACTCTCCAGTCTCTCCAGGTCCCTCTGCAGAGCCCTCCTGCCTTCCAGCTGATCCACACTCCCCCCAGCTTGGTGTCATCTGTGAATTTGCTGATGATGGACTCAATCCCCTCATCTAAATCATCAATAAAGATATTGAACAGCACTGGGCCCAACACTGATCCCTGGGGGACACCACAGCCGCCATTTTGGACACCACAGCCGCCATTTTGATGCAGCCCCGTTCAGCACCACTCTCTGGGCCCGTTCCAGCAGTTCCTGACCCAGCACAGAGTGCTCCTGGCTGATCCATGGGCTGAGCCACAGCTTTTCCAGGAGAATCCTGTGGGATAAAGTGTCAAAGGCTTTGCCTGTTCTGCTGGGCACCTTTTGGGGTTGTTGAGGCCAAAGTGCAGGACCCGGCACTTGGGATGTTGAACCTCATCCCCTTGGGATCATCCCAACTCTCCAGTCTCTCCAGGTCCCTCTGGAATAAATAAATAATAAAAAACCCTTCCCCACCTCCTCCTGCACCCAATCAGGTGTAAACCTACCCCAAAATCTGTTTATTTTCTCCTACCCCAGAGTTTCAGCAGCAATAGAAAAAAAAAAACCAAAAAAACACCTTTTAGGGATGGGGAAAAATGAAATTATTCTTTTCTTCACGCCAAGCTTTGGATTTTTCTCCTTAAAAACCCCTTTTCCAGCCGGATTTTAATTGGCTTTGAAAAGGTCAGGTGCTTTTCCTTCCCCCAGCTTTCATTTCCTCTTTATTTAGTTGCCCCTGAGGAGAAGGGATTAAAAAAAAAAAACCCTATAAAAACAAACCCCAACTTGGCTGCTTTTTGCTGGCAAATCCACTGCTTTTTGGGCCCTAAAAAATCACGTTGATAAATCTGAAATAAAATGATAAAAATCAAAATAAATGAGGATTTTTTTTTCGACACCATGGACAAAACAGCTTTTCCCATCCCCCCTGCTGTGGAATAACCCCAAATCCCTCAGTTTTACCCCATTTCCATGGGATCCCATCCCTGGGACATCACCTGAGGGGGAGGGAGAACTTGCTTTTTGGTGGCCACCCCTCTGCTTTCAGTGGCCACCCAGAGAAACCCCTTCAGCCAAATAGGACCAAAACCCCCCTGCTGTGGAATAACCCCAAATCCCTCAGTTTTACCCCATTCCCATGGGATCCCACCCCTGGGATATCATTTAGGGGGAAGGGAGAATTTGCCTCTTGGTGGCCACCCCTCTGCTTTCAGTGGCCACCCAGAGAAACCCCTTCAGCCCAGCTCCCTTATGACCCCAAGAGGGGCAATTTTTGGGTGGAAAACCTTGAATTTTCGGGGCAAATCTTCAGGGAATAGGACCAAAAACCCCATTTTCTGAAGCCAGGGGATGCTCCACCAGGCTCAGCAGCTCCCACCCCCCCATCCCAACACATCCACCTTACAAATCTTCCTTTATTTTATGGTTTCTTCGATCCACCCGGAGCGTTTCGGGGTTGTTTATAAATATCTTTGTCTATAAATAGCTGAGAAATAAGGAAAAAAGGAGCTGCCAGCCCAGGGCTCTTCGATCCAGCCAGGTAAATAAATTTATGGGGGAAATAAGATTTGTCCTCTCAGTCAGCACTGGGATCGGGGTAAATATGGATTCACCCCCACCTCGAGGTGGTTTATGGGGAAATAAAAAGAGGAGCTGGAAAATATCCCCCCCCTGGGAAGGTTTTTTTGCTGCTGGGAAGGGGACCACGGGCACCCCCAGGGGCAGAGGGATGTCCCCATCCCCCCCAGGGTCCTAAAAACGGGATAAAAAGGGGAAAAATTGGGATGAGGAGGGAAACGGCTGGAGGGATGTGGGTATGGGGAGCCCAGCTTGGGGGAGCAGCCTCAGACACCCCAAAAAGGGTTTCTTCTTCCCTCCCCCCATCCTTCTTCACCACCCCAGTTCTTATTTTAGGGCGTTTCTCATCCCTTTGTGTAACCATCCCTGGCCAAAAGGGGAAGGAATTTGGGGAGAAAAGCCCTAAATTTGTGAACCTGCCCAACCTCATGGTAATAATAGTCCTGGGATGAGGCTGAAGGCAGGAGGGGACCTGGGGAAAAAGCCCAAATTTAGGGGGGCAAGAGGAGAGGAGGTGGTTGGGGTAGGGCAGGAGAGGTCATGGGGATCTCTGGGACCTTTTTGGGTTTGGGGGAACATCTCAGCACCATGGGAACATCTTGGGCTCCTTGGCCTGTTCCAGCTTGTTCCCTGCGTGGTTTTGTGGGGTTCTGCCTCCTTAGGATCATAGAATCCTGGAATGGGCTGGGTTGGAAGGGACCTCAGAGATCGAGTCCAACCCTTGATCCACTCCCCCCGTGGTTCCCAGCCCATGGCACTCAGTGCCACATCCAGGCTCTTTGGAAAGATCTCCAGACACGGAGAATCCACTACTTCCCTGGGCAGCCCATTCCAATGCCTGATCACCCTCTCCAGAAAGAAATTCTTTCTCATCTCCAACCTAAACCTCCCCTGGCACAACTTGAGACCCTGCCCTCTTGTCTTGCTGAGAGTTGCCTGGGAAAAGAGCCCAACCCCCCTGGCTCCAACCTCCTTTCAGGGAGTTGTAGAGAGTGATGAGGTCTCCCCTGAGCCTCCTCTTCTCCAGCCTCAACACCCCCAGCTCCCTCAGCCCTTCCTCACAGCAATTCTGCTGGATCCCTTCACAGCCTCCTTGCTCTTCTCTGGACCCGCTCCAGCACCTCAAGCTCCTTCCTGAGCTGAGGGACCCAGAACTGGACACAGGACTCAAGCTGTGGCCTCCCCAGGGCTGAGCACAGGGGCAGAATCCCTTCCCTGGACCTGCTGGCCACGCTGTTCCTGAGCCAGCCCAGGATGCCATTGGGATTCTTGGCCACCTGGGCACACTGCTGGCTCCTCTTCAGCTTCCTGGCAATCCAGACTCCCAGGTCCCTTTCTGCCACTCTGTGCCCAGCCTGGTGCTCCCCATGGGGTTGTTGTGGAACCCACCACACCCACCCCACCCACCCCAACCCCCCCCCACACCACACCCCCCCACCACAACAACCAACCCCCACAAACAAAAAAAAACAACCCCAACACACCCACACCACACCCCAAAAAAGTGCAGGACCCGGCACTTGGAATGTTGAACCTCATCCCGTTGGGATCATCCCAACTCTCCAGTCTGTCCAGGTCCCTCTGCAGAGCCCTCCTGCCTTCCAGCTGATCCACACTCCCCCCAGCTTGGTGTCATCTGTGAATTTGCTGATGATGGACTCAATCCCCTCATCTAAATCATAAATAAAGATACTGAACAGCACTGGGCCCAACACTGATCCCTGGGGGACACCACAGCCACCAGCTGGATGCAGCCCCGTTCAGCACCACTCTCTTTTGGGGCTCCACAAAGCTCCAGAGGCTGCAAAGCAAATTCCCTCTCTCAATCCTGCCAAAAACCCCCAAAAAGGTCCCAGATTTCCCTCCTCCAAGAGGAATTTCAAATCCATCCCAGGAGGAAGCTGGGCTGGAGCCTCGGTGCATCCAGCAGGCAGGAGGAGGTGGTTTCGTGCCTTTCATTTTTGAATGAAAATGCAAAAAAAAAGCAAAAAAAGTCGAATTTGGGGGCTGGGGAAAGGGGAAAAGGGACCTGAAGGGGTTGGGGGATGGAGGGGTTGGGCCTGAGGATCATGGCTTGGGATGAAGCAACCCAGAGGGTAAAACGCTCCCTCCACCCCCTAAAAGGGGGAAAAATGGGGTGAAAAAGCCTAAAATCAGGGAGCAGGGGGGTGTCTGGGGTGCTTGGGAACCCCAACACTTTTCCCCCTTCAGTTCCAGGAGTGATCCCAGCAAATTTCCAAATTTCTCCTGTATTTTGGGGTTTTTTTGTTGTTGTTTTGTTTTCTTTTTCTTTTTCTTTTTCTTTTTCTTTTTCTTTTTCTTTTTCTTTTTCTTTTTCTTTTTCTTTTTCTTTTTCTTTTTCTTTTTCTTTTTCTTTTTCTTTTTCTTTTTCTTTTTCTTTTTCTTTTTCTTTTTCTTTTTCTTTTTCTTTTTCTTTTCCTTTTTCTTTTCCTTTTTCTTTTCCTTTTTCTTTCTCTTTTTCTTTCTCTTTCTCTTTTTCTTTTTCTTTTTCTTTCTCTTTTTCTTTCTCTTTCTCTTTTTCTTTTCCTTTTTCTTTCTCTTTTTCTTTCTCTTTTTCTTTTTCTTTTTCTTTTTCTTTCTCTTTCTCTTTCTCCTTCTCTTTCTCTTTCTCCTTCTCCTCCTTCTCTTTCTCTTTCTCTTTTTATTTTTATTTTTATTTTTAGGTTGTTTTTGTTTTAATTTCCTTTCTCTCTTCCTTTTTAAAGCCCCCAAAACCACAATAAACACACCAAAAACCTCCCCCTCGGGCATCCCACGGGGATTTTGGGGGCTGGAAATCCCCTCCAGGAGGGAAAAGGGGAGGCAAAACCCACAACACCCCCTTCCCCCACCACATGCGGTCGGTGCCACCTCGTCCTCCAAACCTCCCTGAGGCTGAAGATCACCTCAGGGTCACCTTTGGTGTCCCCCAGCCTCGGGGGCCCCCACAGGGGACACCCCCTTGGGTGACATCCCGGTGGGTGATGGAGGCAAGAGCATCCGAGCGCTCTGGAGGGGTTGGTTTGGTAAGAGATGGGGTGCAATTTCCAGCAGTTCTTGGGTTTGTTTGGCTCCTCGAGTAATTTGGAATGTTCTCCTCCCCCCACCCAAAAAAAATAAAAATAAAATAAAAGAAAAAAGTGCTTCTTGCTATGCGGGCTGTGGTCACTAGATGGGGAGATAACAGCTTAGCATGAGCTGCTCCTGCCTCGGAATTCCAGCCGGGCAGCTGGAGATGGATGGGGGGAGCTCTTGGAGATCCATCTCAGCCCCCCCGCACCCATGGAGCCCCCTCCCACCACCCCCAACCAAACCTCTTGAGATGGGGGCTGGGGGTCACCTGGATCCCGCTGCTCCCCACGGTGGGAGGGGATGATGGAGGATGCTGAAGATGAAGGAGCCCCATCCAGCACCTCCCGAGCCTGGGGAATTCCCTCTCCCCTCCAGCCTGCAACCAGCTGCCTGTTCCTTGACCTTCTCCTGGAAAACCAACATCTTTTTGGAAGCAAATCATCAAATCTGAGGCCTGGAGGTGTTTTGACAGCCCCTTTTCCCCCCCACTCCCCACACGGAGCAGTGATCTCGAGCACAGATCCTGTGAGGAAAGGCTGAGGGAGCTGGGGGTGTTGAGGCTGGAGAAGAGGAGGCTCAGGGGAGACCTCATCACTCTCTGCAACTCCCTGAAAGGAGGTTGGAGCCAGGGGGGGGTTGGGCTCTTTTCCCAGGCAACTCTCAGCAAGACAAGAGGGCAGGGTCTCAAGTTGTGCCAGGGAGGTTTAGGTTGGAGATGAGAAAGAATTTCTTTCTGGAGAGGGTGATCAGGCATTGGAATGGGCTGCCCAGGGAAGTAGTGGATTCTCCGTGTCTGGAGATCTTTCCAAAGAGCCTGGATGTGGCACTGAGTGCCATGGGCTGGGAACCACGGGGGGAGTGGATCAAGGGTTGGACTTGATGATCTCTGAGGCCCCTTCCAACCCAGCCCATTCTGTGATTCTATGATTTCATGTAATCTGGCATCTCATCTGCTGCCACTGAGCCTGATCCTTCTTTTCCCCCCTGTGGACCACAAAGTTTCCTCCACTCCTCCCCTTATCTGTCTGTACAGTGAGGGCCATGGCCCTGACCTTGGCCTCAGATGAGAGATGCTGTTTGCAGAAGCCAAGCACCTCGTTTTTGTTTTATAAAAAGTTAGGTTGGAGATGAGAAAGAATTTCTTTCTGGAGAGGGTGATCAGGCATTGGAATGGGCTGCCCAGGGAAGTAGTGGATTCTCCGTGTCTGGAGATCTTTCCAAAGAGCCTGGATGTGGCACTGAGTGCCATGGGCTGGGAACCACGGGGGGAGTGGATCAAGGGTTGGACTTGATGATCTCAGAGGTCCCTTCCAACCCAGCCCATTCCATGATTCTGTGATCCCGTGGGGAGCTGGCTCTGGCCCCTTGGCTGGGGCTCATCTGGCACGGCCGTGTGTGAGCAGTGGCCTCGCTGAGGAGCTGGAGAGTCTCCAAGCTGATGGTTTTCATTTTGCTGTCAGGTCCTTGCCAGCATCCTCCTCCTTGGCTCTCTGACAGTGGTTGTGTCCGTCGGCTGGGAGAAAATCTGCCAAAAAGTGGGTGGTGGTGTCACCCTGACCACTGCTGAGCCTGGGTTACCCCCCTGATGGCTTTCCCTCCTGGATATTTTTTTTTTATTATTTTTTTTCCCCCCCCAAAAAAACCCCACTACCAGGGCAGCAGGATCTAGAGGCTGTGTTGTAGTTTCCTGATGGTTTCAGAGCACCTCCACCACCCCCCCAGGAGGCAGCATGGGGAGACTTGGAGGTGCAAAGTCCTGGGCTCGTTGCACCACACTCCTGGTCACCTTTGGGTCACACTGGCTGCTCTTCCCCCCCAAAAACACAACAGCAGCAGCAACTCAACAACCATCAGTCCATGGAGGAACCCATGGGGATTTTCCCAACCTGGTGGTGGGGACACAGCACCCTCCAGCACCCACATCTCCCACTTTTTGTTACCCTCTCACTGGAGCTTTGGTGTCACCCCAAACACTTTGACCTCGGCGAGCTGAGCACTTCAGGGATCAAAGCCCAGCAGAGGATGGGGCTGGACAGGAGCTGCCTCATCCCTTTTGCCAGCAGGAGGGTTTGGGAGCTCTCACAGTAGCAACCCAGCCCACGATGGCTTTATAAGGATGGATGGTTGGCTGAAGATCATAAAGCCCAAGAGTATTAAATCTTCCGGAGACACCGACCACGCTGCCTCATCCACCGGGGCTGAAAAGCCTCGAGATGTTTTTCATAATTCCTAATTACTTTTTTACAGTTCTCGCCCATAACTCTGTCCATCAGCTGGGTCAAAATATACAACGTGGGGCTGTGCCTGGTGGGGAGGGAGAGAGGAGATGGGGGGGGGGGGAGGAGAAGGGAAAGAAAAGAGAGTCGTAAAAAAAGGAAAAAAAAAAAAAAAAGTGAAAACAAACAATTTGTCTTCAGGGAGATTAAGGCTGGGTTAAAAGCCTCCTTTTAACACCCGCCAGCCAATTAGCCCAGCTAATGGGCTACACTTGGGATTTGCCTTGGGTTTCTTGGGCCAAGGATATCCCAGGAGCTGAGTTGGCAACCCAGGAGCCCCAATCCACAGGCTGAGGGGTTGGGGGTGTTCAGCCTGGAGAAAAGGAGGTTCCAAGGTGACCCCAGAGCAACCTCCCCATATCTGGAGGGGGCTACAAGAAAGCTGGGGGAGGGATCTGACCCGAGGGGAGGGAGAGGATGAGGGGAAGTGGCTTTAAATTTAAGAGGGGAGGTTTAGGTTGGATATTAGGGAGAAATTCTTTAATTTGAGGGTGGGGAGCCCAAGTTGTCCAAGGAAGTTGTGGCTGCCCCATCCCTGGAAGTGTTGAAGGTTGGATGGGGCTTGGAGCACCCTGGGCTAGGGGAGGGGTCCCTGCCCATGGGGTTGGAACTGGGTGAGCTTTGAGGTCCCTTCCAATCCAATCTGTGGATCCCCAGTTGGCTGCTGTGGCATCTCCAGGGCTTCTATGAGAGAGTCTTGGGGTTGGGGTGAATCCATTTGGGATTGCTCGAAGGATTTGTCCCCCCCCCAAATTCAGGTGGTGGCCAAAAAAGTATTGAGGGTGGAAAGCAGAGGATGCTGGGTGGAAGAGTTGGGGTGAGGAAGGGTTGTGGGGGTTCTCTGGTGGCTACAAAGGTTTCTTTGCTGGTTCAGTGGGACTGGGGAGATCTGAGCAGCACTGTCTGCTCCAGTTGATACCCCAGGTTCCAAGGGATGAGGAGAAACTCTCACACTTCCCTAAATCAGCATTTTTTTACCCCTTTTTTCTTTGAAAACAAATGACATCAGAGATGTCCCTTTTTAAAACAAAAAAACACAGCAAAAGCCAAGCCCTCCCAGCCCTCCTCCAGCTCTTCAAGAATCCCTTTAAACAAAGAAAAGGAAGGAAGGAAGGAAGGAAGGAAGGAAGGAAGGAAGGAAGGAAGGAAGGAAGGAAGGAAGGAAGGAAGGAAGGAAGGAAGGAAGGAAGGAAGGAAGGAAGGAAGGAAGGAAGGAAGGAAGGAAGGAAGGAAGGAAGGAAGGAAGAAAGGAAGGAAGGAAGGAAGGAAGAAAGGAAGAAAGGAAGAAAGGAAGAAAGGAAGAAAGAAAGAAAGGAAGAAAGGAAGAAAGAAAGAAAGAAAGAAAGAAAGAAAGAAAGAAAGAAAGAAAGAAAGAAAGAAAGAAAGAAAGAAAGAAAGAAAGAAGGAAAGAAGGAAAGAAGGAAAGAAGGAAAGAAGGAAAGAGGGAAAGAAGGAAAGAAGGAAGAGAGGAAGGAAGGAAGAGAGGAAGGAAGGAAGGAAGGAAGGAAGGAAGGAAGGAAGGAAGGAAGGAAGGAAGGAAGGAAGGAAGGAAGGAAGGAAGGAAGGAAGGAAGGAAGGAAGGAAGGAAGGAAGGAAGGAAGGAAGAAAGAGAAAGAAAGAAAGAAAGAAAGAAAGAAAGAAAGAAAGAAAGAAAGAAAGAAAGAAAGAAAGAAAGAAAGAAGAAAGAAAGAAAGAAAGAAAGAAAGAAAGAAAGAAAGAAAGAAAGAAAGAAAGAAAGAAAGAAAGAAAGAAAGAAAGAAAGAAAGAAAGAAAGAGAAAGAAAGAGAAAGAGAAAGAAAGAAAAAGAGAAAGAAAAGAAAGAGAGAAAGAGAAAGAGAGAAAGAGAAAGAGAGAAAGAAAGAAAGAAAAAGAAAGAAAGAAAGAGAGAAAAGAAAGAGAGAAAAGAAAGAAAGAAAGAAAGAAAGAAAGAAAGAGAAAGAAAGAAAGAAAGAAAGAAAGAAAGAAAGAAAGAAAGAAAGAAAGAAAGAAAGAAAGAAAGAAAGAAAGAAAGAAAGAAAGAAAGAAAGAAAGAAAGAAAGAAAGAAAGAAAGAAAGAAAGAAAGAAAGAAAGAAAGAAAGAAAGAAAGAAAGAAAGAAAGAAAGAAAGAAAGAAAGAAAGAAAGAAAGAAAGAAAGAAAGAAAGAAAGAAAGAAAATTGGAACTGGTTTCCAAACATCCCATTCATGGGAGCTGGACAGGGGCCACGTTTGGCTCTGCTGGAGCTGTGTCTTTTCTTGGCTGCAAGCATCGGGATGTGGGGCAAAAAAAAAAAAAACCAAACAAACCCAACCTCCTGTGTTTGATTTCTCTGCTGGCTGGGATGGAGGCAGGGGAGGGAATGGGTTTTCCCCCCCCCCTTCCCTGAGAGGAAGCCGAAAACCATAATTCCTCATGAAAGAGATATTTTTGGAAAGTTTGCCTGGGCTGGTGGGGTTGGAATGTGGCTCCTCGCTGAGCCTGACAAGGAGGAATTGTGCTGGGACAGAAAATGGGTTTTCTTTCACCCTCCTGCCCAGCTCCCAGCAGGGCTGACACCCAAGATTTTTATTTATTTTTCCCCAGCCCTGCAGGCCATGGGTTTGTCCCACATCCCTTCACTAGCCAAGGGTGACCACTTGCTTTGGTAGAGGGACCATGGATGCAGCTTTCCCACCTCTTGCCCTTTCTCAGAGGCTTTTTGCACCCAATTTTTGACACTTTTTTTATTTTATTTATTTTCTTCCATTGAATCCATCCCAAGAGGAGAGCAGCCCCTGAACTGGAGACACCCAGGGGGTTTCTCCTCAAAAATAAAAGCTGGTTGTTGGCAAGGGATGGGTCTCCAAAGCCTCCCCCACTGATGGAGGGGACTAAGGTGGGGAGAAACATCTGAAGGGGATTTGGGAGGATATCATGGTTCTTGGGCACCCCAGCTCTGGGGTCTTGGTTGGAGTCTCCCCCCTCCCCTTGTGACATTTAAAATGAAGTTTTGGCTCCTGGGAAGGAATCTGGGGCAGGGCTGGAGGGAGGTTAACCCCAACAGAGGGGAAGGGAGAGCATAAGGGGTTGGAGCTTGGAATGAAAAGGGGGAAAAACGTGTTTATGGGAAGGGAAGAGAAAGGGGAAAAAAATGGAAGCAACTGGATTGAGTTGGTTGAACATCTGCAGAGCATTAGGTTGCCTTCAAACCAGCTCCAGGGGCTCTGCTTTGACTCTCCCAGCCCTGGGTGAGTCCTGAGGAAAGGAAAAGTTTTATAAGCAGCAGCTGAGAGGTCCTAGCTGGGACGTTGCCCATCTGCCCAGGCTTCTGTTTAGTCCAAGTTTTGGCAGCTCCTGTGACAGGGAGTGGAGCACAAGTTGGCATCTCTGTGATCTCCTCATCCTCAAGGTGAGGAGCTCCTCACAGAGACAGGAAAAAAAAAAAAAAGCTGGATTTGGAGTTGGGTCTCCTCTCCTTTCACCCCCAATGGGCAATTTAAGGGGGGTCTGTATATCAAGTGACTACCTTGGTGTCTCCTGAGACTCCCAGAATGGGTCAGGAGGAACCTCAAGGATCATTTTATTCCAACGCCCCTTCTGTGGGCCACCTCCCCCCAGGGTGCTCCAAGCCCCATCCAACCTGGCCTTCAACACTGCCAGGGATGAAGCAGCTCCCCAGGGCAACCTGGGCCAGGGTGTCCCCAAGCTGAAATCACCCCCAGGACAGATGAAAACCCCCCTTGATCCCTCCAGATCCATCTGCATAGATCTTGGGCTTGCAGTTCCCTCACAACCCCCCCCTTGCATCCCACCAGGATTTCAGGAGCACAGGGAGGATGAATGGCAGCTGGAGCATCCCAAAACTCCCCCTGGGGAGACAGGGACATTTGGTGGCCAAGCAGCCATCAGCTGAGCCAAGAAACTCCATCTCCAGCAACACCAAAAACCTGGCAAGGGCTCCGTCTACGCAAAACTTCTGACTTGGCGAGCGGGCTGCTTTCCATCCTGGGGTTATTTCTCCAGCTTTCTAGTGGATTAACCTGCTGCTGAGGAGCTGAGGTATTATTTATGGCTAATTATTGGCATTTAGCTGGCTGGGAGGATTGCTGGAATACAATCCCGTGGTGCTTCCACAGCTTGTTCCAAACTACGTCGGGCTCCTCCGCCTGCGCCCGCGTCTTTACGATGCCAACTCACGTTCCTTTCGTCACCCCCTCCATGCTCATAAACTTTTGGTTGAGCCAGGCCTGAGAAGAGGAGAATAAAAAAAATAAAATAAAAAAAAAATAATATAAAAAGAAGATGTTTTCTTGGTGGCCTTCCAAAAACAAAACAAAAAGAACCATCGCTGAGGATATTCCGGGATGTCGGGATCTCAGCTGCAGTGGATTCGTTGTGTTTCATTCCAATCAACTCTGTCTTTGCAGCTGAAAATAATAAGGCTGGGTGGGGATAAGAGTCTGAAAGGGAATTTAAAAAAATAGACAAAAAGCCCAAGAAGACCTAGTTTGCACCCAAAGCTTTCCTGACCCTCAGGAAATGTCTCCCATTGCAAAGGCAGGAAGAGAAAATGGCTTTGGGTCAGACCAGCAAGAGGTGATGTCCTGGAGATCTCATCCCTGGGCCTGGCTGGGAAGGGTTAAATGCAAAAGAAACCATAGAATCATGGAATGGTTTGGGTTGGGAAAGACCTTTAAGTGGTGGCCTTGGCTGTGAACAGTTGGTCTTGGTCTTCTTAAAGGTCTTCTTAAAGACCCCTGCCCCGGGCAGCCTGGGCCAGGCCCTGACAGCACTTTCCAGGCAGAAAATACTCTCAGTCTCCAACTTAAACCTTCCCTGAGCAACTTGGGGCTGGTTCCTCCTGTCTCATTCCTTGTTCAACCCAATGGAGGGACACAAGGTCCACTGAAGGTGACACTTTTGTCCCCAGCAGCACTGTTGAGGATGGAGGCATCACGGCACCGACGCATCTCCCAGGTTATTTTTAACCACTCTGGATTTCAAACCCAACCTAAAGACCCCGTGGAGCAGCTAAACCCTTGGCACGACACTCAACTCCCATCCCTAAAGCACCCCCAGACCCAAGCACCCCCCTCTGCAGCCAATGTGTTTTAAAAATGAAAATTAAACAAAAAAAATAAAAACCTGGTTTTTAACCCATGTAATTATCCCTCCCTAAACCCCAGCTGGAGCTGCTGGTTCCTCAAGCCCCATTTCCCTTCGAAATCACCCAAAGTGACAACATTGAGCCCAGAGGAAGTTTTTGGGGAACCTTCTCCCACGGTGGCCACCAACCCATGGTGCCCATGGCACGTCCCACCTTGACAGACCGTGTCCATCAGGAGGAGATGACTCTGGAGCTCTTTCCCAGGTTATGTAGGTTTTTGGGGTTTTTTTTCCCCATTTCTCACCACCTTCCTGGAGATCTTTTTCCCCATTCTCCTGGAGAAGAAAATCCCAGTGACCTCCAAGTCCTTTGGCAGACACTGCTCCTCCTTCCCCAGCACAACCAAACACTTTATTGCCACCTCTTGCCAAGCAACTTTTATTTATTTATTCCAAATCTTAAAAAAAAAAATAGTTATTTTTTGTTGGGGTTTTTTTGGGGTTTGTTTTTTTTCCCCCCCCCCCAACTACCTCTGGAACAAAGGAAATGTATTATTATGGTAATTGCCTGCTGCTAATTATACTTATTACTATAATAACCGTTTTGTTGTCACACAAATAAAGTGGATTACATCATTTGTAAGTGCCAGAGGCAAGTGATGGCTTGGGAGAAGCCAGAAGGAGGGTTTCATGGGTTTTCTCCCCTGGAGATGGTGCCCAACAAAAGCATCTTCACTTTGGGATCCGCCTGGACCTGGGAGTTCCATCCAACCCATCCCATCTCCAATCCATCATCTGGGAAGGATGGGATGGAGGCTCTGGGGATGCCAACCTGGTGGTCAGGGCACTGAGGGGGGTGTGAAGGTGTTGGTGGGGATGTGGGTGATGAAGATAGAATCATAGAATCATAGAATGGGCTGGGTTGGAAGGGACCTCAGAGATCATCAAGTCCAACCCTTGATCCACTCCCCCCGTGGTTCCCAGCCCATGGCACTCAGTGCCACATCCAGGCTCTTTGGAAAGATCTCCAGACACGGAGAATCCACTCCTTCCCTGGGCAGCCCATTCCAAGGTCTGATCACCCTCTCCAGAAAGAAATTCTTTCTCATCTCCAACCTAAACCTCCCTGGCACAACTTGAGACCCTGCCCTCTTGTCTTGCTGAGAGTTGCCTGGGAAAAGAGCCCAACCCCCCCCTGGCTCCAACCTCCTTTCAGGGAGTTGGAGAGAGTGATGAGGTTTCCCCTGAGCCTCCTCTTCTCCAGCCTCAACACCCCCAGCTCCCTCAGCCCTTCCTCACAGGACTTGTGCTGGATCCCTTCACAGCCTCCTTGCTCTTCTCTGGACCTGCTCCAGCACTTCAATCTCCTGCCTGAGCTGAGGGGCCCAGAACTGGACACAGGACTCAAGCTGTGGCCTCACCAGAGCTGAGCACAGGGGCAGAATCCCTTCCCTGGACCTGCTGGCCACGCTGTTCCTGAGCCAGCCCAGGATGCCATTGGCCTTCTTGGCCACCTGGGCACACTGCTGGCTCCTCTTCAGCTTCCTGGCAATCCAGACTCTCAGCTCCCTTTCTGCCACTCTGTGCCCAGCCTGGAGCTCCCCATGGGGTTGTTGTGTTGAACGTCATCCCGTTGGGATCATCCCAACTCTCCAGTCTCTCCAGGTCCCTCTGCAGAGCCCTCCTGCCTTCCAGCTGATCCACACTCCCCCCAGCTTGGTGTCATCTGTGAATTTGCTGATGATGGACTCAATCCCCTCATCTAAATCATCAATAAAGATATTAAACAGCACTGGGCCCAGCACTGATCCCTGGGGGACACCACTGGTGACCAGCCGCCAGCTGGATGCAGCACCAAGAAAAACAAGATAAGAAGCTGATCCTCTGACTCTGCCTCCCTGCTGGCCTCGGTCACCTCCTTTATCCTTGGAAGGATCTTTTGGGTGCGACAAGAGGTGTGGTTGCACAAGCACCAACTCTCTAATCCTCGTGGTTGCTTGAGCAGAAGGTGAGGGAGATGCCACCTCTACCATGACAGGCTTGGCCGCTGGGGATTTGGGAGCCACAGTTCCTCCAGAAAATCCCAGCAGTGCTGCTGGGTCCCTTCTCCTGCTCAGCACCTTTTCCTGCCTTAAAAGTGGGACCTGCCAACCCCTTGCTGCAAGTCACCTTCCCCAGTGTTACCCACAGAACCCTTCCAGGAGGATGCTGATGGTCCAGCTGGGATATTCTGCCTCCCAGATTCAGGTCTCACCTTGTTCCAGGGGATAAATTTCCCTTAGTTACCCCCACAACCACCCCCATTCCATCCTTCTTCTTCCTCATCACCTACAGATTAAAAAAAAAAAACAACAAACCAACCCCTGAGGAACCAAATCCTCCTTTTTTCAGGGTTTACAGCAAAAAGCAGGTGGTTTGCCTTTTTTTTTTTTTTCCTGCCTGTGTGCGTCTGTCTCTCGCCTCCTCTCTGGCTCTGATGAGCCCCTGGAGCTTATTTTACACGAAAGCAACACAGGTTGATGTATTTTTAAATGGCTTGATTTTATCACCCTGCTTAATGATTTGTCGCGTTATTTATTAGACAGTGTGATATCCAGAGGGATTCATCGCATTAACGTATAAATAATGTGGCAAATAGTTCAATAGAGCCATAAAAAAAGGGGATTTAGAAATAAATTGACCTCTGTTTGCAACATGTAAACGAAGGTGGTGAATGATAATGTGTGGTATGCCCTTAAGCCTGAAAAACGGGGGGCCAAGAATAAAGTGGAAAGTTGTTTATAGGGGTAAAACCACACAGGAAGGATAAAAACCCCTGAACTGGGGGGTTTTGCCCTGTTTTGTGTCTTCTGCTTCAGCTGTGCTGGTGTTTGGAGGTGGTTGTGTGTCTTCCCTGGGTTCATCTTCTCACCATGGAGCTCCTGGAGATTGGTAGGAGCTGAAACCTCCCCCAATAAATAAGACCCCGTGTCCTTATGGATGCCCTGGGGTGCTGATTAAAGCAATAACTCACCCAATACCCCCCAACCTTGGGCAAGACTCATCTTGGATTATTGCCTTTTGAGAAAGAATTGCCAAAACTGGACAAAACCCAATCACTGCCCATCTCCTCAGAAAAAAAAACCACACAAAACCAAAACCCATCTACCCAGAGCTTTTCCTTCTGCTGTGGGATCAGATCCAACCCTGGGATCATCCCAAATCCCCCAGATCTGCTCGGCCACCGGCCCCAACCCGCGCCGGGCTTTGGCACCGCCGCCTGCCAGGGCGATATCTGATCTCGGCGTGGCTGCCAAATGACTTTATTCTGCAGCTGGAAGACAGATCACTAATTTCTTTTTTTTTTTTTTTCCTATTTTTTTCCCCCCCTCTCGTTTTACAACGTGCTACAGTTTAATTATTTAACACCACGGGGTGGTGGGGGGGAGGACAGGAGATGACACGGGCGGTTGCGTGCCAAGTTGGTTGATGGATGGGAGCGATGAAGGATGGAGCCTCATGTTGAGAAAAAAAGGGAATTTTTGACTGGCATCACCCAGGGAGTGGGAGGGAAGAAGTGGGACACCCCCCTTTGGGTCAGTCTGGACACCCCCAGGTGGGTCTGAGCCTCCCCAGAACCTCTTGGTTGTTGGCACCAGCCTAACTTGGGCTGTGGGTGACGAGCAGACTAATTGCAAACCCAGAGCTGGATGACACGAGGGAGCTCCTGGATAAGAAGAAATGGAAATTATTCCCATTTCAGAAGAGTTTAAGAGCTGGGCAACCAAAATTCCTCCTTTTTTGCCCCGTAGCAGTTCTGTGGGCTGGATCTTTTCCCCCCACATCCATATTTCTGGGTCTTGCTGGAGCTGACCCCTGGAGCAAACCCCTCCTGGTTTCAGCATTTTGGGCTCCTTTGTGATGTATTTATTGACCTTGTGCACAGGATGGGTTTTCCAGCAGGTAAATGCATCCACTAGGCGAATATTTCTTTCCTTTTTCCCCTCCTGGCTGCCTCCAGCTTGGAGAAAAACAATCCTCACTAGCTAAACCTTCCCAAAACCTGGAAAGACCTTGGAGATCCCTTCCTGGAGAAGGAGGAGAGGATCTTCACGAGGAATAAGCGATGATTTTAGTAGCCAATTTGATTCACTTTTCAAGGAACAGGTTTTCATGCTTTGTGCATTTATTTCCTAATTTTATTACGCCATTTAATTAGATCATGCACATTGGTTTTATTGTTAAAACATGTCCTTGTTTTCTTTATAACTGCCTTTCATGGCACTACAGGGACATTTAGGAAAATATCACATTCCAGCATCGACCATCGAAATCAGAGCGAGATCCGAACGGAGCTGCCGGGTCGTAAATCTAATCACAGATGGAAAAAAAAGGGAATATTATTCACAGCATGCAGAGAGCCAATGGTTCCAGGAAGGGACTCACCCCCAACACCCCCTCCCCTTTCCTTTTCCAAACCTTTTCCAAGCTCAAGGAGGGAAAAAGGGGAGCAGCAGCTTCCTTGGAAGGAGGTGGAGAAATTGTTTGCAAGACTTTTGGTTATAAGTTGAGAACCACCAGGGCTGACACCCCCCCCCCTAAGATGCCCTGTTTCACTCCTCCATGGGTTCTACCAAGGAGAGGACCTTTCCTTTGAGGACTTTTTCCTTTGAGGACTTTTTCTTTGAGGTCCTCTCCTGCTAAGGAGCCGTTTCCCAGGTCCCTTGCAAAAAACAAAAACTCAGAGAACAAAAAGAAAATCCCTTCCCCCCCCCCCAAAAAAAAAAAAAAAGTCCCATGTGTGACCCAACCGGGTGGGATTATTGTGGTTTTTGAGGGGAGTTTGGGAAGAAGGGAGACTTTTCTCACCGTGGGTCAGAGCAGATGGCTGGAAGAAATGAGGAATAGTTCTGGGAACTTCCCCAGGGATGCCTGAGAAAGGGGAAGGAGGAAAAAAATTGAAAAAAAAAAAGCAAAAAAGAGAAACCCTCACAACTTAAGACACTTGATCAGATGTTTAGAGGTTGACTACAGGAAACTGAGACCCTGGGGGCTTTATCTCTGGGTTCCTGAGGGCTGGGGGCTGGCAGGGGGCTGAAAGGGAACCGGCTGGAAGCAGAAATCAATTAGTGCTGGGGAGAACTTGAGCCGGTTCAGACGGATCCATTTGGAGAAGACACGCAGCGAGCTGGGCTGGGCTGAGCTGCAAATCATCCAGAGGCACCAGCAGGACCTGGCTGGACCCCACGGCTGTAATTCATGGCAGAGCGGGGGGTCCTGGTCCCATCCTGTTTCTTTTCCTGGCTGTGGATCACCCGATGGAGGAGCTTGTTTCCTAAAGGTGTGATTTGGGGTGGTTGCTCTTGGACGGGCTGTTGTGTCCTTCGGCAGGCTGGAACTTGCTCCAAGCTTGTAGCTGGGGAGGTGAGAGGGGGTTTGGGGTGATTTCTGGGTGCTGGGAAGTCTCAGGTTCTTTGTTTCTTCCCATCTGCCATCACCCAAGGAGACACAAAGAGAAGATGAGGGCAACCAGGGCTGGTGGATGCAACAGAGCAAACCTGAGCTGTAGCAGATGTTGGAGGGGATCTGGAGGGGAAAGGAGAGCCTTGGGGAGGTGACTGCTTATTGGGAAAACAGAACCAGAATCACTGGACCCTTCTGGTTGGAAAGGACCCTCAAGGTCATTGAGTCCAACCATTAAAAAGACCCTGAGAAATCCCAGCCTCTTTGGAAAGAAGATGTGGTCTCCAAAGGAGAGGCTTCAAACCCCATCTCCTGACCCAGAGACACAGGGACCCATCCATCCCACGCAGGTGGAGAACACAGGGACCTGGCTAAAGACCTTCTAGAAATTTCTCCATCTGGTTCTGAGCCGTGCCAGGGGCTCTTATTTCAATTTCCAGCCCCATTCTTGTGTCTTCTGCCTCTTGGAACCTGAACTTGGACATCACACGGAGGCACCAGCACCTCCACCCGAGATGCTTGATCCCTCTTCACCCCTGGGACACCCAGGGGGGTTTCACTGACGTGGGAACCCCCCTCCCCACCTCGCCCTCACCAAGGGCACCCATTCCTGCCGAGACCAGGTGGCAAACAGCACCCATGGGGCTTGGGGTGGGGGGGAGCAGCCCCCAGCCCCAACCATCGAGTCCTTCCACATCTGCCTGGTTTTTACAGCCCCGGTGTAAACGCAGCTGCTCAGGACGTGTCAGACCTGATTTATACCAGCAGAAAGGGCATAAAATAAAAAATATATTAAAAACATTTCAAAAAAAAAGAAAAAGAAAACCCTGCCGAGACACAGGTCCTGAGATCCATTCCACTGAAGGCACCGGGGTTCAGCTCCAGCCAGGCTGAATTTGGCTCGACTTGTTTAAAATTCCTTTCTCTGCGCACAGAACCTTTTTTTTTTTTTTTTAATGATTATTTTTATTTCTCTCTTTTTTTTTTTCCCGGCAAAGTTTAGCCTTGGGGAGATTTATTTCCTTGTTAGCTCAAGATTTTCCTATTAGCCCATCTCCAAGAAACATGGCTGCATTTTCTCCAGCTCAGCAGCTGTTGTGCGAGGCGCAGGTACCCATTAGCGCCCTCATTAAACGGCTCCGTCATTCCTCGCTTCCTAATTACCGGCTGAACAGAGAGGAGCACGAACAGAGCTGCCGATTGTTCCACTCCTATATCCAAGGGGAACCCAAAATGCAAGCCGCAGACCGGGCTCTCCGCATTTTAGGGTTTTTTTATTATTATTATTTTTGACCCTTCCAACTCCAAGCGATGAAGAAAATCGCGGGGGTTGCGCTGGGTGGTGAAGCTCTGCTCCTGGTTTTATCACCTTTATTTTTTTTTTTTTAACCAAAAAAGCTCCCTTCCCCCCCTCTGTTGGTTTTCTAGTCTCCCCTCTCCTCTTCCCTCCTTCGGTTGGCTGGAAACATGTAATTTAGCAAAGCAGCAGCACTGAAAATGAAGGAGGACAAACATATGGTAAAGGAGATGCAGGGAATATTCCAATCAGCAGTAATATACTGCAAAGATGTGTCCTGGTTGCAGGCAGCAGCTTCGCTTTTTGGGTTTTTTTCTTTTTTTTTTTTTTTTTTTTGCAGTAATAGCTCCCCTCCTTCCCTTGCAGGAAGCCGTGGTTGGTGTTTGCAAAGAAATGAGGGGTTGGTTGTTGGGTTTTTGGGGGTTTTTTTCTGTGCAAAAAAGAGAAATCAGCATCGCTGTGCCGGGGTCACAAAGAGCCCATCGGTGAGCGTGCTCAGCATCCAGACACCCGTGATTTGCAGCACCTATTACTGCCACTTTATAGACTGGGAAAGGAATAAAAATCAAAATACAACAAAAGACAGCATGGAGGTACCCAGAGCTCAGTCCTGGGAAACGGAGAGATGAAGCTTGGCTCCGAAAACTGATGCAAAAATGAGATGGGAAGCAGCCAGCACACGGGGAGGGGGGGGAGCAGGAGAGATGCAGGCAGTCAGGGAAAGGTTTCAGCATCCATTTTAGGATCAGAGAAGCAGAATCAGGGGTGGGGAGGTCCTTGAAGATCACCAGCTCTCAGTCCTACACCACCCTAACCACCAAATTGTCTCCCAAAGCTCCCCAGGTCGATTTTTGGGAAGGTCTGGAGGAAAAGGTTGCTTGGAAAGGGTTGGAATTCATCACTCGGTGGTTGGAGAGGTCCCGCGGTGTCCTCTCTCCTGGAGGTGCCACCTCAGCTCTCAGGCTGCTCAGGTTTTAGAGACCCTGTCCCCTTCCCATTGCAGCAGAAACCCTGCAGCATTCTTGGGATTAACCATTCCCAGACTTTCCAGGAGGGTGAGAGGCTTCAGCTGGAAGACCCAGAGGAGAAAGAGGAGTTTGGGGAGTTGAGGGAACAGCCCAAGAGAGATGCTCGTGGAGGAGCAGTGTTGCACCTCCCAGTGCCCTCAGGTGGAGGTGCCAAGGGGGTTCCTTAGAGATCCAGGAGCCCATCAGGATCTTGGCCATCCCTGGGTGAAACAGGGTCCTCTGGGATGGAGGTAAAAACCCATCTCATCCCTTTTCCCCTTGAGCAACCCCTCTCCTCATCATCATCCTCCCCATCTTTTTTTTTTTTTTCTGAGCCATTTTATGGACCTTTTCTGCTTGATCTTCCCACAGGTCAAGTGCAAAAAACCCCCAACCCAAGATCTCCAACCGTGGCACCCCCCAGCTCTGCCTGGGGGGAGTTTCCTTCCCTCCTTTTCTTTGTTCCTCCATCTGCCCAACTCCGCACCTGAAGGCTCCGTGGTCCTCTGTGGCATCTCAACGCGTTGCCATGGCAACCAGAATCTCACAACTGGGGAGAGGAGAGGGGGGGGGAAAGGGGGGGATGAGGGGAAGGAACAGCAGGAAACTGTTTCCATGCAAATATCCCTGGCAATAAAAAAAAAACCCAATAAATAAAAGCAAAGGAAGCAAGGAGAGGAGGGGAGAAAAGGGGAGGGGGGAGTTGGGTGGGAATAGAACATAAAACTGGGAAAAAAACCCAAAAAAGAGATTAAAAAAAAAAAGGGGGGGGGATCTTGGCTCCTGAAGAGCTCATTGCCTGGAGTGTGGTATGCAAATGAGGTGCGATTTAATTGCAGCTTCTTGGGACACCTTGGCAGAGGGGTGACCCTGGGGAGGGGTTCATGAACAACCCCCCCTCCCAACCCCCATGGCCAGATTGGCTCCCAAGGGTAATTATATGTAAATAATATATAATCATATGTAAATGCATGATGTAAACGCATATATTGTGCATATGTAAATGTATAAATATATGTAAATGTATAAATATAGGCACATATAGACATATAGAAATATATACATATGTATATATAAAATATATGGATATATGGATATATAAATATATGAATATATGAATATATAAATATATAACTATATAAATATATAAATATATAAATAAGGGGGGTTGTTGGGGTGCAGGGGCTCCCTTTCTTCCTCGTGGGGGGCACCTATGGGTGCTCTGGGGGGGGGGGGGTGTCTCACTAATTAAAAAAAAATAAAATAAAATAAAATTTCACCCCAAAAAAAGGGTTTGCACAGACCTTCGGGGGCAGAGCCTGGAGGGGACAGCAGGGGATTGGGTGAGAACATAGCTGGTGGTCTAGGATTGGCTGTCAACCAAGCTATGTGGCAGCCTGGGATTGGCTGGGAATGTGGGTGGTGGGAGAGGATTGGCTGGAAGCCTGGGATTGGTGGGGAACATGGGTGGCAAAGTGGGATTGGCTGAGGGGAGGGGGGTGCAAAGGGTGATGCCCCCCATCCCAGGTCCCCAAATGTCCCAGGATCCTTCCAAGGGGACTTCATGGAGCAGCTCCTGGCCATGGGATGCTGAGGAGAAGGGGAGGGGGGGGCAGGGGGGGCAGGAAAGGCAATTGGGGAAGGAATAATTTTAATTATTTTTTTTTTTAGGTAAAACAGAGCCTTTTGGGGGCAAATTTGATTTGCACGTGGTCCTTGGTTTTAATTTGGGTGGAGAAAAACCCCTTTTTGGGTCTCCCTGAAGCTTCTCTTGCGATGACCATGGATGCACCCGCGGTACCCAGAGGCCACGGTGATGGACACCCTGGGAAAAGCCCAACCGAGAGGGCCCTGAGTCGGGGCCGTGTCCTGCCACGCGTGACACTTTTCACCGAGTGTCACCGAGCAGCATCCCCGGGGCTGGGGAATTTCCTAAACCAGCGCTGAAATCCGCACCCGCAGGGGAAGCGGGAGCTGGGGGGGAGGGCGGGGGGTGTTGGAGAATCCTGCCCAGCAGCTCCCCCGCGGGGTTTGCTCCTGAATTAACATCGCTCCTGGCCCCGTCTGCCCTTTCCTGCCTTGCATTTGCCCCACAGCAACACTTGGGGTGCTGCCACCTCGCAAGCCACGAGGGACAATTCCACCACGGGGGGAAGTGGCAGAAGCTCCGAGTTCTGCTTTCCCTCCCCCTGGACTTGGTGCTTTCCCAATCCCCTCCAATTCTCTCCTTTTTCCTTCGGAAAAAAAAAAAAAAACAACAAACCAAACCAAAACAAAAAAACCATTAGGGTTATACAACAGCACTAAACCTCTCCTGACGGACAAGAAAGGACACGAATCCAACCTTTCATCATTCCCACCCCCAAATAAATCCAGACAAGGTTCCTTTGTAGCGAGCTAAGCTGAGACATCTTCCCATTTCCCTGCTAGCAAGCTCCAAGTTTCTTTACTCACCATATATTTCCCCTGACAGTTTGTACAGATACTTAAGACACCATATAATTATCAGCCCAGCTAAAAGGCACGGGGTGATTTATTCGTGACAAGCACCACCTTTCCACCATGACGCCATTGACACTTCCACCAAGGGGTTTTTTTGGCATGGGGAGGCAGAAGCCAAGGCTGCTTTCTCCTCCTCTTTTTGCTTTATTTATTATTTTTTTTTTTAATTGTTTGGGGTTTTTTGAAATATCTTTTTCTTTTCCACCCTCATCCTTTTCCCCTCGGGCTCTCCGCTGAGAGACACCCAGCACCCTGTCCCAGGAACGTCCCTAAAGCCTCCAGGCTCTGCTGGTGATTTCATGGCTTGGGCCAACGCAGGGCTCTCTCTGTCTGTGCTTCTTTTTTGACTCTTGGCGTGTGAACAATGCCTGCACTTATCTCAGGACTTATTTAGTGCCCAGCTCCACACCCTGAAATTCCCTGATTATAGCTTTCGGAGCCTGGGTGATGCGTTGGGTTAGGCAAACAGATGTGCCAAGGAGTCTTGTTGAAAACCCACATCCAGGCAGGAGCTTTCAGCTCTCCAGGTTGTTCCTTTTTTATTTTTTCTTTTTTTTTTTTTTTTTTTTTTCCCCTTTCCCCTCCTCCCCTTTTCTCCTTTCAGAAGCAGCTCTAATAATTGCCTTCGCATTGCTCTCAGCGAGGGAAGGGCTGGGGAGAAACGCTCAAAGTTTCAGCCACTTGCCAGTAATTTTCTCGCCGAGGAATGGGCCCCTCCATCGCCAAGATCTCATGACTCTTTGGCCTGGTTGTCTCCTTGCCTAGAACAAACCCACCCCCTCACCTCCTCCCTGCTTCCTCCGCCAACCCAACCGCCAAGACGTCTCCTCTTCCACTCATGACCTCTCCTCTTGCACGTCTCCACACGGCGAGACCCGTAGAGGGCAGGCGAGCAAGGCTGGGCCTTGTGGGTGCCAAAAGTGGCCTTCTCCAACCCATCCTCTACCTCTCCAGGGCACCTCCTCACCCCACAGCCACCCCGAAAGGGCTCAAAGGGAGAGGGTGATGTCTCAGCCCTGGTGAGGGCCAGGAGATGTTTCATCCTCGCCGTGTGATGTTGGTTTGTCTTCTTTTGGACCTAGAGGAGAGAAATGGGCACCTGGAAAGGGCCCTCTGGGCCTCCTGATTTTCTAATCAGGATGGGAGGGGAGGCTTTTTGGAGGTACTGACCTCCCTGTTGAGTAAAAAGACTTTTGTGGCTGTTGACAGGCAAGACAAAGTCTTACCCAAGAGAAGGAGGATTTGATAGGAGTCTCTTGGTCCTCCAGATTCTGCTCCCAAACCTTCATGGTTGGAGGCGCCCAAACCCACCCAGAGGGACCCCAGTATTGCTGCTGCTCCTCAGTGCAGCCCTGAGCTTTGGGTTGCTCTTGAAATCTGCCCTCAGGTGACCAGAACTAAGGTTTTCCACCATTTATGGCCCATTGTGTGGGTACTTCCTCCTCCTTGTCACGTTGTGATGCTTTGAGGAGCTGTTTCTGGTTCAAGGTGATGGAGAAAGTGCAGCTCCCAAAGCTTTGTGTTTGCTCCCAGGCCACCAGATGCAGGGACTAGGGTGGAATTCTGTGGTTCTGGGACTAAAAGAGATTGTGGTTGGGGCATCTCCTCCCTGTGCCATCTCTGGGAATGCTGATGCTTGAATCCCATGAGGAATCTGCCTTCCTGTGATGGTTGAGGTCCATCTCTTCCTCTGCCTGGCTGACCCAGGAAGCCTGGCAAGAGCAGCTGGAATGGGGGCATCTTCCAAGGACTTCCAAGGTTACCTGGGTGTTCAAGGACTCGGTTGGGTTGGCCACACGTAGGTGTTTGGAGTTGTTTCAGATGCCCCGGGCTATCTGAGCCACCCCATGGAGCAGCCTTTTGTCCATTCCCACACAACTTCTTGTGCCATGGGAGGCAGGCAGGATGGCTTCAGCCATGGACAGTGACCCTGGGAGAGGAGGGGACAGGGGGGACCTCAACTCAACGACTCATCCATCCACCCACCCATGCACCAACCAGACCCTTCCACCCTACTCTTGGTCTTTACCTCTTGGAGGAGGACAGCCACATCTGGATGTCCCCACCCTCCTCCTCCTCCTCCTCCTTTCATGCACTGGGGCCACCACGGTGAGGGACAACGCTCTTCCCAAAGCTCTGAGGAGCTGCAGCTTTCTTCTCTGCCTCTACCACGTTGCTCCTAACCCTGCCTGCCCTCCCTTGCCCACTCTCACGTGCTCAGACTCGCTTCTCTCCCAGCTTTCTGAGTCACCCCGACGTGCCCTGGAGAAGATGGGAGAGCGCCCGCTCAGCTCTTGGCCACCTCTCTGCATCACCCAGCTCCTCTCTGAGCCTCTCTATCCCAGCTTGGCTCCTGGATGAGAGCTCCTGCCTGCCCCACCTCCTGCTAATTCAGAAAGGTATTTGAAAAATGTCCTGGAATTGAAGCAATGTTTGGGTTGGTTTGGGGGGGGGGTGGAAAAAAAAAAAAGAAGAGGGGAAGAAGAAGAAAAGGAATGAGAAGGTGAAAGGAAAAGGAGAAGGAGAAGAAGAGGGAGAGGGAGAGGGAGAGAGAGAGGAGGAGAAGAAGGAGAAGGAGGAGGAGAAGAAGGAGAAGGAGAAGGAGAAGGAGAAGGAGAAGGAGAAGGAGAAGGAGAAGGAGAAGGAGAAGGAGAAGGAGAAGGAGAAGGAGAAGGAGAAGGAGAAGGAGAAAAGGAGAAGGAGAAGGAGAAGGAGAAGGAGAAGGAGAAGGAGAAGGAGAAGGAGAAGGAGAAGGAGAAGGAGAAGGAGAAGGAGAAGGAGAAGGAGAAGGAGAAAGAAGGAGAGGGAGAGGAGAAGAAGGAGAAGGAGAAGGAGAGGGAGAGGGAGAGGGAGAGGGAAAGAAGGAGAAGGAGGAGAAGGAGAAGGAGGAGAGGAAGGAGGAGGAGAAGAAGGAGGAGGAGGAGGAGAAGAGAAGAGAAAGAAGAGAAGAGAAGAGAAGAGAAGAGAAGAGAAGAGAAGAGAAGAGAAGAGAAGAGAAGACAGAAGAAGAAGCCAGATCCTGTCAGCTCCTTGTCTCTTCACAAATAAGAGGAGCAGAGTGACCCCCTTTGATCAGCATGAGATGCCACCTCAGCCCCTGCCATCCCATGACCAACCAAAATCCATGGACACTGCAGCAGGTGCCACCCAGTTCCTGAGAAGGTCCCATGAGCAGAGGACAATTCCCCTGGGCTATCTCAGGTCCCATCTCCAGTGATTCACTCTCTGCAGGTGGCTCTGATTCTAACGGAGGTTTTGCTATCTCAGCCTTTAGTGGAGACAAGTCCTACCTGTGCTCCTGCTTTGGGGCACCTCCTTCCAGACCCCTCCGGAGGAGAAATCAGGGAAAATGCTGAGAAGGAGGAGAAATCAAACACAGCCTTGGCTGTGCGATCACCACCAACCTCTCTAGGAGGAGGATGTCACCTGAGGTGGTTTAGAGATGAGCTACCAAAGGAGAGATGAAGGTCTGGTGACCAAAATTCTTGTTCTTCCCCTTCTCTAAAAGAAAAAACCAAAACATAGGGGTATTATGGTCACCCTTAGTGGAACACCTCTTGGGAAAGACCCAATCTCACTTGCTCTTGGTGCTGTTCAATGTGCACCACACCAAATGCCTTCACCCTAATTTAGGAGTATAAACAAGGTCCACCTGGAAAACTTCGGGTCTTTTCCCCCAGGGGCTCAGAACTAAAGGAATTATGGGCAGAGGGTTGGCCAACGTTGGGATGGAGTGGAGCTGAGGTGTCCTGCAGCCCAAGCCTGGTAAAGCCTCCCAATTCTTCCATGCTCTTGGCCCAGAAGCAATGGAGCTGCAGGCTGAAGTGGTGCAGGGAACCTGGGGCTGGATGTCTTAAATTTACCCTCTCCCACAGGCTCCTAAAAGAAAAAGATATATATATATATATAAAAAGGAAGAAAAAACCACGCAACCTCAGAATGTCAAAGGCGAAAGCCAAGGAGAAAGACCTTGGGTGGCAAAACCACATGTTTATAGCCCTTAGGCTTTGACAGATCGTTGGCTTTGGAGTCTTTCTAGCTCCAGAGAAGCAGGAGGCAGCCAGCTCCCAAAAATATGTCACTGCCAGCATTTTGAGAGACACATTTTTGGCAGGCTGGCTCATGAAGACAGGCCCTCTGTCACCACAAAGTGCTCATCAGCTTGCCCACGTGTTGACGACAGCTTTGAGGTTCCCTGGTCCCCTTGGAGGCTTTTTCTCAGGAGGAAGGGTGCCCAACTGTGGGTGGAAATAGTGCCTGAGTGTAAGGAGGAATGTGAAAAGCCTGAGCCCACAACCACGTTGAGTCACTGGCCATGGCAAACAACCACAGCCCTGAACCTCTCACTCTGCTCGGGTGGTTTTTTTGTGTCATGTTTTGGTCTCCCTCAACAGCAAATCCTTGACTTGACCACCTGGTGTCAGGGGAAGGCTGTGGAGAAGCTTGTCAGGGAGAAAGAGGTCTCCTAAAGTCCGTGTGAACCCAAAGGAAGGGAGATGCCCACCTGGAGAGGGAGGGTTTGAGCCTTCCAAGAGCCATCTCCAGACCTCTGAGCACATCTGCTGTGTGCTGGGAGGTTCCTTGGAGGACCTGGGAGCAGGATGTGCTTCATGGACCCCATCTGGCCCACCCCACAGCTCCTTGGGTTGCCCACAATCTGGCCAGTGGAGGGGTTGTTTGGACCTTGAACCAGTGAAGGGACAGAAAAATGGTGGTTTAGATCCATCCTAGCTGTGTCCCCAATTTATGGCTTTCAGCTTCTCCTAAATCTCCTCCTCAAAGTTGCCCAAAAAACTGTGGCTGGCCCATCCTTGGAAGTGCTCAAGGCCAGGTTGGGATGGGGCTTGGAGGGTTGGTGGGAGGTGTCCCCATGGCAGGGGGTGGCACTGGGCGAGCTTCAAGGTCCCTCCAACCCAACCCATTCCATGATTCTGTGAAAATAATACTGGAAAGGGGAGGAGAAAATTGAAGAGGAAGGATGGGTGGGCAAGTGGGTGGATGGTGAAGCCCTGAGCAACCTCAGCTGACCCCATCACTGACCCTACCTCAACAAGGAGCTTGGATGAGGCACCTGAGGTCCCATCCAACCCAAACGACCCCATAATCCAACCCGAATTCCTTCTTCTCCCTGCACACCCCCCCACCCCAGCACGTTCCCATCTCTCTTTGCAGGAGCTGTTGCACAAGCCCAGGGGTGAGCAGCATGGGAGGCACTAAAGAAAAAGGTGCAAAGACCTTCCCTGCTTCCCCCCACAAGGCATTTCGGATCCATCCCAACCTCCGAGAGGCTCAAACTCATCCTGGGGAGAGCCTGGAACCCATCCCTGCTTTGTGGTCGTGATGGGCTGAATCAGCTCAAGGCAGTTCTTATCCTGACATGTCTAATTGATACCTTGGGTCCAAGGTGTCATTAAAAAGCTTGGATAATCGCTACAGGGACGGAAAGCCGGACTGTCAGTTGGAGGAGGGTGATTAATGTTCCCAAAAATCCAGCGTGGGGTGTGGGAGGTTGGGCTGGGGAGGAGCAGAAAGGGGCCAGGGGCTGGAGCAGCCCTGGTGGGTCCCTTGCCCTTGGGGTGGAGGTGGTGGTGGGGGGGGAGTTGTGTCCCCAGGGGGTCCATCCCAGTTTCTCCAGTTGGCTGTGCTGGCACTAGCAAGCTCAGTGGGGGATTACGACCTCTTGTCTAATTTTTTATTTTAATTATTTTATTAGCATCAAACACCCAGAGTCTTGTAAGTACATGTGTTCTCCTCTTGACGCCAGGGAGCCTTTGATGCTGATTTAAGGCAGCAAGGTGCAGCCAATCTATAATTGTACCCCCCCCCAAAAAAAAAAAAGAAGAATTGGGGATATTAAGGATTTAAAGGCATTTTGGCAGAGCCAAGCCATCTGACCCCCCATCCAGCCCCACTTGGCTGTGTCTCCCCAAGGCAAGGGGGTTGGACCCCCTGGAGATGTACCAAGGGTCAAACCTCCCTTGGGGTCAAAGTGATTCTCGCCAACAACTTTGTTCTTGGACCTGGAAAAGAAGAAAACCTTGGGAGTTAAAAGTAATGAAATCCCATATTCAGCAGCAGGGAAGGAGGAGGCTGGAGGAGACCCTTTCTGCAGCACCTTTGGGTGTCCAAGCTCCTTCGGTTCCTTGTGTCACCATGATGGGCTGGAGGCACCAGCAGAGTGAGAAACAGGTTATTGCATTCAGGTCTTGGCAGAGGAGACCTTGGTGCTGCAAAAGAGGCCACCAGAAGCAGAGCAGATGTAGCTAAAGGCATTTATTTTCTTCTTAGCACTGAGTTAAACTCCTACAGCAAGTAGGTCAGGCCAGACTTTTGGAGATGGCAACCTGGTGAGGTTTGTTTGGTTTTTTTTTGGCACTGCCTGGCTGCATCTTGGCTCTTCTCCATCAGCTGCAGAACCTGGAGCTGGTCCCTTTGCCAGTGGTGCAAAGGGTCCTGGTGTCCCATTGTCCCCCTGATGCCCTCCACCACCTGGTACAACTTTCTCTCCAGCTCCATCAGAGCTCCCTGGTTGTAACCCCAGGGACCTGGGCCTGATCCAGTTGTCTTCATTCCCCAGGAGAAAGATGTGTCTGTGGCAGGTCCTTTCCACCATCCTGAGATAAGCAGCTGGGGAAAGGTGGCTGAGGTGCCCTCTGGGTGCTGGCAAAGCCCAGCTGGTGGGAAATGGAACACTGTGGGGCATGGGATTGTGCCACGGGCTCTCCAGGATCCCTCTTGGGGCTCTTTGGAGTCTTGTCCCTGCTCCTCTCCAAAAGCTCCACGCTGAACTCTGTCCTTCTGCTGTATCTCTCTGCAGGGCTCCCTGTGTCCTTGGGTAGAGATGGGGAAACTGAGGCAGGGCATGGCAATAGGACTAACAGGCATCAGGGCTCTGAGACATCATGCAGCCCAGGTGGAAAGAGCCCGTGATCATCAGATCATGGAACAGGTTGGGTTGGAGGGACCTTCAAATCCTCCAGTGCCATCCCCCTGCCATGGAGCCACCTCCCACCATCCCAGCTGGCTCCAAGCTGCATCCAAGCTGGAGCCTTCAACACCCTCAGGGATGGGGCAGCCTGGGCCAGGCTCTCACCCAGAGCTTTTGCTTTTGTGTGGATGTGATTTCTCCCTTTCCACCACGATTTCCTGCCCCCCTCTTCCCCCTCCTCCCCCTCGCTTCTTCCTTGAGTCAGAGATCCCCCGAGCAATGAGCTCATGGAGCCACCGGGGCGCCAGAGACCTGGGGACAAGGGGGAGATGCCACAGCCCATCCCTTCCCCCCCTCCACCCCCTGCCCTGCTCACACCAGGACATCGACATCAGCATGGGAAGTGTGGGGGGGTCGTCACCCTACGGACAGCCCCCAGGGAGGGGGGTGCTGAGCCTCACCTGGAGGCGCCGAGCCCCCGGGGGCCGCTCCGGCGTATTTCCCACCCCCCGAGTCCCAGCAGACGGCTCCAGCATCCGCAGGCAGCAGATTTACAACCACCCCGTCGTCATTCACTGTCAAATTAAGAGCTGAGTCAAAACAGGAGAAAAAAGACAACATGCTTCCTCACTCCTTCCTCACCCCCCCCCCAATAGTCCCTTCTTTTTTTTTTTTTTTTTTTTTTGCCCCCCTCCTAATTAAAAAAAAAAAACAAACCACCAAAACCTGGAGCTTCCCCTCATCTCCCCAACCTCCACCAGAAGCTTTTGGTGGTAGGACCATCCCGTTGGGGACAACCCAACCATGCAGAACTCCCCCCCTGCCCGAGCACGCCAGATTTATCCCGGATTGCAAACATAAATGTCAAGAGATGGGGCTGTGTAAATTACTTTTAATAAGAATAATGCTGTGTCTGGCTGGCGTGTTAATACATCTATTACCCCTGCTGAGCACAGGGGGCTCAGCAGGACACTGAGAGCTTAATCCACTTGTTGGAGAAAGAAGTTGGGGGCTCCCATTCACAAACCCCAACAGCTCAAAGGTGGAGGGGGTTGATGCTCCTGCCTGGTTTGGGTACAAAACTGCCCCCCCCCAAAAGACCCTCAGGTGTGGCTTCTCAGTGGGTGAGAAGTAAAAACCTGAGAGTGTTGGCATCCCAAAGCCACGCTCAGACTTTGCTTTCCTAAATCCCAAGTGGGAAAGCTGCTCCAGCCCTAATCCCCTTCCCAACTTGCTTTAATCTTCCCCTATCTAAACACTTTCCAGTTTCCAGGGCCCCTTTTGCCACCCTCCTGCATCTGCCCCCCTCTGAATGCTGGGCTTTTACACTCTTCAAGACTTCTTTATATTTTTGGAAAGGGTTTTTCTTTCTTTCTTTTTCTTTTTTTTTTCCTTGCCAAAGTCACACTCGGGCTGTGAAGCGTGAGCTCCACCATCGCTTCATTGCACTCATGGCTCGGAGCTGGGGAAAAGATTGATTTATGGTTCCCTAAAACTGATTTATGCTCTTAGAACCAGAGCAAAAAGCCCCCCCGACGCACACCCTTTCTCTGTTGAAAGTTTTAAGATGAATTCACAGCCTCCAAAAAAAATAACACCCAAAAAAAGGGGGGGGTTTCCCCACCTCCCTGCAGCCCTCCAACCGCCAGGGCTGCGACTATAATTACCCACCCTGTAATCAAGGTAATTCGCATCCAGCACGACCCAGAGTTGCACAGGGACAGCAGAATTTTCCAGCCTGCTGCAATCCTGCAGAGCAAGGTGATTTTTTTTAAAAAAAAAATCTTTTATTATTATTATTATTATTTTTTCTTTAATAAGGAAAATCCTGCCACGTCATTGCATTCCTCGGGGTCTTGCGCAAGCACCCGCCTGGATTTAAAGTCTTAACTTGGAGTGAAGTGGTGCTGAGCTGTCATTCCTAGAGCTGGGCTTTCTCCTCCAACTCCACATCCCTGTTTTGGATGGATCAGCTTGGGGAAAAAAAAAAAAAAGAAAAAAAAGATAGGAAAATCTCTTCTGAAGCCATCAAAAAGTCTCATCTCTTCCCGAAAGAAATTATCCCTTGTGCTCTGTGTGTCCGGGTGATCTGGTGGATAAATTCCTTCCTCTCTATGGCTTTTAGACCTCTTGGCCATATTAATATCAACCCTGAGCTGAAGGTCTCAAAGGTAATCAAATTCCTGGAGTGTTGATGTAACTGGGTGAAGGGGAGGGGTGATATTTCTGTCTCAGGGAAGTCTGGGTGAGCTCCACACCAGCATCACCTTTGGAGCCTCCCTGCCAGAGAGAGATGTTGATGCTGCCCAAAGCCCAGCAGAAACTTCACCTGGAGCCCAGATCCTGCTGGTGAATGGAAAAAGCCATTTTTCAGGTCGTGCTTTAGAGTTAAGGAGACTCTGCTTAAAAAAAAGGTGACATATGAACCACTGGATGGTGTTTCCTCCACCCCAGGCCTCAGGAATAGCTCAAGTCACACCCAAAAATCACGTGCTTGGGGTTTTCACAGGATCATAGGATGGTTTGGGTTGGAAAGGGCCTTCAATTCATCCCCTGCCACCCTCTGCCATGGGCAGGAATTCCTCCCAGCAGCCCAGGTGCCTCCAAAGCCCATCCAACCTGACCACCTCCAGGGATGGGGCAGCCCCAGGGCCAAGCTTTCACCCAACCTCAACCCAACTTCTGGGCTCTGGTCACCCTACAGCCATGAACACAAGCAGGGAAAACCCTCCATCCTTCTTCTTCCCCAGTCCTTTTCTCTCAGCAGGACCAGGAGATGCAATGGCCATGCCTGAGCATCCCTGTGAGGAGTCAGCCACCAGCTCCCCCCCCCCAGCTCATAAATCACCATCCATCCCGTGGGCTGGCGTTATCATTCATCTTCAGGCCCCACAAATCAATGTAGTTTGATGGCTGTGGTCTGTGAAACACCTTTCTGTTGTTGTTGTTGCTGCTGGATAACGTGGCATTAGGAGCTGGAGGGAGAGGCCATTTTTAAAAGCTGCCAGTAAAGTGTTTTACAGGACGGAGGGTAATTTATTTTAAAATAAATAAGTAGAGCAGAGGAATGGCAGGAGGAAAGTGAACTCACCACTTCCCCAGCTTTCCCTGGATTGAGTTATTTTGTCTGAACAGTAATTGTTGGTTTCTCCTTTCAATTTGCTTTTTATGGTGGGTTTTTTTTTTGTTTTGTTTTGTTTTGTTATTTTTTTCCCTGCACCATCCCAGCTGCTCTTGCACAGACCCTGATGAGCACCGGAGATTCTGGGGGGGATTTTAAATCTTGGGTGAGGAACTGTCAGCACCTGCAGCTTCCCCAAATGGGAGATGAGGATTAACACAGTGATGAGGCAAGGGACAGGGATTCTTGGCCAGAGCTGGCTGGAGTGGAAAAGTCAAAGTAAAAAGAAGAAATGGCCAAGTGATGGGTTCACCCAAGGCTCCTGTGGTAGGACCAGAAGCATCTACAGGAGCGTGGGGCTTGTTGGAGTCAGTGGGAGAACTTTAACCCCCAGTTAAACCACCTCCTTCTTCCAGTGCTTGGCCTGAACCATAAAGGATCAGGACTGGTTTCTTGGCCCTGTAAGGTGACCCTGAAATATTGTGGGATATATGGGGTAAATCTGGGCTGAGCAACAACTGGGAAATTTTTTCCATTTCAGATGCAGCTTCAGCAGGAGACCTGATGCTTCCCACTCGTGCCCATGCTGGTCTCCCCCTTCCTTTCACCCAGCTTGCCAAGATCTGCCAGGGGAGCTGGTGTCTTTCATTTGATGAATGGATGTAAGTGGAGAAAACAGGGATATTTTCCATCTTTTCTCAGACCACCAAAGCATTTCCCAGAAGAGGCACCCCTGGCCTCCATTAGCTCATCCCGAAGTATGATCCTCCAAGCTTATAAATTTTTCTCCTGCAGAACCTCTGGGGATCAGGGATGAAATACGGCCCTGGCGGCTACAAAAGAAAAAAAAAAAAGGAAAAAAAGGAGGTGTTAAAATCTGGTGCTCACAGAGAACGTTGAATCTCAAACACTGGAAAAGCAGCTCAGCCAAAACCCCATCAGGAAATCTTCCTGCTTGGGCCAAGATGACCAAGTGGGTGACTTGGTCCCATCCAACCTCATTGACCGCAATTTCAGGGTCACCACGACTTGGGTCTGGTTGGAAGGGAGCCTTAAGGTGAGGAGTCCTCTCCTCGTTTGCTTTTACGAGGTTCCAGACAGCTCAGTAAATGCTTGAGGGCCATGTAATTCCCAGCAATCCCAAAGCTACCTGTCAGATAGTGATAAAACACCTGCCAGCTCTTGAGGAAGCTTTGGAGTTGTCCAAGCACCGGTGTCTCCATTTGATATTCTCTCCATTTTCCAGGATAAGAAATTGAAGCCATGGGAGGGGAAATTATGCCACCAAGGTCACCCATGAGATGATGGCAGAGCCAGGAATGCAGCAAGAAGGTGGGATAAGCTGCTGAAAAGCTCCCAGCTCTTTCCAGAGATGGATGGAGCAGGTGGAGCTGAAAACTCAAAGCTCTCCAGGAGCTGTGGCTGCTTGCATCCCACAAATACCTTGCTGGTTATAACCAGAAAAGATTTTGTAGGGTGAGAATGTGCTAAAATGATGTGGGAATTGGCATGGATTTGGGTGAAAAGATGGAAAGGTGTCCAGCTCCCTAGGCATGGTCCTCTCCTCCTGACACAGACCTTCTCCTGGGAATTGCAATTTGTAGGGCAAAGCCAGGAGAACATCAAATCCTGGGGATAAATCAATCTTCTCCTCCTGGAAAATGCAGCTGAGTCTGTCCCAAAGGTGGGAAGAGCTGAGTGCTGGGGCTGAGGGGCTGGAGAGGAGCACAGAGCAGAGATGTTATCGAGGAGGAAGCTGTGTGAACGGAGAGGTTTGATGGGACATTCCTGCTCCCTGGCTTTCTGGATGTGGAGCTTTGGGATGCTCCTCAGCTGGGGTGTCTGCAGTGAGGCTTTGGCAGGAGGGATGAAGGGTTTGGCTCAGCCCCAGGGCTTAGTCATGGAGTTAAAGGGTGGTGTCACCAGCACACAAACAGAAAACTCCCTGCTCTGCGTTTCATCCCAACGTGATGATGGGGGCAGACTGAACTGGCTTTGCCTCCCAAAAGGTGTTGAGTTGCCACAAATCCCATTTATTGCCCTTCTCTGGGCTCTAGAGGGGGAAGCAGACATTGGATGTGCAGAAAACACGGCAGCAACAAACACTGGAGGAGAAAGCTGAGACCCTCAGTTGCAATCAGGGCTCAGTGTTCTGTGCCCACCCAGGACCAAAGAGGAGCTGAGCATGGAAGAGGGATTCCCTGTACCCTATTCCCTGAACTTCCCAGCCCCTCAGTTCATTTTTTGCCCTGAGCTGAACCCGCAAGAGCCCAGAATCTCTTCCACCAGTCCCACCACCCAGACACCTTCAGCTCAGCTGGGCCAGTGCCACCAGCTGGTTTGAGGCTCTGCAGAACTGGTTGGTGTGCCAAGCAGCTCCTGCCTCACCGGGTGGATAAAGGGTTGAGTTTTCTTTGTTTTCCCCTTGGCCAGCTCCAGTCACCCTAATCCCATCGTGATGACACCAAGCGTGCTGGGAGGAAGCACAGCAGGCAAAGCTTGGCTGCCCAAGCTCCAGAATCCCAAGGTGAGATCACAGTTCCCTGGCTGCTGGGGTGACACTGGGGTTTGCTGTGCTCTTAGAGCAATGAAGTTGTCCTGGCTGGTGGATGGATGGATGGTGGATGGATGGATGGATGGATGGTGGATGGATGTTGGCATTTTGGGGACACATCCCTAGAAGCAGTAGGTCTGACCCCTTTAGATGCTGGAGCCAAACATCTTTGTGCCCACACATCCAAAGCCACAACTGTTTTCCACCAACTCTTTTCCTTCCCTCTCTTCCATCCTTCTCTTTTTTTTTTTTCCCTTGGCTCACCAGGAGGAGACTTCAGCAGAAAAGCTCTTTGCAAAGAGAGAGGCGAGCCTGGCAGAGATGATTTGGAGGTGGATTTGCTGTGCGTGGGTATGAGCAGCCAGCAGCCACCGTGACTCACGGGGTTGCAAATGCTGAGTAAAGGTCCCCTCCCCGGAGCAGAGCTGGGAATCAGGGAGCAGGAGTCTGCAAGAGGCCAAGTTGGGGTTCAGCATCTCCTTCCTCCATGCAACCAGACCCTAGGGAAAGGGAAAGGGAAGGGGATAGGGAAGGGAAAAGGGAAGGGGAAAGGGAGAGGAAAAGGGATAGGGAAGGGAAAAGGGAAGGAGCAAGGGAAAGGGAAGGAGAAGGGAAGGAGAAGGGAAAGGAGAAGGGAGAAGGGAAAAAGGAAAAAGGAAAAAGGAAAAGGGAAAAGGGAAAAGGGAAAAGGGAAAAGGGAGAGGAATACTTCCTTCAGTGATAGCAAATTGAATGCCCTGAGGGAAAAAATACCCACGAGTTCCCTCTCCAGTGTTTGTTTTTGAAAATATTATTGCTGAACACCAACCGTGGGGCCAAACCCAACTGGGCGTAAATTGGCGCTGCCCCAGACACTTCAAAGGAGCCAGGCTTGCCTTACACCACCAACACGTTTGGCCCAAGGAAGACTTTTTCTTGGCAATCAGAGCATCCAGCCACGCCAGGGCTGAGCTTGCCCTCGCCCCAACGAGATGCTCTGATGAAAGCTCCTCTCGTTGGGTTCCACAACCCAGCACCATCCCGGGCACAAGCATTGGATGAGCTGACAAACACGCCAGCCTTTACCTCCCTCCCAACAGGCTGGGCACCTCATCCATGGGAATCCATAAATGAATCCTCCAGGAGTCCAGATAACAGCACCAGACCCAAAAATGTCCCCTGGATGTCACCCGAGGAAGAGCACGTTTGGTGTGGGGAGTGGAGGAGGAAACCCAAGTGGGGTTTTGGGTGTCTCTGCGTGCTCTGGGCTTACTAAAACCACAGGAAATCCTTTTTCTTGGCTCACATGTTAACCTAGAAGATCCATGTGAAGAAGAATAAACCACTTTAAGTTGTGGGATTATGGAGGGAATTTACCTTTATGTTGCTGGTGCCTGCTCGTCCCAGCTCGTGGAAATGAGAGTTGGGACTGAGACGAGTTGGGACTTATCTAGGCAAGCTTCTGCCTTCTGCTGAAACTCAGCAAGAAAAGGTAGCCCAGTGGGAAACATGATGGAGAAATTTGTCCCCAGACCCATTTGTCCCATTTCCTACCTCCCTGCAGTCTCCACAAAGGATCCTGCCCAAATTTCCTGCCCTGATGTTGGATTGGAGATGACATTTTCTGCCTGAGGTCTAAGAAATTTAGGGGCCAGAGAGTTAATTCCTTCTTGGCTTGGGCATTTTTGGAGCTCCTGAGATGAGCAGGCACTTCTGAAGCTGTTCCCCTGGGGATTTTCCAAGTTTTTGGAAATGGCATCCCTGGGTTTGAAGTCCCTTGGCCATTTGCTGCCCTTTTTTTCTCCTCCTGACTCAGAAAGTTTTGCTGTAGTGATGGAAATAAATAAGACAAAAATGTCCAAGAGAAGGGGAAAAAAAGATCAGCTGGGGGGAGGGGAGAAAGGTCTGGGAGAAGAATATTTCCAGAGGCAGCAAGTCATGGGAAAAATCTGGTTTTTGACTGGAAAACAGATTTTTAACCATGCAAGACACAGGAGAGTGGGAAGGTTTCTTTAGCTTGACCAACTGAGGATGTATTTAGTCACGGGGTGCATGAGGGGGTTGGTTTCTCTTTTGGTTTTTTTTTTGTTGTTGTTGTTTCACATGACCAATTCCACCACCCTCATGTTCACATCCAACCCAAGCTCCCTGAGAGCTCCCAGAGTGTTCTCATCCACCCAACCATCACTCCATCCCTCTTTCCTCTCCCTGCTGCTTCCAGCCCTGCTCCCCCAGTTTTCCAGATCTCCCCTCAACCTATTTTGGTGTTAATTTGGAGCCATCAATTTTAAACATAACCCCAGCCTGGGTCAAGAGGAAATTCTTTTTTAAACCCACTAAAAGTACCATTTTCCTACTGAAAGGACTATTTCATGGGAGCCCGAGACATTTTTCTTCCTGCTGACATCTTTTATTTTGTTGAATTTACGCCTGACAAATTTAGGAGGCAAAGAATGAGCCTGAACATCTCGTAAGGGCAGGGATTTTTCATGAAAGGGTTGTTGGGAGAAAGAGGCATTTAAGGCAGAATAAATCTCTCCTTGCACAGGGGCACGAAGAGGAAAACCAAAACAAGCCAACAGCCCAATAAGGTGGTAAAGTGTAAAGTTGTTTTTTTTTAAAATGCCCTCAAATGGCCCCAAGCTCCAGCTGGGGTTTAGGTTCAGGTTGGGGTTTTTTGGCTGCTGGGTAAGAAAAAGAAAAAGGGGAAAAAAAAAAACAACCCAAAAGAAGAACAACAGAAAGTTAAGTGAAATCTTCCCACTGAGAAATAATTTATCCAAGATTTCATCTGCAGGCACATCCAAAAACAATTACAGGAGCCTCATTACCATTATTTATTGAACCACCCCCTCTAGCTAGAGGAAAAGCGAAATACAGAACTAAAAGGAGAGGAAAAGACCTCGTATAAAAATAGTTAAAAGTCTATAAAGGCTGACAGACGATGTAAAGGAAAACCAACAAAGAAACCACGCTGCAAAACAAATGAAATCCTTGTGTGATGCCTTGGAGGCAGGAGGAAACCAAGAGCTGCGTGGCCAGGAGGTCTTGGCTGGTTTCAGGCTCCTTCAGGTCTCAGGGAGAAAGGTTCAGCTCTGCTTGTGCCTCAGCTGACAGCAAAGAAAGTCCCAAAAAAAAAAAAAAAATCCTAGAAATATAATACACAACCTGGGCAAGGAACTGGGAAAATATTCCAGAGGCTGAAAACAGGGCCAGGACGTCACTCTCCCCTTTCTCCAACCTTGGAAGTCGTGGAGAACATCAAGAGTGGCCAAGGTCCATGTTTGCATATCCTGTGGGATGGATGGTGAATGGATGGATGGATGGATGGATGGATGGATGGATGGATGGAGGTTGGATGGAGGTTGGATGGATGGATGGATGGATGGATGGATGGATGGATGGTGGATGGATGGTGGATGGATGGATGGTGGATGGATGAATGATGGCTGGATGGTGGATGTTGGATGGATGGATGGATGGATGGATGGATGGATGGATGGATGGATGGTGGATGGATGTTGGATGGATGGATGATGGATGGATGGATGGATGGATGGATGGATGGATGGATGGATGGATGGTGGATGGATGGTGGATGGATGGATGGATGGTGGATGGATGAATGATGGCTGGATGGTGGATGTTGGATGGATGGATGGTGGATGGATGGATGATGGATGGATGGATGGATGTTGGATGGATGGTGGATGTTGGATGGATAGTGGATGGATGGATGGTGGATATATGATGGATGGATGGATGGTGGATGGATGAATGATGGTTGGATGGTGGATGTTGGATGGATGGATGGATGGATGGATGGATGGATGGATGGATGGATGGTGGATGGATGGATGTTGGATGGATGGATGGATGATGGATGGATGGATGGTGGATGGATGATGGATGGATGGATGGATGGATGGATGGATGGATGGATGGATGGATGGATGGATGATGGATGGATGGTGGATGGATGGTGGATGGATGGATGATGGATGGATGGTGGATGGATGAATGATGGTTGGATGGTGGATGTTGGATGGATGGATGGTAGATGGATGGATGGATGGATGGATGGATGGTGGATGGATGGATGGTGGGTGGATGGATGGATGGATGGATGGATGGATGGATGGATGGATGGTGGATGGATGGTGGATGGTAGATGGATGATGGATGGATGATGGATGGATGGATGGATGGATGGATGGATGGATGGATGGATGGATGGTGGATGGTAGATGGATGATGGATGGATGATGGATGGATGGATGGATGGATGGATGGATGGATGGATGGATGGATGGATGATGGACAACTGGGTGAAAGGCCAGGACCTTCCCTGTCTTTGCATTCCCATTGGGCCCCCCTGGTCCTGCCTCCTCTGTGTCCTCCTTACATACTCTGGGTCTTTCTCTCAGAGCTTCAAGCATAAATCAAGGCATTTCTCCCCAAAATTCCTTGTATTCCTGGGTGTTCAGCACTGGCACATGCCAGGAGTCTCTGGAGCTGGAGGACACGACCTCCACTGGAGCCTGGGAACTAAAATCCTGTTTTTTCACCGGGATTTCTCCCCCTGACACATTTGACAAGGAGAAGAGGAGAAAGGCCACAAAAGGAAGGGGTGACACAGGGGACACAGCAGCCAGTGGTGCCTTGGCCTGGGATGAGCCCACACCACCCCCTGCACCCCAAAAAAATAACTCCCCAGGGGTTAGAAATAAACTAACTAAATAAATAAAATAACTTCTGATTACAGAATCAACGATGTGGTGGTGAGAAACTCAACTTGGCTTCCACTGCCTGTGTCCAGAGAGGAACCAACCCCTGAGTGGTACCAAAAAAAACAAAAAAAAACTGAAAGAAAGAAGGAAAATGGGGTTCATAGGAAGGAGATCTTTGGGTCTTTGGGAAAAGAAAGAAAGAAAAGGAAAAAAAGAAAAAAAAGAAAGAAAAAAAGGAAGGAAGGAAGGAAGGAAGGAAGGAAGGAAGGAAGGAAGGAAGGAAGGAAGGAAGGAAGGAAGGAAGGAAGGAAGGAAGGAAGGAAGGAAGGAAGGAAGGAAGGAAGGAAGGAAGGAAGGAAGGAAGGAAGGAAGGAAGGAAGGAAGGAAGGAAGGAAGGAAGGAAGGAAGGAAGGAAGGAAGGAAGGAAGGAAGGAAGGAAGGAAGGAAGGAAGGAAGGAAGGAAGGAAGGAAGGAAGGAAGGAAGGAAAGAAAGGAAGGAAGGAAGGAAAGAAGGAAGGAAGGAAGGAAAAGGAAGGAAGGAAGGAAGGAAGGAAGGAAGGAAGGAAGGAAAGAAGAAAGAAAGAAAGAAAGAAAGAAAGAAAGAAAGAAAGAAAGAAAGAAAGAAAGAAAGAAAGAAAGAAAGAAAGAAAGAAAGAAAGAAAGAAAGAAAGAAAGAAAGAAAGAAAGAAAGAAAGAAAGAAAGAAAGAAAAAGAAAGAAAGAAAGAAAGAAAGAAAGAAAGAAAGAAAGAAAGAAAGAAAGAAAGAAAGAAAGAAAGAAAGAAAGAAAGAAAGAAAGAAAGAAAGAAAGAAAGAAAGAAAGAAAGAAAGAAAGAAAGAAAGAAAGAAAGAAAGAAGAAGGAAAGAAAAAAGGAAAAAGAAAAAAGGAAAAAGAAAAAAGAAAAAAGAAAGAAAAAAGGAAAGAAAAAAGGAAAGAAAAAAGGAAGAAAAAAAGAAAGAAAAGAAAAAGAAAAAAAGAAGAAAAAATAAAGAAAAAAGAAAAAACAAAAGAAAAAAAAAAAAAGAAAAAAAGAAAAGAGAAAGAAAAAAAAAAAAAAAAGAGAAAGAAAAAAGAGGGAACATTTGGGCCACCCAACGCACACGGCGGGGAGGGAAGGAGGAGAATCCCGCCTGGGGGAGGCGCCCGCCCGCGCAACTTGGCCGAGGCGATTGGAGGAGGGCAGAAACTGCGCGGGTTTTGAGCCCATCTCCCAAAATGGCATTAAAAAAAAAAAAAAAAATTGTGGGTAGGGGGTGAAGATGCTCAGGTTGGGGGGGGGGAAGCATTTCCCATTCCCACCCCCTCTTCTCCTGCCCCCGGCTGAGCCTGGAAGCGCTCAGCCCATTACTCATAGGTCACCGGGACGGCTCCGAGTTAGGACACGCACAAATCCCCATGGAAATCTCTCCCCATTCCCACGGGATCAAGCTGGCACCGACCCACCCGCGCAGGCTGCCTTTTTATTCCTCTTATTTTATATTTTTTTTAATTATTCTTCTTTATTCTTTTGATTTTCTCCAAGGAAAACCCCAAACTCTCCACACACAACCCTTGAAAAACCCATGGATGGGTTGGATGTCCTTAGGATCCGTGTCCTTATGGGGCTGACTGCTTAAAAAAGACCCTAAAATATAAAAAATATAAAATAAACCCATGGATGGGGTTTTAAAGCATCCTCCTTCCCCGGGAAGGAAAGGAAAAACCTGAGCACTTCAGAGGAAAAGAAAATAAAACCCGAAAAAAACCCATTTCCTTCCTTAAAGGAATTATTACCCGGCTCAAAGGGTAATAAATAATAAATACTATTTATTAGAATAAAGAATAAATAAATAAAAGAATAAATAAATAGAAGAATAAGTAAATAAAAGAATAAATAAAGAAAGAATAAATAAAAAAAATAAATAAATAAAAGAATAAATAAATAGAAGAATAAATAGATAAAGAATAAATAAAATAAATTAAATAAAATAAATAATAATAAATAAATAAAATAAATAAAATAAATAATAATAAATAAATAAAATAAATAAAATAAATAATAATAATAAGTAAATCGCTGCGGTTTAGCAATTGATAATGATCGAAGTTGTTGGGCCTTGGGTTGGTTTTTCCAATCGGGACGGAAATGAATAGATATTTAAATTAAAAAAAAAAAGAGAATTAAAAGTCAACATGAAGTGGGTAGGAAGAGGTGTGTTCGATCCGGAGCTGAAATTTTCAAGGTTTGACCCAAAATAGGAAAATCCCACAAGAGAATTCTGCCCAAAAGGCAGAAGAGAAATCAATCACCCCAATTAAAATATAAAATAGAATGATTTCTACTTAAAAGCTGATGAATTTGGTATCCTGGCAGGAAAAATAAATCAGTTTTAAGCCTGGAGGATCTCGCCAAGACCTATTTGTGCTCTTTTTTTTTAAGCAAAATCTCTTCTTTTCGGGTTTTTTTCCCTTCAATCTTTGTCCATGAGATAACTTCTAGTTTAAAAAGCAGCATTTTGGAGGGGAAAAAGGGAAAAACCTGAGAAAAATCACATTATTTAGGTCTTGTTCGCTTTTTTATTGGTATCTCCGAAACAATGAACTCCTTTTTGGTTTATTTTATTTTATTTTTAAACGGAAAACCCCCAGAAACGATCTGCAGAGAGCCCCAGGTGAGAAAAGCCTCCAGGACATCGTGGTCGGACACCGGATAGGGGGGGGGTTCCCATTTTCCAAGGTTTTAGTGGAATTTTAAGCCCAAAATCAGTGGTTCTAGGACGGATTTTTTTTTCAGTTCCTCTCCGGGATTCCTCATTTTTGTCCCGCAGCTCAGAAACGGAAAAAAAGGGAAAAATACGGAAAGAAAAAAAGGGCTAAAGGGGAAAAAAATCCGAGAAATTAGGAATTCTGTTTACTAATTGGAAGGAAAACTTTAGGAGGAGGTTCCGGTCCCACCAGGGTCCTCAGCTCTGGGGGATGCTGCGAAGCGAGATGCAGAGAAATGGGGTGAAAGGAGGGGTTTTAGGGAGGCCCCAAGTTCAAGGAACATGCAAAAAAAAATAAAAATAGGCCAAATAAAATGAATTTTATCCCCACCAGTGAGGGATAAAACGCAGAGGGGAAGGTGGATTGTGGTGCCTGCCCGTAACTCATCACCTCTGCTTGGGTGGGAGGTGGAATTTGTGGGGTTTAAGCCCAGACACATAATTAAATACCTTTTTTTTTTTTCTTTTTTGGGTAGGGAGAGGCGGGATTGTTGCTCAAGTCATCAGGGAGTGCCCTGCCCTCTGTAATTATTCTCCGACAGTCGCTGCTTGGATTTCTTTGGGTATTTCTTGGGTTTGGGTTTCAGTGGTGGTTTAAAAGCGTCCCCCAGAGCAGCTTCCCCATTAATTAAATGTCCAATCTGTGCCAAGCACTCAAGAACACGGCTCCTTCCATCCCCCCTCCTCCCCAAGGTCATTAGCACATCTAATTAATATTCATCGCCCTTCACTAGAGCCGAGGGGATCTGCTTGGCCTCCCCCAAACCTCTCCAGTGACCCCACGGCACCTCTCAATCCCACAGACTGGATCGAACACGGGGAGATGGGGTTGGGTTGTGCTGGAGACCAAGAGGATTCGGCCCAGAGGAGCATCAAGGTCTTGCCAAAAAAAAAACAAAAAAAAACCCAAAAAACCTCCGGGAAGAAATGGGGCTTCTGGCTGGCCTGGGCTGCCCCATCTGGGTGAGGATCGCGTGGCCCACGCGTGTTTGTGCACGTGGGAAATTTACACGGACACGTATGTTGGGATGTGGATATGCTGCAGAGGAGCTCGTGTGGGGGGATGGATGGATGGATGGATGGATGGATGGATGGATGGAGGGATGGGAATGTTGATGGAGGATGGACACAGAGATCCGTGTCCTTATGGGGGTGACTGCTAAAAAAAAATAAAAAATAGAAAATAGAAAATAAAAATAAATAAATAAAATTAAAAATAAAATAAAATAAATAAAAATAAATAAATATAATAAATTTTAAAATATATAAAAAATAATATTTGTGTTTTCCATGCCATGATCTTGGACCAGGATGGAGCAGGGATATATCCCAGCCAATGCTCCATCCCAGGGTGTCCCCTTGCACAGGAGACAAAGAGGCTGCTGTCCCTGGAGGTGACAATTATCCTCTCCTGCTCTCAGATGGGATTTCCTCTAGGGTGAAGGCAGAAAGGGAGAGAGGAAAGAGTCTTGCATGGGAAAAGCACAGGTAGATGGAGCTGGATGGCTCGGTGTGGGCAAATGGCTCTTCCTTCTCCCCAGGAGGAGAACAAGAAACCTCAAGAGCAGCCACTGCAGCTATGATTATCCAGAGGACAGGAAAAAGCTCCCTCTTGTTTCTCCTGACTTTGCTTGATCTTGGCTGCCTTGAAGAAATAATAGATTAAAATCCCTTTCCTTTCCTTTCCTTTCCTTTCCTTTCCTTTCCTTTCCTTTCCTTTCCTTTCCTTTCCTTTCCTTTCCTTTCCTTTCCTTTCCTTTCCTTTCCTTTCCTTTCCTTTCCTTTCCTTTCCTTTCCTTTCCTTCCCTTCCCTTCCCTTCCCTTCCCTTCCCTTCCCTTCCCTTCCCTTCCCTTCCCTTCCCTTCCCTTCCCTTCCCTTCCCTTCCCTTTTCCCTTCCCTTTTTCCTTCCCTTTCCTTTCCTCTCTCCTTCTCTTGCTCTTCCTTCCTCACTCTCTCTCCCTCTTTCCCTCCTTTCTCCCTCCTTTCTTTTTCCCCACAGATTTCCCAAGGACCTCACCACTTTTATTTTTTTTTCCCCTTCAGTGGCTTCTGCCTGCCCTAAAAAGTGCCTCGGGATTCCCAAAAATCACCTAAAAATCCCAAATCCCTCCCCCTAGAGCCACAGCACCGCTCCAGCTCCTCCACGGGAGCCAATTAAACCAGCCTGATAACTCTTAATTAAAATCCCTCAACCATTTCTCCAGATCTGCATGCAAACACGCAGGGTTTATTCATAACCAGAGGCAGAGCCAGAAACATATATTTATTTTTTCACCTCTGTAGGCACAGCTCCTTTTATCCTTAAACCTCTGGCTGAGCAGGAAAAGAGGAACAAATCAGCTTTAAATTGATTCCCCTTGATGAAAATCATTCCTGAAACGAAACGAAAAGCAAGGAGTGGGACTTGAAGGGTTGCTCGCCATGAATTCCAGGGAAAATACAAGATTTGGGTCTTTTGGGGGGCGTTTTGGGGAGGGAAATCCTTTCTCTGAGGCAGAAGCCATCCTGAGCTTCAGCAAACAGCATCCTCCAGCCCTCCCGGAGGGGGGAAACTGAGGCACCAACTTCACCCTAAGGCCAGACTCTTTATTTTGTATTTATTTGGACGCAGAGAGTTGTAGATTTTAACCCTTTAGTGCCAGGAACTCCCTTCCTCTTCCTCACTCCCTTTGCCGGGGGGTGAATGGTGGCTGCAAAGGCCGGGAAAAAACAAAACAAAACAAAACAAAAACCCCACAAAACCCCACGTTTTTACATACCACTATTTTTTACCTCACTCCCACCAGTCCGAAATGCCGATTTACCAAAATAAAACACTTTTATCCCGGCAGGTTTCTTCTTTCTTCCCTTTATCAGCCCCGGGTGTGAACAATAACTCGGGTGAAAAATAAATTCGTGGATTTCCCCTCCTAAATTCGCACTCCTGGCGTGTGCTGGAATATTATTTTGATTTTTTAATTATTATGAGGTTGCATTCAAGCGGCCCAGCTCTCCAATAATCTGATTTATTTTTTTTTCCCGTGGAAAACCTCAAATCCTCCCCAAATCCCCGTGTGCTTGGCACATCCTTGGAGTCTTTGCAGCGTTGCAGGAGGAAAAACCTCTTTGCAAGAAACGAAGAGTTTGAAATAACCTGAAAGCAGGGCTGGAAAATAAATAGGGAATATTCAGGTGGGATTCGGGTGAGGGGGGAGCGATTTTAAGGGGAAATATTTGGAAATGAGAAGTGTGACACAGGCCGGGATTGATTTGGTAGCCAACAATGGGAAGAGAGCTCCTGGAAGAGCATCTCGGGGGGTAATAAATCCCGGTGGCCACGAACAGCTGGGAAAAAATGTCCCAAATTCGTGGAAAATGAAATAAATAAAAATATAAACAGAGATGCAGAAGGGACCCGGCCGGGGCTTTGCCCTCCTCATCCCGGTTTGGTTGCAGCTCGGGAAAGGAGGTGACTTTGAAAGAGCTTCGTAAAGTAAACTCAGAGAAAGGTTTCTTGCTATTTCTGAAGAATAAAGATGCTCAAATATCGTTAATTCCCCTTATTTTTCACTAATTCTCCTCAAGGGGTGAAAGGAAAGAGAGGGAGGGATTCATTTAAAGAAGATGCCGAGGCTCTAGCCCGGGATGACACCCAGGGAAAATCTCTTTCTTCCCCGAAATTTGGGCGCATTTTTTAATTTGAACGCCCAAGAACAGGTTCTGTGTTGGTTTAAGATAATTCATCTATTGATCTGAGCAGATAAAAGGTATTTTCTAGCAGGGATTTGTCCCAAAGTCGATGAATTCACCCTCAGATCTTCGGGTGCTGGTACCAGAAGTCTTGTAGAGCTGCATGGAGAGAAGAAATTGGAGGAGTTTGGTCCCCAAGGGGATTTTTTTTTTTCCTGTAAATACCTCCAGGAGGTCTCCAGCTCACAAGCTGCGTTTACATATAATAATATGACATTACGCAAGGTTAATTAACGTGGGGTAATCGCTGCAGAAGCCACCAAACCACTTTCCTTCTACAACACCCTCCCAGGAGCTCCCTCGAGTTCTCACCTCCTCTTCCCTGTAACCGTGCTGGGGGGGAAAAAAAACAAAAAACAAAAATAAAGACATTAATTTCCTTTTTTCTCGTCCCTCTGTTTCTCACATGATGAATATTTAGGGACCTTTTCGCTCCAGAGTTAAATCCAGTGGGGTGGGAACGTTTTGGTTTCTCCATCTGCGAGCAAAGAGAGGGGATAAACATCGTCCAAAAAAACCCAAAAAAACCCAAACAAACTTGAGAAGCTCAAGTGTAGGAGTCACCAGGCGTTATTTAAAGGATAGAATTAGAGATATTCCCCACTGGAAAGGCACAGCCTGCCCTGGGGCTTCCAAAGAGAGCTGTAGGGAGACGAACCAGAAAGCAAGAGGCGGGATGGCCGAGGTTATTTTGCAGAAATGGCTCCTTTTAATAATTGGAATTATTATTATTATCATTTTATTTCCTGTTCTGGATGGGTGTGGGTGTTCATTTTGTTGGATTTGGCTTTTGGTTTGGAGCATGAGGAGAAATCTTGACTGAACTGGGAAGGAAATCAAACATCTCCGGAGGGCTCCATCAGCACTTCCAGGCTGTAAATTTGATTTTATTTTCGGGATGGACTTATAGGAACGGAGGTGACTGCAGTGGGGAAGAGGCACTGGAGGAAAAGAGAGTCTCAGGTGTAGTTATATAAAATCAGGCGGTGTAGGATGTGCAATAAGTTCATAGGGAACTGATACAGGGATGGAGGGAGGGAGAAAGGGAAGAAGGGATGGATTTGTCCCACAGATTCTGCCTGGCCCTCACCTTTACCTACACAACACGCTGCAACCCCTCACTTTAAATAAATTAACTCTGATTTTTATCTCACTTTAAGTAAATTAACTCTGATTTTTATGTCACTTTCAATAAATTAACTCTGATTTTTAGGCTGACTTTCAGCTGGTTTGGGGGAGGAAAACATCCCTGCGCATGGCTGGGCTTCTCCTCTCCCTCCTCCTGCCTCCAGTAGGAGTAAAGGACCCCCCAGGAACCCCCAGGACCCCTCTGTCCCCAGGAATTGAGGGGCAGCAGCTCCAACCCTACCCGAAGGCCAAGGGAGACCCTGACGCGAGGGGGGGTCCCTGTTCCTGGGGGGTCACCGCGACCCCATTCATCCCCCAGGTTGGGGAAAGCCCCCTGAGCCCCCCAAGAACAGCCGAAATTTGGCTTTGAAAACCCCACCTGGATGCTACATCACTTCCCACCCCCCCAAAAAAGATAAAAATGAAGTGGGAAGAGTAAAACCTAAATTATTTTTGCTTGGTTTGATCCCCCCCAAAGAGCAGGATGAATCCTCACCCCACCAAGCACCATACAGGAAAAAAAAAAAATAAAAAACCCCCACGATTCCATCCGTGGGGGGTTTTAAGACAAACCGCCCTATTTTGAGGTGCCCAGGAGCAAAATTTTAGCTGTCCCCCAATTTAATTTCTTTTTTTCCAGCTCAGCAGACACAAATCCACCCTCAATCCCCCCCCCATCCTCCTCCTTTTCTATTTGTGGCAGTCCCGCAGGGAAACACTTGCCATTTAATTCCAAAAAGCCTCAACGTGACAATACAAAACCCGATTTATTTTTGATTTTCAGCCTCCTCAGGGAAGAAGGGAAAAAAAAATAATCAGAAACATAAGGAAGTTTTTTTTTTTTCCATGTGTTTGAGGAGGGGAAAACACACAGGAGCTGTGGGGGTCACTCGTGTCATGGAGATCCCTGAGAAAGCCTTGGAGGACAGAGGGAAAATCAGCTTTTTTTTGGCTAATAAAAGAGTAAAATCCTTTTTCTCACCTTTTTTTTTTAACCGAATGCAGAGTGAAAAAGCTTCCTTGGTGCTTTGGATGCACTTGAGGAGAGGGATGGGAGCCTGTGTCCTGCCAGGTCTTGTTTTAGCCCATTTTAACCCTAAAATCCATCTTCGGGGTTTAACCGGGGGAAAAAGAGATTTCACCAAGAGAGGAAAAGTTTGTTGAAGGAAAACATCAGAATTTCTTTTTTTATTAATAATTTTTTCTCCCCCTTTTCTCGCTTCTTTTGAAATTGCCCACATTTTTTTCTCTAATAAATCCCAGCTTTTCCAGCAAGAATTTTCCCCCCAGGATGCTGCTTGGAAATGGAGGTTGCATCAGCGGGAAGGCGAGGGCATCGCTGCTGCCTTATTCAGCATTCCTATTAATTAATTTATCGCCCCCTAATTGGCAAATCCGTCTCTGAAATTGAGTTTCTACCTCTGGGAAATAAAACTCTTTAACGTTTTGGGTTTTCTGTTTGGTTGGGTCTGTTCTGGGGTCATTTTTGGGGGTTTTATTTTTCCTTTTTTTCTTTTTTTTTTTTTCTTTTTTTTCCTTTTTTCCTTTTTTTTCTTTTCTTTTTTTTTTATTTTTTTTTCTTTTTTTTCTTTCTTTTTCTTTCTTTTTTTTTTTTCTTTTTATTTTTTTCTTTTTTCTTTTCTTTTTTTTTTTTTTTTCCTTTCGAAAAAAGGGAATAAACTTAGCCCAGAGCTCCCACTCTTCTTCCCCTCTCAACCCCTCCAAGAAGCTTCGGAAGGATGAAATATTTTGGACAGCAAGTGGAGCAAGAAGTGAAGAGTTTCGGTGTGGAGAAGGGGCCCCTGAGCACTCAGCTGCAGAAGATTTGGCAGAAAAAAGGCTTCTTACACTGGCCTGGGGTTTGTCTCCATCCTTCCAAACGCAGCTTGAGTCATTCGGTCCCAGGAGAAAACAACCTCGAATCCTTCCAATCTCACGGGAAAAGACCAAAAAAAAAAAAAATCCCAACAACCTTCTGTGCTCCAGAACACAGAGAAATAAAGACCTAAAAATGACATTTAGGGGCATAAAAAATAAAGCCTCATCACCTGAGCATCCCCGGCTCCTCTCGCTCTTGCTCTCCCCGAGAATACGAAGGCAAAAAATGATGAGGAGCTTTAATTACACCCTAAAAAAACCACTTTTTGACACCAGCCGGACCAAATGGCCCCTTTTTCTTTTGTCACTGCTTCAGGCGACCTCCTGTTTTAACTTGGAATTGAACTTGGACTTCCGACCAGACAGGGGCCCTAAATTGAGGCCGATATTTTATTTGTCTGGCTCCGAATCACTGAGTCAAGAAGTAGTTGTGGCGTGGAAATAATAACAATAATTAACACGGGAAAAGGGGGGGGGGAGAATTGCCCAGAGCTGGGACATTCCTCAGTGGCTGTAAAAAAAAAAAAAACCAACCAAAAAAACCTTTATTTTCCTCAAAATGTGGTGTCAGGATTTTGGGAACCCCCCCCTACAAGCTGTCACGTCCCCATCTTGTCACCCCTGGGGTCAGATGAAAGGGACCAAGAGGGATTTATTTATTTTATCCTCTCCTCAACTTGAGCAAGGGGGATTTTTTGGGGTGGAAAAAGAAAATATAAAGGGTGGGGGGGATATAAAACACAGTAATAAAGACACGAGGTTGGAGGCAGCGAGGTTGGGCTTTACAGATCCATCTCTGGCCCTGCCAGAGGGTGTTTTATATATATATTTTTATATATATATTTAATTTCTCCCCCTTTTTTGCATAGGAAAACGCAGGGAGGTGATTTTATATATTTATATATTTATATATATGTCGGTTTTTTTCACCATTTCCACAAGAAAACACCACAAAAGACACAAAGCACCCTTCCCGGGGGTGATGCGGGGTCTGGGATGGCGGCGGCTCCAAAGGCAAGAAAAAAAACAGGGAAAAAAAAAATAATGGGGGGGAAAAAAAAGCCAAAAATACATTAAAAAAAAATCCTGAGGGTGGATCCGCTCCAAACAGGTTGCAGGAATCTGACAGGTTAGGAAGGGGAAAAGCCGGAGCGTCTCGGGTCAGGCTCCGGCTGACACCACCCGAGAGGGTTCGATCCAGGCCGGGAAGGGGGGGGAGAAGGGGGTGGGAGTAACCTGAGAGGTTTTTCCTTCCTCAACTCATCTTTCCTCCTCGCTCCCTCACTTCAAAGCCTTTAAATTCAAGCTTAGGTGGTGGGGGGTTAGTTAATTCCTTTTTTATTCCCCTGTCCAAGCATCTCCAGCGCAAGAAGGGGGTGGGAAATCACTGATAAACCCCAAAGTGGGAGAAATGTAATGGAAAAAGAATGGAAAATACGTTTTTTGCCTTTTTACCCTTTTTTTGAAGGGAGTTTGGGTTTTTTTTTAATCCTTTTTTTGGGTCCAATGCGTCAAAGAGGAGGAAACTCAATTTAATCTGCTTTTCCTGCTCTATTTTGGGCGTTGCTTTTGCGAGAATGCTCCGAAGGTTTTGGCAGAGCCTCCCTGGTTGTGTTAATTCAGCACTGAGGTGACCCAGGGATGTTCGGGTTTCTTTTTTCTCTGAATAAGAAAGAAAATAAGACTTAAAAAAAAAAAAAAAAAAAAAAGAGCAGAAGTTTTTTTGGGGAAAAAATTAAATTAAATTAAATTAAAATAATAAATTAAATAAAAATAATAAATTAAATAAAAATAATAAATTAAATTAAATTAAAATTTGGCTTTTCTTCACCCAAAACGCATTTTTGAACAAAGTCTGAGAAAGATTTCCTTGGATTCCTCTGGAAAATGAGATTTAGGAGAGTTTCTTCCCTAATTCAGTGGGAAAACTGAATGTTGAGCTCAGGTTTCCACATCCCACGGGGTAGAATTCCCCCTAGGGCTGAAAATTCTCCACCTTTCCTCTCCCCCCAGCCCCTTCTCAAGAAAAAATACAAGGGAAAAAAGAGTTTTCTTTCCACATCTTGGTCGGGTTTGATGATTTTGGGGTTTTTTGGGTTTTTTTTTATTTTTTCTCTGCGGGTGAATCGAGGTTTCGAGGCACTGAAGGAGCTGGAGCCTTTTTTATTCAATAAATCTCCTACTTTGGCCATTTTCCTTTCTAAGGGAGATGTCTGGAGTTGGGCAGAACCAGAAATAGGGTTTGGGGTTGTTGGGTTTTCCTTTTTTTTTTTTTTTTCCCCTCTGGAAAATGGGGCATTTCTGAAGCTTTCAGACAGAGCTGGGGGGAAAGGGAGGAAAAAAAGGAGAATTTAGAAAGGAAAAAAAAAAAATCCCCGTGTGCTGGAGGTTTGGGGTGGGTTATTTGCAGCTCTCCCATAACTCAAATAAAGGATTTGCCTTTTTTTTCCCCTTTATTGGCACTTTTTTTCCCCTTTTTTCCCTTATTTTTTTCCTTTTTTTCCCCTTATTTTTTCCATTTTTTTCCTTATTTTTTCCTTATTTTTTTCCTTATTTTTCCCTTTTTTCCCTTATTTTCCCTTTTTTTTTCTTATATTTTTTCCCTTGTTTTTTCCTTACTTTTCCGTATGTTTTTTCCTTATTTTTTCCTTTTTTTTCCTTTTTTTTCCTTTTTTTTCCTTATTTTCCCCTTTTTTCCTTATTTTTTTCCTTATTTTTTCCCTATTTTTTCCTTTTTTTCCTTATTTTTTTCCTTATTTTTTCCCTATTTTTTCCTTTTTTTTCCTTATTTTTTTCCTTATTTTTTTCCTTATTTTTTCCTTATTTTTTTCCCTATTTTTGTCCTTATTTTTTCCCTATTTTGTCCTTATTTTTTTCCTTATTTTTTCCATATTTTTCCTTATTTTTTCCTTATTTTTTCCCTATTTTTTCCTCTTTTTTTTTTCCTTATTTTTTCCTTCTTTTTTTTCCTTTTTTTTCCCTTTTTTTCCTTTTTTTTCCCTTGTTTTATTCCTTATTTTTCTCCTCCACGATACGTGTCACATCAAAAGCCTTTTTAATATAAAATTCAGATGGTTTTTTATTTCGGGTGAGCTTTCCCTGGCCTGGAGAAACAACCCCTTGGCTTCGAGCCACGTTAGATGCCCACGAACACGGATTTTCAGGGCGAATTCCCACTTTTTTTGGGCAGAAATCCCAGATTTGGACAATTTACCTTCAATACCTCCACTCCAGGTTAATTCTCTAAACCACACGATTCACCAACAACCCCGATCCCTCCGGCTGCAACCTGAAAATCCGGATTTAGCCCTAAATTTCCCTTTTTTATTTTGCTTCAGAGGGGTCAGTGGCGATGAAAACAAAGATTAAAAGCTAATTAAAAGGCGAGGAAGTAGAAAAGCAGCCTTTAAAATCATCAGCTGATGTGCAGGAGATGAGATAGTGAGAAACAACCCGCGGATTTGCAAGATATTGATAATATTTTCCCCCCCGTGGACTCGGAAATAAATTTCTTTCTCTTTTTCTTTCCATCAGGAATGAAAAATAAATAAATTCAGAATTTCTCCTTCAAAGCGGCAGGGAAAGGGAATCAGAAAAACCCATTTTGTCTTTAGGGGGAGAAAAATTCAGGTTATTTTTGCTTCTCGGAGCCGGGAAGAGGGAACCGCTCCCACAAGAAATATCCCTATAAAAGCTTTTTTTTCCTTTTTTTTTTTTTTCTCGAAGCAATCTGCAAGCTTGGAGCCGGCAATGAGGATCAGAAAGAGGATTTTTCAAGGAGATATTAGTTCATATTTGTCTATTTTCCCTCTGGTTTCCCAAAAAGAAGCCCGAAAAAAATGGGATGCTGGGGGGTGGGGATTTCTTCAGCCTAAGAGGGGGAAACATCCTTTAAAAAAGAGCTTAAAAAGAGCTAATAATAATAATAATAATAATAAATTATATATTTATTTTAATATATATTTAATATATTTATATTATTTTATATTTATAATTTTTATATTATTATTATTATTGTTATTATTATTATTATTATTATTATTATTATTATTATTATTATTATTATTATTATTATTATTATTATTATTAAAATTAAAAATTATCCCCCCAAAAGCCTTCTCCCATCTTCTTTTCTATCAAATTCCTCCTTCCCCTCTTCCTCATCTTTATTTCTGGGTTCCCCTCTCCTAAGAGCTTCCACCTTTTGGGAACTGGGAACATCCCGGGGCTGCTTTGGGTTCCTCAACCCACTCGCCATGGCGGGGGAGCTGCCCTGCAAGGAGCAGAAATGAGGAGAAATGGGGGAAAAAAGGCGGTTTTGGAAAGGAAACCTTGAGTTTCGGAACTGGGGGTATGGGCTCCACCTCGGCCCTTTTCCTCCCTTCATATCCATGGACCCTTCCCCAGGAAAATCACTTTAATTTTTTCTCCTTTGATACTATAGAAAAATGAATTCTTATCTCTTCTTTTTTTTCCTTTTTTTTCTTCCTTTTTATTTCCTTTTTTTTTTTTTTCCCTTTCTTTCTTTTTTTCCTTTTTTCTTTTTTTTATTTCTTCTTTTTTTCTTTTTTCCTCTTCTTTTCTTTTCCCTTTTTTCTTTTTTTCTTTTCCCTTTTTTCTTTTTTCTTCTTTTTTCTTTTTTCTTTTTTCCTTTTTCTTTCTTTTTTCCTTTTTTCTTTTTTCTTTTTTTTTCTTTCTTCTTTTTCCTTTTTTCTTTTTTTTTCTTTCTTTTTTCTTTTTTCTTTTTTCTTTTCTCTTTTTCTTTTTTCTTTTTTCTTTTTTCTTCTTTCTTTTTTCTTTTTTCTTTTTTTCTTTTTTCCTTTTTCTTTCTTTTTTTCCTCTTTTGTCTTTTTTCTTTTTTTTCTTTCTTCTTTCTTCTTTTTCCTTTTTTCTTTTTTCTTCTTTCTTTTTTCTTCTTTCTTTTTCCTTTTTCCTTTTTTCTTTTTTCTTTCTTCTCTTTTTCCCTTTTATTTCTTTTATTCCCTTTTTTCCTCACCTATTCCCCTCTCACTCCCTCCTCCTTCCCCCTATCCTTTCCCCTCTTTTCCTCTTCTTTTCCCTTGGGTTTTTTTTTTTAACCCTCCCCCTAATTTCCAACCCAACCCCCCCAGCTCCCCACCCCAACCTTCAGAACCCGAGATTTCCCCTCAAAACTCCCTTCCCCAACCCTTTCCTTCCCAATCTCTCCCCTTTCCCCCTCCACACCGAGCCCCGACCACCCCCCGCACCCCCCATTCCTCCTCTATCACCTTTACCATAAATCTTTACATTTTTAGCATATAATCGGACATCTGCTACACAACATGAACTACTTCATAAAAATTAAAGACAAAAAAAAACCCCAAACCCAAAACCAGAAGGGTTTTTTTTTGTTGTTCAGCCTTTCCCCCCCCCCCCTTCCCCGACGGAGTGGACACCCGGCTTTAATTTAAATATCATTTCTTGGGCAGCTTCTTCCATCACCTCTCCGAGCCATGTGGGGTTTGGGATGGGGAGGGATGTTTCTCCTGGGTGATTTGGAATTTCAAGGATTCGGGCATGGATTTCATTAGTTTGGGTTTTTTTATTATTATTATTTTTATTTTATTTTATTTTATTTTATTTTATTTTATTTTATTTTATTTTACTTTGTTCGACTTCGTTTTACTTTAGACTTCGCCTTACTCTTCACATCCCTTTCGACTTATTTTATACTTTTATTTTTATAAAAGTGTATATTTATATATATTTATATATTATACTTTTTATACTTTCCTTCCTTCTCTTTTAATTGAATTTCTTTCATTCCAATTCTTTTCATTTCTATGCATTTATTCCATTTCCCTTCTCCCCCTCCCTGCCCATTCCATTTGAACCCATTCCATTTATTTTTATTTATTTATTTTTATTTTATTTATTTTTTATAGTTTTATTTTGTTTATTTTTATTTTATTTATTTTTATTTTATTTATTTTTATTTAATTTATTTTTGTTGCATTTATTTTTATTTTATTTTTATTTTTATTTATTTATTTTAATTTTAATTTTTTTCATTCTTTTTCTTCCCCAAAAATCACCTCAACCTTTTCCAATTCCACTTCCAACCCCACATGGAAGTCCCGCGGCCCCTCCAACCCCATCCCCGAGCTCTTGGGGACCCTTCCAGGCTCCTTCACCTTGAACTTGGACTTCGACGGCTCCTTAGGACGCCGAAAATCGAGACCTGGGAATGGGTCAGGTTCACCGGGAATTCGCCTTCACCCTTTTCCAGTCTCCTTTCGCACAGAGGGGGGGTCCCCATCACCAGAAATTGGGGGATTTCGTTTTTTTTTCTGTTTTTTTTCCTCTTCTTTCCCTCCAGATTATTTTTGCCTTTTTTTTCCTTTTTTTTTCAGTTTAATTTTACCTTTTCAGCTTATTTTTCCCTTTTTTCCCCTTTCCTCCCCCCCCTTTTTCCTTTTTTTTTTTTTTCCTACTGGAAACAGCTGGAAAGGGATGGATGACCTCCCAACTCATCCCGGGGGGGGGGAAGGAATATTCCCAAAAAACTCAGCAACCCTGAGGGATCGTTTAGGATTCAGGGCGTCACAGGCAGCTGTGGGGGGATCCCGAGTGGCTCCAGTGGCGTGGGGGGAAACAGGGACAAGTGGATGAGGTCCCCTCGGAAGACCCCAATTGAGGGGGGGGGGATGCAGCCGGAGCTTCCCAACCTTCTCATAGGCACTAAATTCCTACAAAAATGTGTTTTTTTCCCTCCGCTTTTCCTCTATTTTTATTCTTTGGGATGCTGGAGGTATTTGAGGCCCCTCCCTACCTTAACTCCCCCCCCACAAGGGTTGAAGCTCCCCCCTTCCATAGTGTGTGCCCCCCTCCATACATCCCACCCTACCAGCCAGCAACCTGCCATGTTTTCTCTTTTCCTCCCCAGTTTTGTGTCAGAGCGGCCTTGGTTTATAATAGAATTCCCCCCCAAAATAATAAATTTAAAATTAAAACCCTCCCAGATCAGCCTGGACCAAAAAACCCCCCCCCAAACCCCCCCTTTCTTTGTGCCTACCCCGCATCACTGAAGGATTAAGCATCAACCCCCTCCTTCCGTGTGTGCTGAATGAGCAAAAAGCCGAAAATCAAATTATTTCGGAGTCTGGTAGGAAAAATCGAGGGGTTGGGGAGGGGGGGGGAAGGGGGGGGTTGCAGAGAATTTTTGCCTGAATAATAAAAAAAAAAATCAGGAAGGGGGGGAAGCACCTGGCAAAAAAAAAAAGAGTCAGCGAGTTCCACACGGGAAAAAGAAAAAGAAAGGGGGGGGAGGTGGGTTTTGGGCCTCCCCCTCGAAGTCTGGGGGGTGGTTGACCGCCGTTTCCCCTTGGAATATCGCGGGGGGGGGGGAGTTATTCCTGTGCCCCCCACCCCCCCCTTTATAGCGCTTAGAGCATCCTTCACCATGAAACAAGGGGGGGGGGGGCTCCTTTATGGGAAAATACTGGGGAAGGGGGGACACGCGGAGGGGGGGGGAATGGGGACACGATGGGGTGGGGGGGATATTATCAGGGGGGCGTCGGGCACAAAGAACCGCGCGTGGGGGGCTGCCCCCCCTCCCCAAATCCCAATCCCCATCCCCGACGGGGCGGGTGTGGAAGGAGCCGGGTGATGGAGGGAGGGGGGGGGAGGGAATAGAGGAGGGGGGAAGAGAAACGACACGACCCCCCCCAGCCAATGATAGTCGTGACAGAGTCACGTGGGCGGGGACACGTCGGGGAGAAAAGGGGGGGTTGGCGGGGGGGGGGGCGTGGCCGCCGTGGATTTCTTAATGGAGCGGCGGCGGCGGGGCGGCCGCGCATGCGCGTAGGGCGCCGATATGTTGGGGGGGTCGCGGGGCGGCGGGGCGCGGCGCGGAGCTTCCCCCGACGGCTGCGGCGGCCGAGGAGGAGGAGGAGGGAGAAGAGGAGGAAGAAGAAGAGGAGAAAGAGGAGGAGGTGAAAGCGGGAGCAGCTCGGCATGACATGACGGCCCCGCTCGGCCTCCCCCCGCGCTGGCCCGACGGGCTGGGTTGCCGTTGTGAGGATCCCCCCCGGGAGAAAAACCGCATGGAAGGGTTGGGACATTGCCGGGAGATGATGTCCCACGCGGGACTCGCTGTCCCCACCGCCCCACCGCCGCCCCCGCCCCAGGGAACCGCGTACGCTGAGCTGGCGGCTGCCGAACCCCCCCGGCAGTGCCCGTCGGGGGCGGCTTCCAGCGCTGCGCTGGGTTACGGGTACCCCTTCGGGGGGGGTTATTACGGCTGCAGGTTGTCCCACTCCCACGGAGTCAATTTGCAGCAGAAACCCTGCGCTTATCACCCCGGGGAGAAATACCCCGAGGCCGGCGGGCCCCTACCCGGCGAGGAGTTGCCGTCGAGGGCCAAAGAATTCGCTTTTTATCCCGGTTTTCCAAGCTCCTACCAAGCTGTTCCTGGCTATTTGGACGTGTCGGTGGTCCCAGGGCTTGGTGGTCACCCCGAACCGAGACACGAGGCTTTGCTTCCCATGGAAGGTTACCAACACTGGGCTCTTTCTAATGGCTGGGATGGGCAAATGTACTGCTCCAAAGAGCAATCCCAGTCTGCACACCTCTGGAAATCACCTTTCCCAGGTAGGATTCTTCGGGGAGGGGGGGAAAAAAAAAAAAAAGCCTTGCTCCCACCGGAGGGGTGGATGTGAGTGTGTTGCGGCTGAGTGTGCACATATATATATAATTTAAACATACAGCTAGAGCCGTGTGCGCCTGTATCTGTAATTAAAGGGAAAAGGACTGGCTCTGGAATGCCTCCTGTGAAGGGAAATTTGTACCAACATGTATGGGGAAGAAGGTGAAGCAATCATTTCTGCATCAAAATACACGCCGTGAGCTTGCTTGGAAAGTAACTTCGCCGTTTAATGCTTCGCTTTCTTCCCTCCTCCCTCTCGTTGCCTCACCTAAGCGTCTCTCCCTGCCTTTCCCTTCATTTTTTTCTCCTCCTCTTGGGGAAGACAGCTTCAAAAAGGTGGGGGGAAAATTAAGAAAACCTTCTCTAGTGGTTCAATCGAAGGAGAAGTGGCGGGGGCCGGGACAGTAAATCATATCACAATTACACACAGTTTGTAGGAATAGGTGTCAAGTGACAAATGAATCTGTTTGGAGGGAGGCAGAGGGGTAGGAGGGGGTCGGGGGGGGAGAGATCTCCGCCAGGTCAGGCAGGGATCCTGCCCGACTGACATCCGGGAAGGCAAAACTCCTCCTTGGAGCATCTTTGAGCCCAGGAAATCCCTCGTTCCCTTCTCCTACTGATCCCGACATCTCCGGCCCCCCCGAGGAGAGCGAGCTGGGGAGGATGGGGGTGATGGTGGATGCTATCTCCAGGGTCCTCACCCCAGCTGCCCCCCCAGAGTCCCAGCGATGGGTGGGGAAGGACAGAGGAGCTGAGGAGGGGTGGAAATAACCATAATAAATGCGGCGAGGAGGGGACCCCACACCTTGGATGGGGAGAAGGAACCGAACCGGTCGATGTAGTCCTTTAGGAGAAGGGGGGGACAGGGGGGGTGGGCACATCGGTTTATTTATTCTCCTTCTTCGGGACAAAGAGGGACGGAGGAACGGGCTTTCCCGGGATATTTTTTTTTTTGGGGGGGGTGGGGGGGGTGCGGATTTCACGATGTGTTGTTTGCTGCATGGTGAATGTGGTCAGCACCCACAAATCCCCCACCCCACCCCCGCCCCCAAAGCTCCTCCAGGGGCTCCCCAATTAACTCCTGTCAGCCATAATTGGGGCCGTGCTGCTTGCTCGCCTCCATCTTCCTGCTCCAGCCAGCCGGGTCACACCTTTGCGGCGAGCAGATTCCTAACCCAGGTCACCCCCCCCCCTCCACACACCCCCTAGGAAGGAGCTGGAGCTGCTCGAAAGACTGAGGGGAGTTTTTCCCCCCTATAACGACAACATAGGGGTGAAGATGCTCCCCCCATCCCTGCTGAACCCACTCCCAGTCGCCCCTTTGCAAAGCACAAATGCACAAATCTCAGCTCTCCCTCTCCACACTGGAGGGGGGGCCGCGTTTGTCGTTTGTGGTCCCCCCCCCCAGCCACACTGTCCCAAAAAACCCCAGGGGTTTTTTTGGGGCTGCAAAGGATGCAAGGGATGGGGATGCACTTGTCTCTGCACCGGGGCTCAGTGCGCATCTGCGGTGGATCCCCCGAGAAGATTCGCTGTTGGGGGGAGGAAAAAAAATGTGTGTGTGTGTGTAATAATGCAGGAAAGAGGGAAGAAGCTCTAGATCTTTCCCCCAAATCCTCCCGTTTGGAAGGTGCCTTTGATTTATCCGCGCACACGAGTCTGCGGCTTGACTTGCTGCTGCTTGGTGATCGGCACGGCCGGTGTCGCCAAGAAAAACAGGCTTTCCCCACGTGAATTCTGAGTAGGATGTTATTATTACTATTATTATAGCCTTATTCCCCTCGCTGGATGCTATTTCTGCCCGCCTTGTCCTTTCCCCTCCCCTCCAGCCCTTCCCTTTCTCTTCTCCCGCATTCCTCCACTCTTTATCCTCCTTTTTTTTCCCTCTTCCTTTCTCTCCCCGAAATGCAGAAATCCCACCCCAACCCCCGCGTTGCAGCAAACCCTTCCTCTTCCCCTTTGCCTTATGTTTTGTTTGGTTGATGGTTGGGTTTTGTTTCTTTTTTTTTCCTTTTTTTTCCTTTTTTTTTTTTTTTTTTTCATCCAGACGTTGTCCCCTTACAACCCGAGGTCAGTAGTTACCGGCGAGGACGTAAAAAACGAGTCCCTTACACCAAAATCCAACTGAAGGAGTTGGAAAAGGAGTACGCGGCCAGCAAATTCATCACCAAAGAGAAGAGGAGGAGGATTTCGGCCACCACCAACTTGTCCGAACGTCAAGTGACAATCTGGTTCCAGAACCGGAGGGTGAAGGAGAAGAAGGTGGTGAGCAAATCCAAGACAGCGCATCTCCACCCCACCTGACAGAGGGTGACTTCGGAGAGGGGGGGGAGCAAAGAAAGAAAGGAAAGCGAGACCTGTCAATATTTATCTGGTAGTTTGTATGATAATGTCATCGGGATTCTGCTGATTCCAAGATCGCTATTTAAAAAACAAAACAAAACAAAAAATATTAAAAAAATTGACATTCAAAATGCATCCCGCCCCCCACCTAAAAAAAAAAAAAAATCACCGACTGCTCTTTGATTTATCCCTCTGACTGTGAAAAGCCCCAGGTTTGCTCGGAGAAATCCACCGCTAAGGTTCAACTGTGTATATTTTTCAAAGGAAATAATAATAATTAATAATAATAATAATAATAAGCTAAGAGTGTAGTCACGTTAAAGGAGAAATGAACTCTTGAATGTCGCCCTGTAACGCTGTATAGTCCCACATCCCCCCCCCCAATCCCCCCACCTCGCTGGGCTTTCATATCTCGGGCCATTTCACCCCATGATGTCTAAATGTCTGGAGAACCCACAGCAACGCTCCACCAGCTCCGTGTTTGCACCGAAAATCAGAAATAAAGGAAGAAAAAGGGTGGCGAGGGAACCCAGATGTCATTGAAACCCCCCCCACCACCACTGATGGAAGTTGAAGTGCTGGAGGGGACTATTTTGGGGGCGTCCTAACGAGGGTTTCTCTATCCCTGCCATAAAACTGGGATGTCTGTTCACCGCTGACAAGATGGAAAATGCACAATATTGTCCTTGGGGTCGTTTCTTTATTTTTTTTTTCCTCCCCCCCCTCTTTAAACCGCCTGATTCTCAACGGTGTTCTTCGGAGACGTAAAAGCATCTTTTTTCTAAAAAAAAATAATTGAAAAAACAAAAAAAAAATGTCTTGTATATGTATATAATATCGTGGTGTCCAGATGGTATGTACCGACTGCAGATGACATTTCTTAAAAATAATAAATATCTTTTGTTGTTGTTGTTGGTTTGCCTTGAGGAGAGGCTGTTTGTGCACCTCTTTGTAGCCCTGTGCCTCTCCCACCCCTTCCCCAACCACCTCCAACCTCCCCACCACTTAAACACAACCCTGGAGGGAACCTCCCCAGAGAAAAGATGGGGTTTAAAATAAATATATATAATAATAGCGGGGAAATCCGTCAAATTTGGGTAGAAACTGGCTGAAAAAGGGGCATGCGAGGGGCAGCTGGAGGGGTTGTTTGGGGGGTGGAGGAGTTAAAAAAGGTAAAATAAATAGAGCCAGCTGAGAGCTTTTTAAATTTATAGCTTTTTAAATATAAATATATAGATATATTTATATATTTATATATATAAAATATATATTTATATATATAAAATATATATTATATATAAATATATAGAGATATATATCATATATATACTATATATATATTTACATATATAAATATATAAATATTTATATAAATAGAAATTAAAATTTCTTTAAATTTAGATCTTATTTACCAAAATTGAGTTTGATTATTTAATTTTTTTTTTTTTTTTTTTTTTTTGGCCCTGATGTTCTCCTCTCCCCGCAATTACCCCGAGGTGAAAACGCGATGACTTCCCTGAGACGCTTTTAATCTCTTCCCATCTCCCTCCCAAAGGATGCGTTTCGCTAAACCTGTTTGACTCCAACCCCGGCCCCAGATCCAAATCTCCCAACCTGCTCTCTCCAAACAGCACCGCGGCTTTCCCGGCTCCGCACCCGCGGAACTTCCACGGCCTCATGCGAGCCGGTGCAGCTATAGAAATAGGAGAGAGGAAATTGTATCCATGGTTCCAATCTACCTTAATAAGTGCTCGATTTAATCACCTCGTTAAATGCTCAAAAAGGGGAGGGGGAGAAAACGCTTTTAAAGGGATGAAACCTAAAATAATATTATTGCGGGTTAAATAAGGGGAAGAAGAGAAGGGGGAGAGAGAGCACACAAGCTATATGGGGAAAAAAAAAACCCAAAAATTAGCAATAGCGTGCACAGAAATGCTCCTAGACACCCTAAGGGGCCAAGCTGGTTTGCAGAAGTGTGTAAATAAATAGAATTTATGCAAGGGTATATGATGGCATGTGTGTATACCCGCTTCTTTTTATGGTCTGGGCGTCGGTGTCTGGATGTGTATAATTATATTTCACGTATTCTGGTGTTACGTGGATGTGTGCGGGGCTTGAGGGTGTGGGGGTAATTTAACTAAATTTAACTAATTTCTCTAAAGCCGGGTGTCAAGGTGCTCTGTCTAGAAGTCTGTCACATAGAACACACAGCGCCTGCAATATATATTAATATATATATGCAAATTTATGCCTATAGATGCAAACGCAGCCCTCTGAGTTATGGTATGAGGTGATGGCTGTTGTCTACATCTAGGTTTATATATGGATATGTAAATACACGGACGAACAGCTCGATAAAGAGGTCTCCAGGATAGATCTATAGGGTGTGGAGGCATAGATATCTCCGCGGGTTCAACGCGGTGGCGGATCCCACCACCAGGCATGCCAAGGACCCCCCATGGGTTTAAAGGCTGCCCCAAATCTGCGGGAAAATGGGGTGCGGGATCCCAGGGATGGGGGGAGTTTGGGGGAGGGGGTTGGTCCTCTCATCCCTCATCCTTTTGGGGGGGCTCCGGAATTCCCTGCCCCTCGGTCTCTGTGTGCCGAGAAACGGTGGAGCTGAGGGCAATTTTGGGGACAATTCCTCGTGTTGGGAAGAAATTTAAAGTTTATTATTTGCGTTTTGACTTTTTTTTTTTAATTTTAATTTTGGGGAAGATGGTCCGCTAGGAAATCTCGCAGTCCGTCCCCCCCAAGAAACCCCAAGATGGTCGTGGTATTAAATCCTTGGTTCAAAACCTGCTCTAAGCCGGCAGGATGTGTGGTTTGTGTGTTAAAAAAAAATCAAAAAACAAAAAACAAAAACTTTTAAAGAAAAAGAAAAAGAAAGAAAGGAAGAAGGAAAGAAAAAGAGAAAGAAAAAAGGAAAAGAGAAAGAAAAAAGGAAAAGAGAAAGAAAAAAGGAAAATATTGCTGTGTGTGCAGAGCCTGCAACGCCTGAGAGCAACTCCAGACAAGCCCAAATCCGACACCCCGACAGCGAGTGTGTTCCTCCCCGTGGCTCTGTTCTTCCTCATTGTGCCTGAATTTCACCAGTTTTGAGGAAAAAAAAAATAAATTGATGAAAGTGAAGTTATTGAGAGAGTGTTATTGCAGGCAAGGAGGAGAGAGGGAGAAATAAATTGAATTTTTTAGGGATGTGGGGAATTGAGGCCAAGTTCTTCCCGGAGTTTCCAGTTCTGGAAGTTTTTCTCGGTTTAGTTCAGTTGGGTGGTGTTGGTGTCTCGGTTTCTCTTTTGCGTGGAAGGAATTAAAAAAAGGGGGAAAAAATTCTAAAAATCGACAAATAGGAAAAAAAAAAAAAAAAAAAAAGAAATCGCAAAACCAGAGGAGAAACAAGAAATTAATTAACTGAGTTTCAGGGCACCGAGGGGCTTTGCTGGTAGATATCGTAGAACCCACCACTCCGGCCTCTCTTTCTCCCACTTTTCCCACGATATTTGAAAATATCCTGATTTTTCCTGTGCCTCTCCAGCCCTTCATCCTTTCCAGCAGCCGGGAAGACGCAGGGATGCTGAGGGACTTGAGGAGGGGGATGGAGACCCCAAGGAAAGGGGGGTTCATCCCCACTAAAGTGGAGCTGAGTCTCCCCACCTCCGGTTTGGCTTGGAATGGGGTGATCCGGATGGACAAACCTACAGCTTCCCCTCCGCGCTCACCCGCGGACACCGGGTTCGCGCTTTAAATCCGGAATTTGGTGGGGAAAAAAAAAAAAAAAAAAAGAGTTTTCGGGGTGGGGGGATAAAATTAACACCTGCACTTCAATTTTTTTTTTTTTTCGCCTAAAATCTTCCTGCCGGTCCCAGAAACGGCCGCTTCAGGTTGCTTTTTCTTTTCTTTTCTTTTCTTTTCTTTTCTTTTCTTTTCTTTTCTTTTCTTTTCTTTTCTTTTCTTTTCTTTTCTTTTCTTTTCTTTTCTTTTCTTTCTTTCTTTCTTTCTTTCCTTTTCTTTCTTTCCTTTCCTTTCCTTTCCTTTCCTTTCCTTTCCTTTCCTTTCCTTTCCTTTCCTTTCCTTTCCTTTCCTTTCCTTTCCTTTCCTTTCCTTTCCTTTCCTTTCCTTTCCTTTCCTTTCCTTTCCTTTCCTTTCCTTTCCTTTCCTTTCCTTTCCTTTCCTTTCCTTTCCTTTCCTTTCCTTTCCTTTCCTTTCCTTTCCTTTCCTTTCCTTTCCTTTCCTTTCCTTTCCTTTCCTTTCCTTTCCTTTCCTTTCCTTTCTTTTTTCTCCTTTCCTTTCCTTTTCTTTTTTCCAGAAGGGCAAAATCTCCCCTACAACTCCAAGTCCTTTGGCCATCCTCTTCCACGAGTGTCGGAGGAGCCGCTTGCCTGGAGGAGAAGAGATTTAATTCAAAAATTGCCCTCACAGCTTTGTTATTTCCCTGCTGAAGTTCCGCGGGCGCGGAAGCTGAGATCCCCAGCTAGAAACACAAAAATCAACTAATTTCTAATTTTTTTTTTTATATCTATGTGTGTGTCCACTTATTTCTTCACACTCCCGCGGACTGAGCATCTCTTGCTTCTCTTTTCCTCGTTTTTTTATCCATGGAGGATCCCGGAGCTCCGGGGGTGTCGGGTCAGCAGGCCGTGACGTCACTCCTGTATTACCCTTGACCGTGACGTTGTTTGACCTTGACATCACCAGCTGCGGGGATAATAAGCGAGGGGACCCTCACCCTTGATCTTCTCCTCCCCAGCCAGCCCCGAGCAGCTCCTGCTCCTGTTTACAGATAAACAAGGTGTTATTTGAAGTCTAGACAGACGGGCTAATGGCCAACAATAAAGCCCTGAAAAGGAAGTTGCCCAAGTTTAGCCTTTTCTTTCCTTTGTATCCAGGACTTTGAATAACTTCCCAACCGCAGCCTTTATGGTAAAATCCTGGACAAGGGATTTCCTCGGCTTTTTTTCTTTTTTTCTTTTTTGTTCCTGCCATTTTCTCTTTTTTTCCTCTTTCTTTTTAAAAGTTTTGTTTTATTTTCAATTTCATTTTCCTCTTATAATTTATCTTTCTTTCTTTCTCTCTTTCTTTCTTTCTCTCTTTCTTTCTCTCTTTCTTTCTTTCTTTCTTTCTTTCTTTCTTTCTTTCTTTCTTTCTTTCTTTCTTTCTTTCTTTTTTTCTTTCTTTCTTTCTTTCTTTCTTTCTTTCTTTCTTTCTTTCTTTCTTTCTTTCTTTCTTTCTTTCTTTCTTTCTTTCTTTCTTTCTTTCTCTTTCCTTCTTTCCTTCTTTCCTTCTCTTTCTTTCTCTTTCTTTTCCTTTCTTTCTTTCTTCATTTTCCCCCCTTTCTTTTATTTCCCTTTCCTATCCTTTCCTTTTCTTTCCTCTTCTATTTTTCTTTCATTTTTTTTTATCTCTCTCGCAAGAGCACCTATAACTTTTTTTTTTTTTTTTCTCTCTAAGGCCTTATTTTTTTTAAGACAAACTTCCCAATCCGGCGGGGAAATTCTGCTCTCCCAACCCTGTGCTCAGCGCAGAGGTGAGTATAACTTTTGCTGGTTAACTTTCTATTTGTTATGGAAGAGCCTCGCCCTAAAAAATATATATTTATAAATAAATAAATCTGTGGGTTGTTGGGTTTTTTTATTTTTTATGAGCAGCAAAAAGAAGATCCTCCTAAAGGCTTTGCCAAGAAATTCTTTTATTTTGGGACACCGACAGCCAGCACGGTGCTGTGTCCACACATCCCACAGCCTCCTCTGCTTTGCCTACGTGGTTCAGCCCATTCTGGGGAAAAAACCTGGTGCTTTGGGGTATTTAAGGATTAATTCCAGCAAAATGTCTTGTCTCCTGTCGCCTCCACTCCGGGGCCAAGCTGCTGCCTGGCAGGGAGCTCAGCTGGCTCAGCCCCCACTTGGCCCAGCCGTGGCTTTAATAAACTCCCTTTCCTCCCCACCACTTTCTCTTCCTTTACAAGGAACATTAAATAAAGTGAGATCACGCTTTGCAGGCTCTCCAAATGCGATTTGATCGAGACTCGTGAATTCTAGACCATTAACTGGTTTGTTGTTACAGTTGTTGTTGTTGTTGTTGGGGGGGGGGGTTCAGCACTTCGAGGGAATTACAGTACGAGTCGCCAACTTCTCACCCCAAAACAGAGCTGGAGGACGAAAGCAAAACTCCCCTCAAAGTTGGGGGACTGAACCTTTGCCTTACAAAAGCTGCAGGCATCAGCTTACATCCACCTAATAGGAGGAGAAGATCCTCTGCTGGCAAAGCTAGGGGAAGAAAAAAAAAAATAATGATATTCCAGGCATTTAACTATTCCCTACACCGAGCCTGGGACTGCCTTGCTTAAAACTGGAAGCTGCCCCAGATGATTTGTACATGGGATGAGCTGAAGTGTCGTGGACATTTTTATTTCCCACTTTTCCGCGTTAATATTTCTCTCTTTTATTTATTTTTTCCCCTCCCAGCTCCTACGTCTCCCATTTTACTGCCCTCTTATATAGATATCGAAGGTGTCTCTTACACTTAGCCAGCCACAAGGTACCTCCAGACATGGATATTCCACATCAGGAAAAAGGACCCGAGGCAGGTTTCAGTGATATATAGCTACCCCGAAAGAACAGTTCTGTGGGCTTCCCAAAGCCTGTCTATATTTTATTCCCCGTGTCATGTATCTATATATTTATTCTAAATACTTCCTTTCGGAGCCTGGCAGCCAACTTCTTGTTGGAGCCACCACAACTCCTTACAACTCCCTCCCAATTTGGGGTGAAATTCGGCTGGGTAGAAAAGCTGAGCCATGGCTGGGATCTGTTTTTCTCAACCTCCAGACCTTTTAATTTTGGCTTTTTTGGCCCCTTTTTATCCCGGCAGAAGGATCCAAAAGGTTGTGGAGTATTTTTGCCCACTCGAGGGTTGAATTTCGTGGTCTTTCCTTGGAGAAAACGGAAAGATAAATGGTTGGCCGGGGTGATTTTTATTGATTTGATTTGATTTGGGATTTCTTGGAGAGACAAGGATGGAAGGGTTGGGGGAGAAAGAGTCGAGCCGAGCGCAGCCCCGCGGGAAGATGAGATGCGGGAGGAAGGGAAGGCGAAATTTTCTTTCTAAAAGAGGGGTTGCAAAAGCAGAGGAAGGGGGATAAGTTCTTCCCTGAAAAAAGGAGGGAGAGGAAACGGGCAAAGCACAAAAAGTCAGTCTCAAACTTGGGGTTGTTGTTTTCCCCGTGCAGGGAGTGATGCTCACCCGAGACAGTCATTAGCATAAGATGTCGATCCTATTTCCTACACTAGACAGTGACCTTGAACCGAGACGTTGCTATCCTGCTTTTCCAGCGCCTTTTTCTTTCCTTTTTTTTTTTTTCTTTACTGGGACCCCGTTTTTTTTCCGGGCTCCCATGAGCACGGAGCTTCTCCCGGAGCTTATTCCCCAAAGCTGCTTGTGGAGGTGGGAAAAAAAAAAAAAGAAACCGGTCCTCTGGGAATATTATTTTAAAAAATTAATTTAATCGCCTTTCCACCTGAAAAAATGGAATTCCTGCAAATGGGGGCAAAGCTGGAGATTTTAGTTATTTTTCTGGGCTGGGCAAATTATTATTATTTTGGGGAGGGGGAAAGGAACAGCACAGGGGCAGAAAAAGAGGAGTTGCTTAGAGAAATTAGGTAGAAATGAGGATGTATTTTTGGGAAAGCCGGCTCTCGGGGTGGGTTATCCAGGGAAGAGATTTCCAGTGCCTTAAGCAAAAGGACTCGGCTCAGCCTTTTGTTTTTTAAGCACCGCTCAGCCTGAGCTGAGCATTAGAAATGCCCAAGCGCTCAACCTGAACTGGGAAATGGGGTTTGAAGGGGGAAAACACCAACACCAACACCAACAAAATCCCTGGGGAAACGCAGGAGCTTTGCTGAAGGCTCCTTAGGATTTCTTTCCCTCCTTTCCTTGGACCTGCTGCCTCTGGAGGAGCAGAGCTGAGCTGGGAAGCTCTCTTCAAGGCCCCCAAGAGCAGGGAGCTCCTCTCCACGCTGTTCAAGGCTTAATATATTTCTGAGCACGGCTGTAGCATCTCCCAGCTCTTAAAAAAAAGAAAAAAAAAAAAAAAAGAGGGAACTGGGGGTGATTTTCTCCCTCTCCCTTGCTGCAGTGCTCATGGCGTAGCTTGTGCTTCACTTTCTCCCCCCTGTTAGCCCTGAAGCTGCTTCCCAAATGTTTTATTTGGGGTAAACGTGGATTTTTATGAATTTTAATTTTTTTCCACCCATTAAAGAAAAAAATAAATCAAATTGTATCAAAAGGAAAAGATCCAAACACTCCTCCGGAGCAAAAATATTTTATCCCAGGTCTGGTGGAGAACAAAGGCGAGCAGCAGCCAGGCTGGGGAATTTTGCAAAGGGAAAAAAAAAAAAAAAAAACAAGGTAGAGGAAGGGTTTTCTTTAAAAAAAAACAGCAAACAAAGCCAGTTCAGATGGCAACCTCCGGGGATCACGTGCTCATTTTTATATAAACTATTCCTCCCCACGCTTTGCCCGGCGTTGGGAGCTCTTCTTGAGCAGCGAGAAGACACTCTGGAGAAATCGAGAGCAGCTTTTTCCGCTTGTACCTGCAGGGAAAAAAAATTCCTTGGCAAGGTTAAAAAAAAAAAAAAAAAAGAAAAGAAAAAAGAGAGAAGGAAAAGAAAAAAAAAAAAAAAGTGGTAAACTTTCATACCCGCAAAATATTTCTAGTTCACCGTATTTCTTCCTTTGCAGCGTGTAGGAAGGTACGAAAGTATCTCTGCAAGGTATGTATGGAGATGGATAGATGTGGCAGGGAGAAAAAAGGGATGGGAAATACGGAAAATAGGTTTTCCATCTTCAGGAGCTGTCCATGGAAGGCTAAAAAAACCCTAAAGGATTTTTTTTTTTTTTTTCTCCTTAGCACCTGATTTTTCTTGCAGGGCTGGGAGGGGAGGGGAGCTGAAGCCCCAAGGATTCGATGCTTGAGAAAGCTGAAAATATTGGAAAGGCAGCAGCTGGGGAGGTGAGGCTGAACCCTGTGCATAGCTCTGTTCAGCCTCCGCGGAGCGCCTCCGCCCCCGCGCAGCGGTTTTACCTCTACAGGAATATTTACGGTACTTTGCAGAGTCAACCTGGCAAGGGGAGCGCTTGGGAGTTGCTTAAGGCAGGGGAGGAATGCAAAGCAATGCAAAAATCCAGCAAACGGGGGTGGGCATTTCGGTTTCTTTAAAAAAAAAAAAAAAAGAGAGAGAGAGAGAGAAAAAAAATACAGGAAAAAAAAAAATCTAACATAAACCACCCTCAAATGGCCTCGCGTGTTCCGGGTTTCCACACAATGCACCTTTCCCGGTGTCTTTTTCTTTTTTCTTTGCCCAACGTGTTTATTTTACACTGCGAGGAGCCGCTAGTGATTGATTTTTCTTTTTTCCCGTCCCTTGTACCCCTTTGCAGCAGCTCTTTTCAGTCTCCCCAGGAGAAGCCGATGGGTGGGAGGACAGGAGAGCTCTGTAGTGGTACGAGGACAGAATACATTGCTAGAAGGTGCCGAGGAAACCAGGTCCGTGGGTGTGTTTTACCTCTGCTTCCAGGGGTGGGGACCAAAGAAATGGGGTGGTGGTGGTGGGGGGAGGATTGTAATTCTTCTTCCTTCCCAGAAACGATGAGGAAAAAAAAGAAATAAAAAAATTAATATTTGAATTTTATACCTGTGTGCGCGCCTTGGTGCAGATGGAATATATACCGGGTAAATTAAGGTTAGATATAGTCGTGTTCTTCTGGCTGCTTTATTCGACACAGATCATAAATAAAAGCGATTGAGAAGCATTTTTAAAAAAAAAAAAAAATCTTCTACCCTTAGGAAGAGGCTGCACTTCCCCAGCCCACGACAAAGCCACCTCGTCCTGGAGGAGGGTGGGACAGAAAAATGATAATAATAATAATAATAATAAATGGTTTAAAAGGAGTAGAAAAGGTCGCAAACAACCTCCCAACTCTCCCATCCCACCACGCGTAAATATGAGCCTGTTGCGGGCACCATCATTCGTCTCCTTAAAAAGCCCGTAAACTTTATATGACACAATATCTAATAGTAATTTATTGGGGAGATACTGTAAATTCCAACTGTTTTAGTTAATAATGGAGTTAATTAATGAGAAGCGGCCTCCATTTGGCAGCTGCTGGAGGGCCCCGAAGTGCGGCCCGGGGAGGAGCTCGAAGCGGTTTTGGGGGCAAACCCATGGATTTATTTGGGGCGAAATATGTCATTTTAAGTCTCTTCGCCGTTCTCAAGCCAGCGCTGGGAGACGTTGCTTTTCCTTTTTATTTTTTTTTTCCCTTTTCTCTCTCTCTCTCTCTCTTTTTTTTTTTAATAAAACGCTTTATGGGATTTATTATTATTATTTTATGATGGAGGGGGTGAAGAAGGCCGAGGAAAGGGGTGGGGGGGGGTGAGAGAAAAGGCGTAAAAAAGGCGGAACTTGCTGTTGTGTTTTGTCTCGGCTGCCAAGGGAGGGGAGCCCCCCCCCCATCCCCATCCCCTCCTCCCTCCCAGCGCAATTTGGGGCTCACGTGACCCCCCCGGACCAATGGGGCCGAGCCGTCGGTTTAACTATGTTTAATGTCAGATAGCAGTAAAGTAGAAGCTTTCGGTCAGGCCCGCGGAAATGGGCGAGCACAACCTTCTTAATCCCGGCTTTGTGGGACCTCTGGTGAACATCCACACGGGAGACACCTTCTACTTCCCAAATTTCCGTGCCTCTGGAGGGCAACTGCCCGGTTTACCATCCCTCTCTTATCCCCGACGGGAAAACGTCTGTTCCCTGCCTTGGGCATCCTCGGAACCCTGCAACGGGTACCCTCAACCTTACCTGAGCAGCCCCGTCTCCATTAACCCTTCTTTCGGTCGAGCTTGCGAGCTCGCCCGGGTGGAGGAAAGCAAATGTTATTACCGGGAAACCTGCACCGAACCCAGCGGGCTCAAGAGAGAGGAGAGGGGAAGGGACAGTGCTTTGCTGCCCCTCGAATCCAGCCTCCCCAATGGCATGGGGGGCAATTTCAGCAAATATGACTATCCGAGCAGCGAGGCGGTGCCCCACGACCCTCCGTCCTGCCAGTCCTTGGAGTCAGACTCCAGCTCTTCTTTGCTCAATGAAGGGAATAAAGGGACGAGCGGAGAAGCTGGGGGCTTGGTGTCCCCCCTGAATCAAGGCAGCACTTTAGGCAACGGTGGTAAGACCCGGGAAATCATTCTGGAGGGCACGGAAGGGGTTGCCTTGGGGATGGATGGATGGAAATGGTGGGTTTGGAGGAGATGGGGAGGGGGTTGTTTGGAAACTTGCTGGCTCGGGGGTCCGTTCGTGGTGGAATTGCTGGGCTGAGGGATGGGGAGCGGCGTGTCTATGTGTGCTGAGACCACTAGGGGTAGCACCGAAATCCCTAATGTTTTATTAGGTGGTGCTTCTTTTAAAAGAAAAGGCTATAAACATGTAAATATCCCATAAAAAAAAAAAAAAAAAAGGACAGAGGGAGAGTGATTCAGAGCAGGGCAGTAGCTACGCATCCCTGCGCGGAGCGGAAAGGCTGGCGGAGTATCCAGGAGCTTTTTTGGGGACATCGTAGAGGTGTGTCTGTCCAAGGGAAAGGGCGGGGGGAGAAGGGGGATGCTTTAAAAAACCCAAACCCCACCGCTTTCAAAGTTGGCATGGGGGTGAGGGGGAGTTTTCTCCCTGTCAAAGCATCCTGAGCGGCCGCGGAGCCCCTCCCGAGGGGCTGGTGGGGTGTGTGTGTTTGTCCTCAGGTTTGTCGCTCGTTCCCTGGCTTGTCTTTTGCTCCGTGACCCGGTTATAACGCTCCTCACCTTTCCCTTCTTCTCCGTCTTGTGCCCGCCCCACGCGTCCCCTTGGCCCTGGGGTATCCCCTAAGCACCCCCAGCCAGGACAAAGGGTGAGCCCGGGGGGACAGCGAGGTGCAGGAAAGGGTGATGGAGGTGTCCCTTTTTTTTTTTTTTTTTCCTTTTTTTCTTTTTTTTTTTTCCTTCCTTTTCCCCCAAATAAGGGGTTTATGGTTTGGTTTGTTGTTTTTTTTTCCTTGCCAAGTGCTCAACTTTCGCTCCCCTCCCTTACCAGGTGCTCCTTGGTACCCGATGCACACACGGTCCCGGAAAAAACGAAAACCCTATTCCAAGCTGCAGCTGGCAGAGCTGGAGGGAGAGTTTATGGTCAATGAATTCATTACTCGCCAAAGAAGGAGGGAGCTCTCAGACCGATTAAACCTGAGTGACCAGCAGGTGAAGATCTGGTTCCAGAACCGGCGTATGAAAAAGAAAAGACTCCTCCTGAGAGAGCAAGCCCTTTCTTTCTTTTAAAGTTTGAAAAGCGTCCGTGTCGGGTATTAGAGAAAAAAAAAAAAAAAAAAAAAAGAAAAAAAAAAGAAAAACCAAACCCAAACAAACAAAAAAACCCAACAAAACCCAACCCAAACGCAAACAAACCCACACAGACTGTCTAGCTTTCACCCGAGCTCCCGGGACTGATCACTCTTAATCCCCCCACCCCTCCCTATTCAGAAACCAATGAATAAAGAAATAATATTCATAAATAACCATTTTCCCTTAAAATATGAAGCCCGACAGCGAGGGAAAAAAACAAAAAAAAATTTAAATAATACATCTTCTCTGCTGGGACCGCGGGGAAACAGAAGGCTTCCAGAGATGCTCGTCGGGCTGAAGGAGTGGTTTTGAGTGCGATTTTATCCTCATTTCCTTTGCCGGCAGCACAGGTAGGGATTTCGTGCACCGCCGGGCACCGTCGGGGCCGTCGGGGGCCGAAGGTCCCACTCCCCCCTCATCCCATCCCATCCCATCCCATCCCATCCCATCCCATCCCATCCCATCCCATCCTATCCTACCCCCATCCCCGGCCCGGCTTGGTTTGGAGGCGAAACGGGGGCTGAGGGTGGGAGTTGGACCCTCTCCTTTGGTGCCAAGGGGGGTGTAAGGCTGGTTTGGTGTTTAGGGGGAAATAAGGAGGGGGGAAATGAGCGAAAATAAAGGAATAAGGGTGGGAAAATGGATAGGGAAGGAGATAGGGGAGGTTGTCCTACAGGATCGGCCTCGCATCCTTCTGGAAGATGCACCCAGGATGTGCTTTTCTCAGCCTAAAATGAGGGTTTGGGGCTCATCGGTATCTCTGGGCTGAATCAGGAGGTGGAGGAAGAGGCGGGAGACAAAGACTGTGTATATATCCGCTGTATATGGTATATATCTATATAATATATGAGGTCTGTGTATCGCGATATGTCCCTCTAGGCTTCGGTGCAGGCGGTGAGCTTGTTCTCAACGCCAGAATATCACAAGGAGAAAGAAAACGCGCACCCCCCCCCCCTAAAAAGCGCTCCGAGGGAAGAATAATATGATTTTTCTTCCACAACTGAGCCTTTTCTTTGCTCCCCTTTCTTTTCGCCCCTCTTTGAGTTAATGGCATTTCTCCTCACTACTCCCGGTTTATCTTCTTCATCTTAAAAAAAAGAAAAAGAAAACAAAAGAGAAAAAAAAGGGACACATTTGCAGCAGCTCTGCTGACGGAATATGCTGCTTTGCTGTGGTTATTGACGTCAAGTTCGGAAAACAAGGGGAGAAAATCCTTTTTTTGTGTTGTTTTTTTGGGGGTTTTTTGACCCTCTGGTGCTAACAGCCTGTTGGAGTCTGAGCGAGTCTCATCTCTCCCTCCCTGGGATAACTCGGATGATGCTCTTGGTCGCCTGGGTGTTATTTTCTTCATTTTAAAATAGGAGATTGGGGGGTTTTTAAAAGGAAATCGATCTCATTCCACTCCTTCCCCAGCCTCCCATCAGGTTTAAAACTGCAGATTTCCAGCAAGATGCTTTATTTCCCTCCTTAATATCTTGTTCTAGCTGCGAAGAGGCACCCGCTCCCACTTTTAAGGAAATATTTCGTGGGTTTTTGGCCTTTTTTTTTTTTAATTGGGGGGTTGCTGGTGAGGATTTTTGGGCTTCCTAAAACCACGTCTGTTTTTTTTCCCTTTCCGAGCAATAGAGAGGGGCCTGGTGGGATGCGAAGCGTTTTCTTTGTGCGTGTACTGGGATTTCCTGGAGGGAAAAAAAAAAAAACAAACCACCCAAAAATCGTGATTCCTTGTCAGCTCTGTGCTCAAGGCACTTTCAGATGGGGAGGAAGCGAGGAGGGGATGGGGCATATGGGTCAGCATCATGTTGAGGGTGCTGGGGAGCTTTGCTCGCCTGGAAAATCATTAAAAGGAGGGGAAAAAATAGGAATTTTGAATTTAGGGGGAAGGGGGAGACGGGCGGAGGGGCTGCAGCCGCTGCTTTGCCGAGTCGCGCTCTGCTCCATTCGTTTTATATCGGAGGGGGGATTAATTTTATGGGAAAGCAGCGTTTTCTGGGAAGTCTGGATGCTCACCACGTGCTCCCGCTTCCCCGCGTTCACGGTCATGACCAGCAGCAGCGCCGAGGAATGCTTTTATTTACGAGCTGCAAAGGATGGAGCCTTAAAAAAAAAAAAAAAAAGGAAAAAAAAAAAGAAAATAATCCCTCCCTGGGCTGAAAGGAGCCTTCTCCTGCAGCTTTAATCGTGCAGGACCTTCCTCCCTTCATCCCCATCCATTCCACGGCTGCTTCTCCTTTTTTTTATTTTTAATTTTTTTTTTTTTTCTTAAAAAAAAGATAATTTTCAACCCAGGAAAGGTCACAGCTTTATTCCTTTTTTTTTTTTTTTTTTTTTGAGGGGGGAGGGGGGAGCTGCAAAGAAATCCACCCCTCCTCCCCATCATCTCCTCCTTCACTGCTGGTTTTTGGGCCAGGTTCCCCTTTTCGCCACCCCACACCAAAAGAGCCGCCGCGGAGGATGTATCGTCTGTCGCGATGTTGTGCAATAAAGCCCAGGATGTGTTAAAACACACAAGACATCGAGATAGATCTCGAGATGCTCCAGCTCAACCATGTGCAATTAAGAGAGGAAGGAGGTGGGGAGGAATGCAATGTCTTGGGGAGATTTTGGGGGGGGTTGGGGGGTGGGGAGAGGTTGTAGGGGGAGATTTTTGGGGGTCTTTGGGTGCTTCCATTTTGGGGGTCTTTGGGTGCTTCCAGAGCACCCTGTGGCTGTGTCGTGGGGCTGAGCTGCCTCTGCAGAGGGTGACTTGGGGACCTGGGGTGTGTGTGTCTAATTCCAAGGGGGGGGGGAAAAACAATAATAAAAAAAAAAGGACCAAATCCTGCTAAATTTGGGTGAACTGAACCCCCCCCTCTCTCCCCCCAAACCTCACCCTGCGGTGAGGAAGAGGTGAGGAGGGAGGATGAGGATGGTGGAAAGGAGGGGGAGTTACAGTGCGATGGCAGGAATCCTGTGTTGGATTTCAACGCCACGGACCCCAAAAAGCAATCAATCCTTTGGGTTACTCTTCACCCACCGAAACGCACTCGAAAACCCTGAAAAAAAAAAAGAAAAAAAAAAAGAAACCAACCCCAAGACAAAAGCCAAGACACCAGCAGCAACCCCTTGAGAAAACACCGAAGAAAAAGAAAATAAAAATGACAATATATGCAATATTCTCTTCCAGATTGCTTTAAAAAAAATCAAGGCGGCTTGGTGGGGGTTTCTGTTCGTCCTGTGTTTGTTCTCCGTGTCGGTGCTATGGTTTTTTCTGCTTGTACCCGCTTAGTTTTAGGCTCCCGCGGTTGTTAATCTGCATCCTTCGCCGTAGGATTTCTCTGTAATGTTTCTTACCTCCAGCTATTCTATGTAGAGTCGATGCAAATGTCTGGTCTAGCACGTTCCGGCTTTCTAGAGTCATGTAAAAAGTTGCTTCATAATAATAATAATAATAATAATAATAACAATAATAAATAAAAAGAATGTATTATGATGTGATCTCTTGATAATAAATAAAATTGCCCAAACATCCACGTGGTGATTTATTCTTTGCTATTTAAATTTAGGATTCAGTCAATAAAAGAGTAGCAAAAAAAAAAAAAAAAAAATATATATATATTGGTCAGCTTTGCCTTGTGTGGCTTGTAGATCATCTTGGGGTTTAGGAAATAAATAATAATAATAATGAATGTGTAAAAGGCGTTGTAAAATGAGAGAAATATCGCTCTAAATATAATTAGAAAAATCCTGGGGAAAACAAGAAATTTCATCTTCAAATCAAGGGTTTAATGCACGCAGCATTCATTGGAAGTGAAAGTCAGCAGAGATGTTTTGGGTTTTTTTTTTTAGGGGGTAGAGGAGGTGTTAAAAGCAGTTTGGGTATGGATTAATTTTGATTTCTTTGGTAAAAGGGTCAGGGGGACTGAACCTCTCCTGGAAATCCCTGGGCAAGGGGCTCCCATGTGGGGAAAGCTTTGGCGATGGGTTCTCTGCCAGCTCCAGGGCCGAGAAGAAAGTCCAAGAAATCCGGGAGATGATTTTCAGCTGGGGATGAGACGTGAAGGAGCAGCTCTTAAACTGGAAAATAGCTCTTAAACTGGAGATATATTGGGCTGGGTTGAGATTCGGGCATCTTGCTGCTTCTTGTTACGGTTATGGTTATTAGGAGCAGCGTTATTGAGGGTTTTTTGGTGTCAATTCGCAGCAAATTCATTGAACAAGAGGCGAAAAAAGAAAAAAAAAACCCAACCCCGTCAGGGCAATTGAAATAAATTTGATTGTGATTTCCTCCATCTCTCTCCAAGAGACGATTTGTTTGTAATGGATTCTTTGATTTTTATTCTTTTTTTCCTTTGGGGGAGAGAAGCCATAGAGGCAAATTAAAAAAAAGAAATAATAATGATAATAAAAAAGCTTTTTAGAAGATCGATAAGGGATTTTTATTAAAGAGATGCCAAAGAAAACCACGGCCTGCTATTAATTCATCCTTCCTCCAGTTTTGGCCATGTCCAGCCAAATAACTCCCAAGTCAACCCACTGGGCATACTGGGAGCTCCACTTCAGCCTGGTGGAGTCCAAGGGAAGTTGGTTTTTTTTTAAGGAAAAAAAAAAAATCCATATATTTCCCCCCACTTCCTCACAGAGGAAATCCCCAACACAGGAATAATGGACTGGGGGAAGACAGAAGGATTTTTTCCAGATTTATAAGAGGATTTACCCATCCTGGAGCAGTTTAATTTTATTTTTTTTTCCCCCTCCCGATGATATTTGGGTAGGAAAGAAGAAAGTCAATATTTCCCTAGGAATGGGCCCCACTTCTGCTCCTTCCAGCAGAGAGATTTCAGTTTGGGGCATAGAAAGAAGCAGTGGTTGGGGCAAATCTGCAAGGTTTGGACATTCTACAGATTGATATTTTTTTTTTTTTTAATCCTCGAAGACCTTTTAAAAATAATTTAATTTTTTTAACCCGAATGCACACCCTCGGCTTTTGTTTCTCCTTCTCCAGGACGTATAGAATGTAGAAACCAACTCAAATTTGACTTTTAGCCACTTTTATTTTTATTTTTTTTTTACCCACTATTTCTTTTCACCCCATTTATTTTTTTTTCTATGTCCCTGCTTAAATCTGGCAAGACAATTTAGCAGGCAGAGGAATTAAACCTTCCAGGTCCGAGTGACATAAATTGTATATATTGTGATTCGATTCACCTTGAACACGACCAGTCGGATTTCAAAGACATTCAAACACGCAAAATAGATAAAACTTATTTATTACCAGCGAGTGGATAGTACAAATTGTTGCACCGCCATAAAATCTGGATTATTTCGGGGCTGCTTTCTTTTATTCAGCACGTATTTCATTGCTCCGGCTTCAAAATGAGGGGAGAAAAAAACCCCTTCGGCTCTTTAATTGCGAGGAATAATTTTTACCCTTAATGATCAAAGACCGAGGTGCTATTTCACGGCTCCTGCAACAAAAAATCGTAGAAAATATTCATGTGTAATATTCATTTGAAGGATTTATCCCCGCTCCGTGTGTCCTGAATATGGAAAATATCATCTGCAAAACAGGATTTCTTTTGTCTGAGCCAGGAGCTGCGTTCTTGACACCTTTGTGCTGGAGAAATCGCTGATTTCGGCAAAAAATCTCCAAAACTTGACCCGACTTAGCGCTGAGCTCCTTCCCAAGTGTTTTTAAGTCGAGTTTAACCAAGAGCAACAAAAAAACCGAGGCAGAAAATCAAAATTCTCTTCTCCTGTTACTGATTTTCTCACCAGTCTCCTTCTTTCTCTCTCTTTTTTTTTTTTTTTTTCCTCTGATCCAACCCGGGTATTTGTGGTTTTTTTTTTAACATCCAGCCCTCTACAGCCCCAGAGTTTGTTTAGCAGGAGGAAAAATAAGAAGAATTAAAAGCGAAGGGGAGATGCTGACCCCCAGGTTGTGCTTTTCCTGGAGGGAAAAGACCTGGAAACTCCTTTTTTTCTCTCCTAAAGGTCCCCCAAAATAAAACCCCAAAGCATAACCCTATTCTATAGGCTGTGGGTGCATAGAAGTGTTATAGAGGGTGGGGGGGTGCTGGGTTTTTTGGGGGGGGGGGGGTGCTGGCAGAGTCACCCACTGGGAATAAGGCTCGAAAAAGGGGGAGGGGATGAGAATTTGGGCTTGATTTGCGGGATTTTCGGGGGTCCACGCGTGAAAATATTTCTCATTCCCTCCTCAGCCCACCCTTGGAAGACTCTCAAATCCAAGAAAAAAAAAAAAACCAAACCCAAAACCAAAGCACCTCCTCCCAGCTGCATTTTACAGGGCTGCAGCTTAAAGTCCTCCAGCAATTAACAATACATAGAATAATTCCCATTAAAGTGAGAAGAATGCCTGGATTTCCTTCTCCCGGTCTGTGTGTGGCTCCTCTGGCCAACTCCATGATATATTAACTGTTTGTTTTCCTTCTCCGTGGAAAAAAAAAAAAAAAAAGGACTTTTTTTCAGGCAAAACCCCCCCAAACCCCCCCCCCTTCCCCTTCTCATTAATATGCCAGCGCCTTATTGGTCAAGAATGCCTTAATTTGGGTTCATAAATATAAAATAAACACAGAGTGGGAATAATTAGCAGCATTTATCAGCATAGGGCCACCCACCCCACTTTGAAACCTTCCAGCCCCTGGAAGTGAGTGGCAAGTAATTAGGTTTTAAGCAAATGAGTTCAGATGGAAGCTTAGAGGTAAAGCAGAGGAAGGGAGGTAAAAGGAAAAAAAAAAACAGCACAAAACTCTTTTTTTTATGGCTTGGTTGGTCGCAAGTAGACACAGCAATATTTTATTGTGGAGAGAATAAATTAATTAATCTATCTGTAGCTCGCAACTCCAATGGCTCCATGGATGACTGCATTTAAAGGAGATATATGTATCCAGTCTCCTCGGTGTTGTTAACAAGAGTGATAATAAAGATGAAAGGGATAAGAAAAGATAAAAAGATCACTCGGCTTTTGGTCCTGACTGCGAGGAAATTGCGCGGATTTTCTAATGGCTGCGTCTTGTTGACTCTCCACAAGCTCTTACTCTGTTTTTATTTATTTTTTAAGAGGCAGACTTCATGAAGTGACTTTATTTCCATGTTTCTCCACCAGGAAATAAAGATAGGAACCCCTCGCCCCCCGATAAATCTTCTGCTAACCATCCTGCCCTGTAGCATCAGGGAAGATTTCCCTCCTTTCTCTCTAGTTCAGACCAAAAAAAGCCTCTTTTTGCACATAAAATATTTTACCTCCTTTTGTCAGCTCGGAAATTTTCCCCCTCTTCTCCTTTCCTGGTTAAAAAACCCCCAGAAATCCTATATCTCCCTCTAGTCAGAATAAATCCCATTTAAGCTGGAATATGAGCTCCTGCGCCTCAAATCCGCGTTCAAAATCTACCTGTAATTTTAAAGCGAGTTTATACTCTAATTTTAGGCCCGATTGCCACAGAGAACACATAAACCATCGGGATATCTCATTATAAAAACGTTTGCCAAAATTAATTTCTTGCAAAGAGAGAGCGTATTAATATTCGTCATTATTTTTATTTTTTTTTTCCCCCAGCCAGCACAATTCCAACCCCACAGGGCTGGGGAGGGGGGAAAGAAATGTCGATAATTACCCCAGAGTGTGGAAATTCATTTTTTTTTTTATGATTAACCAGTAAACTATTATGAGGTGAGACCAGAGGCGACTAAAGGAGAAAGTATTTAAAAAAAAAAAAAAATCAGGGGTGGAAAAGTCCAGTGGGAGACCCGAGGCAGCAAGGGGAATATCGAGAGATGTTTAGGTTTTGTAAAATAAAGGGGAAAAAAGGAAAAAGGGGGGGAAAAATGGAAAAGGAGGGGAAAAATAAAAGGAAGGTGGAAAGGCCATACATGACACAAATAAAAATATAATTATAGTGTTATATATATATTTTTTTAGCCATTTGGGGGGATGGGGGATACCAGGTTTTTCCTTCCTTTTTTCCTCCCTCCCAAACCCCCCCGTTTTCAGCTTCCAGCCAGAGCCAGCCACTGACTTTATGGGTATTTAAAACAACCATCTTCATCTGTAATTGAGGATGAAGAGTATTTATTGCTCCGGTGGATAACTAGAGATATAATTATCTCTTTATAGAGAAGCCTGTGAAATAAAGCATCTGTCACCCACCCCCCCCCCACACAAAGGGCTCTGAACACCGACAAAGTTGCACGTTATGATTTTTTTTTCCCCAAAAAACGCTTCTTCCAAGTCCCTGTAACCTCTCCTCAAAATAAATCCCCCTTACCCCAACTAAATGGATTTTTTCCCCCTCCCTTTTCGCCCTAAAAAAGGATATTTTTTTGCAAAGAAGAAGATCCGCGCTGGCTGCCGCGGTTCCGCGATCTCCTTTTATTTTTATAAAGGAAAAGGGATTTTTTTTTTTCTTATAGGGGAAAAGGCATTTATTTATCTTTTTTTTTTTTTTTTGGAGGGGGAAAAGAAAGGTGAGGAGGGGGAGGAAAAATGTGCTGGGAAGGGGATGCGATGGGATGGGAGGGGGTTCCTTGGGGTGGAAAGAAGGAAACTGCGCGGGTCTGCGCGGCTTTAAGAGAGATTTTGGGGGGGTTAGACTAAAATTTGCCTTCAGCTCTCCTCCGCATCCAGAATCGACAAATAAATCGCGAAAGTATTGATTTTTATTTATTTTTTTTAAGAGATTCCGGGACAGAAGGTTCCCCACGTTCACCCTCGCTCCCCTCCATTTTAATTTTTTTTTCCCTTATTCTTAAACGTTTATACAGATTTTAATCAACTTTTTCTTTTTTTCATCTCTTACTCTATTTTATTTCCTTTTTTCCTTTCCTTCCCTCTGCATTTCCGCGGCCGCGGAGCGCTCTCCGCGCTGCCCTGCCTGCTCTGCCCGCGGGAGGAGCCGTCGGGGCCGCCCGTCTGGGTGGGCGGGGGCCTCCCTCGCAAAGTGAAGGTCAAGTTAAGCCTCCAGCCTCCCTTCCGCGGCCCGTCCGCACTTCTCCGCCGAGGGCAATGCCATTGCCGCCGACCAACCCGCTCAATGCCGCGATCTTGGGGTTTATTTTATTTTTTTTCCTCTCCTGCAGCCAGTGAGGGGCTGAGAAAGGAGCCAAGAGCTGGACCCTAAGTCCGGGGGTTGCTTTTTATGGAGCTTTTTGCTCAAAATTCTGTTTTTTTTTTTTAAATCCTTTTTCACCCCGCCAAGCTGGGCTTGAAACAGTGAAACCCCTTTTCCTTTTCTCTGTTGTTCGGGGTTATTTTCCAATTATCCTTTTTATTTTTTTTTTCCCTTTATTTTTTCTTATACAAATTTTTTTTAATTTTTTTTTCTTTTTTTTTTTCGTTTTTTTTTTCTCCATCACCCGTCTGCCATGGAGGAAATTAAACATCATAAAGAAAAGCCCAATTAAGATTTAATGTCTCAACATTACCATTTCCTCCAGAAAACAATGAAATGAGCTCCGGTAAGGAGAGAGGCAGAAAGACGGGGAGGGGGGGATGGAAATTAAGAGGGTGAAGGGAGGGAGAGGAACAGAGATTTTTGTCTTAGAGGGGAAAATTTTGGCGTCAAGGGGTAATAAATGGATTATTTTTAAAAAAAAAAGGGGTGGATTGAGTGGGTCCGGGAGATACTTGGGGTAGAGTTCAGTTTGGGGATGGGAATAAATTGAATTAAACAACGTGGATTTGAGTGCGTTTTTGCTTATATTTGACTTCTGGAAAAGTCCTGAGCAGGAGAGGGACCTGAGGAGGAGGAGGGGTTAATAATAAATAAGCAATAAGGCAAGGAAAGGGGTGAAAAGGGGGGGGAACGGGTGTAAGATGGGACGGGGGGGATATAAAACCCCCGAATCCCCTTACCTCTTGCAGCGCGGTAAGTCCTGCTGTCCTTCCCCTTCTCCTCTCTCCTCACTGTCCTCCCCCCCGCTGATTTGAGGCTGAACCTTTGCAAAACAAATAAAAAAAATCTAATCAGAAGGTGGCAGAGGAAAAAAAAAATAAAATTAAAGCGGGGAGAAGCCAATCCAAGATGCCCGAAACTGCAAATTCCTCTGTTAGGCAGTGGAAAAAAAGGGCATAAAGAGGTAAAAAAGCCTGGTCGGGGGTGAGGAGTGGGCTTTGCACACCTATTTTCCCCCATCCTTAACCCCACTTCACTCCCCGTTCCTTCTCCCAGCTCCCGGGGCTGCGGAGCCGAGCGCGGAGCGGGGACAGCCACTAAAATGTGGATATTTCGCGTTTTTTGGGGGGTGTTTGTGCTCTTTCTTTCTCCTCTACCAGGCAGATTTGTAGTGGGGGACGATGGGGTGACCCCCCCCACCTTCCCCGGTGACAAAGAGGTGACAATGACCGCCTGGAAAAGCCAGCGAGGGGAGCGAGCATCTCCCGCGGGCCCCGAAAACACCGAAAGGAAGGGAAAAAAAAAAAAAAAAAAGGCTCCATCTTCCTTATTTTCCATTTCTGTGAAAGGAAAAAAAAGAAAAATATGAGAGAGAGAGAAATTTGGGGTGAAAGGGTGAAATTAGGCAGATGATGGGGGGAGATGAGTGTGATGGAGAAGCGGAGTTTGCATCTATTCGCTTGGGTTTAATCTGAAGAGATAATTTTATAGTTATTTAGGCAAATCGAGGCTCTGCTGACTGAAAATCCATGGAAATGATGTAGTAATGTTGGATGAGAATGAATATGGGGGTGTAGCAGCGTTGTATCGAGCAAGGAATAAAAATCCCTGAGTATTTGTGGTGTTGGAGCAAAGAACTTTGTGTTATGGGTGGAATCACAGTTTTTAATAAATATGGAGAGAAAGAGAGAGAAAGAAAATACTGCAGAGGGGCCAAAAGGAGGAATGAGGTTATTGGGTTCATTTTTTGCTCGGTTTTTAATTCATAATTTATCCCCTCTCCATACACGAGGTATTTTAAAGCCAATACCTGATTAAAGGAAAACTCCCAGTACATTAATTTATATATAAATTAATTTTAACTGGAGCCAACAAATCACTCAGCTCTCATTTCCCATGAAGAATAAGATACCAAAATAAATATATATATTTATTTCAGTTTGTTTTTTAATTCCGTAGGGGAATGAAAGAGCCGCGCATGGAGCAAAGCAACTTCTTTAAAAGAGATTTCTGTGCCCTCATCCATCTATTTTTCCAGCTAAAAAATGGGATTTTGCAGACAGGGATAAATCCTACAGGCAGGTACCTACATCAGCTCCAGAGGTGGATGGAGGGGGGGTGGACAGGGGCTTTTTCCACCTCCCACTCCTCCACCGGCAGCATTTATCTTCTCTCCGGTTGGCAAATGTCAGCCCGTGAAGCAGCTGAAGGATTTTGTTTCGTTTTATTCTGATTAATGCGGGGATGGAAGAGAGAGCCCAGCGCCCTCCGTTGCGAATTATTGAAGTTTATCCCCATAAAGTGTTGAGATTCGCCTTTGATCAATGGTTATCTGAGGGAAATACAGCCAGGGCTTAGCTGTGGAGAGGAAAAAAAATTAAAATAATAATAATAAAAAAAAAGGTGCGGGAGCCAAAGTATTAAAGTGCAATACTTGGGAACGATTTCCTGAGTATTTAAGGATTAAATACCGCGCATGCGAACGTGTGCGCGGTTTTAAGAAAGCTGGGGAGGATTTACCGCCCACCTTCTATTCTGAACTTGGCGTTTACGGGACTATTTTGCTAAAAAACATTTTCCCTGCCACGATTTCCGACTTTTTTTCCTGCTTTTGCCCATTTGACTTGAAGTTTCCGAGCAGCGACGTCTGGCGAATAAAGAAATTCCGTTTTTAAAAGGTTTGGGGGTGTTTTAGGTGTTTTCCTTTGTGTTTAAATAAGTGTTCGGAGAGGTTTGGAGGGGGGTGGTGGGAGATGGAGCAGAAACAGGTGTTGCTTAAGGAGTTCCTCTGGGTTTTCTGCCTCCTCTAAGCTGAATTTCGCAGCCCCTCGAGTTTGAGCCCGCGGTGAAGTTTGACTTCAATCCCCCAACCCTTCTCCCAAAGCTTCAGAAGAACCCAACTCTGCTGAGGAGGGGGAAAAAAATGTAAATAAATAGATGAGAACACCCAGGCACTGATATCCCCCCCTCATCAGCTCTCCGTGGGGATAACGGGGGGAGAAAATGAGCATAAAGAGCTCGGTTATAGCGCTGATCACTGAGCTCAGCTCCTCCGGACGCCTCCTCGGGATCCTTTCCCTTTGAATCCGACACATTTTTAGCCCAGCCTTGGCTGCGGTTGGGAAGCAGAGTTCAATCCGCTTTTATCTTGATTAAGTCCACATGATTTTGAACTTGCAGCTCAGGTCTAGAGAGATCTAAGTCTTTGTTTTGTTGTTTTATTTTTTTTTTTCCAGTTCCACCACCGCCTCTTTTGAATCGTTCACAGCTTAGATAGTTTTCTCTTGGTTTTTTTGTGGGTTGTTTTATTTTTTTTTTTTCCCTTTTCGCAGCCTGGCATCCCTCCAACCAAACTTCTCATTGCCATTTGGGAGACAATTATAATATTTCCCCAGCGCTTCCCACTTGTAGCTGTTGTCTCTCCCCGTTACGCACACGCGGTGTCTACTGAGCTGTTTACAGGCCTGAGTTTCCTCTCTTCTTTTTTTCTTTTATTTATTTCATTTTTTTTCAAGTCCATCTGAGGAAGCAATTGTAATCCCGTGGTGGAAGGGAGGGAAAAATCACTTGGAGAACATCTGATAGGCCAAAGTCAGCAGAAAGCAGAAGTTGGAGCCTTTTTAGCAAAATCAAAGCACCTCTCTGCAGCTGCTGGGAGATGCAGCTGCCCCAAAAGTGCTTTTTGTAACCCACAGGTTGGAAAAACCCCTTTTTCTATTTTTTACCCCCAGAAAAAAGAAGGAAAAAAAACCTCTGAGCCGCCCTCATGCAGAGCAAATATTCAGGTTTTAAATAACACCCCAGATATCTCCAGAGCACAGTGAGGAAGAAGGTTGGGATTAAATATATTTTGTCTTTTTTTGTTGTTGTTCTCCTTTATTTTTGTCCCTTTTTTAACCCCTCCTTATCTCCCCCAGTCAGTAGTTTTCCTACTGTATGAGCTCGGACAAAGACTTCTTTATAGTAATACTCACAAAAAAGTTTTTGAGCGGAGCTGGGAGGTCGCTGACGAATTTATGTTGTGTTCAGATGATTCCAGCTTGAGGAGGGGGGGAAAAAAAAACAACTAAAAAATCCTCTCTCTCCAGTGAGAAGGAAAAAAAAATTAAATAATGATTTATCGAGAAGAGTTCAAGTACAGGATTAACTTAAATCAAAATACAACTTCAGATGTTTACAGAGATCAGATGAAAACAACTTTCACAACTCCTGGGTTTTTATTTTCCTGCTATTGCCACGATATTTTCTGGTCAGAAAACGCCTCCAGCATCTCCTTAAAATTCATGTTTAGCAACGCAAAACACATCCCGCAGCCTCCAGCTTGCTGAAAACTCTGTTAAATGTGTTAAGTGTTTGCATTAGATCAGGAAAATGAGTGCGGAGTCCGGAGCTAAGAGGGAGGGGGGGGAACTCCGAGTGGTTGGAAAATTGGGGTTTTTTTGCATTTTGCTTTTTCTTCAGAGGCAGCTTGGGCAGAGAGAGGTCTGTGGTTGAGGTGTCAGGATGAAACTGGGGTTTTTTGTGTGTTTAATCGCAGAAGACACAAGGAGGGACGAGCTCGCTGCTGCCGCCTCCTTTTCCTTCCCACTAACTGCGAAATAACTAAATAAAAGGAGAAAAAATCTCTTCTCGATGGGGCGGTTTCACCTTATCCCTAGTCCCAGGAAAACCAGAAATTCCTCCTCACTTGTGTCCTTCCCAGGGATTTTTTTCAAGAGCACAAATGCAGCTTTTTATTTAAGTTTTATTTAATATTTCCCCTTCCGCGCTCCGAGCTTTTTGCTAGGAAATGATTATTTTTTTTTAGGGCTTGAAATATTCTGGATGCTTTTAAGGTTCTGTCTTCAAGTTATTTGCCTTTTTTTTTTTTTTTTTTTGGCAACCCAAAGGAATGCGAGCCGCCAGCCCTCATCCCGTTTTATGGTGGTCACTTTGGTGGTCAAATTCAAGTGCTGTGACTCCACAGCTGCCTCTTCTCTGCTTCCTTGCAGGAAGCGAGGCAAATCCCAGCCTTTAAACCGGGTTTAAAAAACAAAACGACACCAGAGCTTGGTTTAGATGCATTTACCTACCAAGGGCAATAAATTATTCCCCCACCTAGAAAGGAGACGGCGAGTTCTATGCCACAAGGATTTTTTTTTCTGTTGTTTAGGAGCTTTTTTTTTTTTTTTTTTTGAGGATGTTTGTTTGGGGGTTAAGGACCTGCTTGGGGTTTTTTTTGCTCCAATTCCTCCCCTGGATGCCAAGCTTCACGCCTGCAGCCTTCCCGTGGAATCTAGGTTGGGAATAAAGATTATAAACCAAAAACTGTGTATTTTAGAGCCTTTCCTTTCAAACAGGACCGAGGATGCTCCACGCAGGTTGCAAACAGGAGGGAATTGGGTACGTCTGTGTGAATTACACCCATAAACAATAGCTTAACATTATTAGTTTATAGTTTGTATTAATATAGCTCCATAAAAAGCCAAGTTAAAAGATCGCTGACACTTTAATTAAAAGTTTTGCCCAAAAAGATGTCCAAGTCATAAAGCAGGGTAGATTACCAACCTGAAGAACTCCGGGTCTGCAAGCAGAGCCCTTGCCTCTCACTATCTATATATTCATCAGCGAAACGGTGCATTAGAGAGGAAAACACAGCTCATTTTGGAATTACAGCCATATTTATATGTGTGTATATCTCTATCTCCGCACACACGCACCGAGAGAGCCTCCCATGCCCCGATCCCTTATAAAAAGGGTTTTATGAGACCAGCTATTTAAATAGAAAATTCAAAGCTGGAAGAAGAGGGGGAGGAAAGGCAGAAATTAATGAGAATAAAGGCTCAGCAGTGCCTTGCTGGGTAAGAACCTTTTCCATGTGAAGCCGCCATGTTCTCTTTCAAAATTCCCTAATAAATACGTTTTTAAAAGCCCGGCACACCGCCTGATAATTAGAGTTTGAAAAGCTCTGTTGAAATATCCACTGTAATTTGATTTTCTTTTTTTTCTTGCCCTCTGCTCGGCTGCAAGGTCCGCGCTTAGGGGTTTCTTTTCTCCCATGAAAAATCAACTTTCCCCCCTCCCCGCCTTATCATGCAGCAAAAATTCAGTATATTTCTATTTTCCGCAGAGCTTGAAACCTCTGCCCCTGCTCCAAGTGTATTTTTCTCCCCTCTTTCTCGCCTAGGAATTAAAGAGCCCCCCCGGTTACAAAGCAAGCAGCAGGTTGGGGTGCTAACAAATTAAATTTAATTAAATAAAGGAAAAGAAAGCGAAAAAAGGAGCTGCCCAGGGATGCTAAGCACCAAAGGGGACATCCCCGAGCGGGGCTGGGATCCTCCGATGCTTCTTTTTGAATAATTGGTTATTTTTCGTCTGAGATTTTACATTTTATTATATTTTTTTTTTTTCAGGTAATAAAGGGAAAGCCCTGAGGTTTTGGTTTGGTTTGGGGTTTTTTCTCCCCTGCTCCTGAGGCTGAGTTTTATCTTTTTTTTAATTTCTTACTGGTTGAATTTGCTGCGAGTCGATTTGACAAAATCCTCTCTGCACTTTGGGTCGGAGTCTTCAGCTCATCACCAAGTACAGGAGTTTCAGATCGAGTTTCTGTGGGGACTGTTCCGTGTTTTTCTTTATTCTTCCTTTCCCTGGGTGTTTTAAAAAGGAAAAAATCGAGGGGAAAAATGCCTGGTTGGCATCTTGTAAAGAAAATGATTTTAAAAGGGGGATGCTCTGCGATATTTTCATTTATTGAGGGAAGAAGCCGCCCCTGCGCAGCAGATAAACCTTTTCCACCTCCAGCAGATGATCCCAAATCCAGGTGAAAACCCGATTAACACCCAATTTTGCTCCTTCAGGAATCCTGAAAGGCAGCGGGAAACCCCTCGGCGCCTGGTACCGCGGAAGTTCCGCGCCCTTCAGGTGCTCTTTCCCTTTGCAGAAACGGGCTTGAATTTTTAGGAATTCTTTGCAAAACTCGGGAAATATCTGCCAGGGTTCCGATCTTCCTGATTTTTGATTTTGATTTCCTTTTAGTTGGTTTATTTGTGTGGAAATACGAGACAGGAAAAGAGGAGGATCCCAGGGCAGGGGATTAAAAGACAAATGACTTTAATAAGAATATCTTTTTCAATTCAGCTGGAAGAATAAATGATGAGAGCGTTGCTGAAAGTACATTCATTGATTGACAATAAACAACCGCATTAAATATTCAATCTGCCCCTCTTACTCAATAAATATTTAACCAAACATTAAAGGAGGTTTTCGAATATTTATTAGACAGTGACTTAATTCATTTGTTCTATTCCTTGATAGATCGCTAATTCGATATCAAAAGTCATTAAGCCGGGCCTGCTTTAACTTTAAACTTGGAAACTTTACACGATCCCCCCGCACGCTGTCAGTGCTGAAATGGGAGATTCTCCATCAAGCCTGCCAACTGGGCTGATGTATAGTTGATGTGCACATAGAGATCGACATAATTAGCGTATGTTAGAAGCTTGTTAATTAGCACCAACACCCCCCACCCCCCTCCCTCCCTCCCAGATTGAGAGATAGAGGTTTACTCCTAATTTAGCAGCCCGGCTGGAAGGAGAGCTGGGCATCCCCGCCTGCAGCAAGAGATGTTGGAAAACTTACTTCTGTGTCTCCAGTGATTTTATTGAGCTACCTAAAGACTATCCAGGAACCTTTCTGAAGGATAGAAATAGCCGTCGTAATAAATTATCATAATCAGCGTAATTAAAATCTTGGAAAATGGGAGGAAAACCCCCGCTAGAGCTCTGTAAGACCCTCCCTCTCCCCTCCTCCCCTCCCCAGCCCAAATCGCCTTCACCCCACCTCCAAACCCCGCTAAAAAGCAGCAAGCAGGATCCGAATTGGACGGGGGGGAAAAAAAAATAAAAAAAAGAAATAAAGAAAAAAAAAGAGAGAAAAGGCAAGAGGGAAAAAAACAATAAAAAAGAAGCAAGGATTAAAAAAAAAAAAAAAAAACGAGGGGAAAAAAAAAAAGCATCAACTTCCCCAGTTCCCCAGCCGCCCCTCGTCCTTGTTCTGCCGTGGAGCCTTACAAGGGGTGTGCCTTCGGGAAAATGAACCCAAATCTGCAATTGATTTTCATAATGTTTCTGCGGTGTTTGCAAACCAATCGTTTGAACCTCTGAGATCTTACCTAAGTGAACCACTCCTACGCATCTAAGTGCTCCAAACTGATATATGACAATATCTACTTTGGATCACGTGTCTGCCGGAGCGACTAAGACGGATAGCGCGTCATCTCGCCTTCCCAAATTTTTTCCCCTCCGCACATCGCCTCCAAAACATCTAGCTATAGGAGCAAGAAAAGGAGAAAGATGTTTAACTCGGTGAACCTGGGCAACTTCTGCTCCCAGTCGCGTAAGGAGCGGAGCGCTGAGTTTGGAGAAAGGGCAGGTTGCGCTTCCAATCTCTACCTCCCCAGCTGTACCTATTACGTCCCTGAATTTTCAACCGTGTCATCCTTCTTGCCACAGGCCCCCTCTCGCCAAATCTCCTACCCTTACTCCACCAACCTCTCGCAAGTGCAGCCCGTGCGAGAGGTCTCCTATGGTCTAGACCCCTCGAGTAAATGGCACCACCGAAGCAATTACGCCTCGTGTTATTCCGCAGAAGATCTGATGCATAGAGAGTGCATCCCGCCTTCCACCATGACCGAAATGCTAATGAAAAACGAGAGCGTGTACAGCCACCACCACCACCCCAGCTCCAACCACCCGGCATCCACGGGATTCTACACCAGCATGAACAAAAACACGGTCTTGCCCCAAGGCTTCGACCGCTTCTTCGAAAACGCCTATTGCGGGGCGGAAAACCCCACCGAGAGCTGCCTGCAGAAGGGCGAGGGCAAAGTGGAGGCAGAGTCCCAACCCCATGCGCTGTCATCCCGCGGAGAGCAAGGTATAGACCCGGAAGATGAGGAGGAAAACACGAACCCAGGCTCTTCAGCCTCGTCCTCTTCTGTCACCAAGGAAGGAAGCAAAAGCAGCAATTCGAGTAGGTAGAGCAGTAAATGGAAAGGTTAAGGGACTAGCCCGTGTGTTTTGTCGGTCAAATTTTATGTGGAGTTTTATAAGCATTCAAAGGATTTTATTATAACCTACAAAGCTCTTTCTTCCAACGAGAAGAATTTTTACGATGGGAAAAGCTCTTTGAAAAAAAAAAAAATGGAGATGTTAGGCGCAGACACAGTATCTTTGAGTCTGTGAAATTTTAAAAGCACACCATCGTGACAAATATTAACTTTGATCATGAACTTACATGAGCATTTTAAAAGGATTTGGTCCCGGGTTGCTGAGGGTAAAAGGCAATTGGGCAGAACACTACTTTAGAAGCCTCTGCTTTCTTTTAGGCATTAAGATGCATGCAAAACGTTGGGGTTTTTTTTTTATTATCATTATTCTTTTTTTTTTTTTTAATTAAAACTGCATGTCGAACCTTTTCTCTTGCTGGGGGGACGGGATGAAGGGGGAAAGCTGCCGGATTCGCAGGCGAAGCTGAGCGTTTTCTTCGACTTTTCTCTTGAAAGTGGCATTTATTCTCCCCCAAGCCCACTGGAGCGTTTCGCTTTTGTCAGGAAGAGCTTTTACTTACGTGTTGGGTTTGTGGTTTGGTTTTTTGGGTTGGTTTTTTTTTTTTTTCCCTCGGATCTTCTGGGTTGCTGGTTAGGTTGGGATGGTTTTTCCTCTTGCATGCACTCACATTTCCCAGGCAGTCTTAGAGGAGCTTTTTTTAAAGGCTGATTCCAGACAACTTTGCGTTCAGTGAGGGGTTCTTTTGGGAAGAGGGGAGGGCTGGTTTGTTTCCCTCTTTGCTTTCGTGATGCAAATCCCCTTTTGCAGCTCAGATGCTCAGCTCGCTTTGACTTTGATTTCTTTTTGCGTGTGTGGCGAAGACTGGAGTTAATCAGAAACTTATGCGGAACATAATATCTCGTTCCTCTAATTCCAACCTTGCTCATGCTGTTCCTATACACACAACAGATTTGCAGCTGAGTGTGGGCTTGGAGTTTGTTGTGCAGGTTTTGGTGGTTTGTTTTTTTTTTTTTTCCCCTCTCAGCCTCTCTAAACCCAACTCCATCAGCTTGCTGCCTCCGGTCTCAGGCTGGAGGTGTGTTTTTCTTTTTAAATTAATACTTAGCCTCCCTGAAAATGTCTGTATTTGCCTGCAAAAAGCCCTGTGAAGAGAGGAGGGGGGAAATAATTCCACCGCGGTCCTTAAGACCCTGTGTAACCTCACCTCTACTACCCCTAACAATGGGCGAGCTGCTGGAAGATCTCTCTCTCTCTCCCCCTGCGTTAAATAACTGGAATTATTAAGATGCCCTTCTCTATCTGGCCACTTGTGAGGATGAGTTTGTGTCTTGCGTTGCCTTAGGATGTTTATTTTGCTTTGTGGTTCTTTTAAGGTGCTCCCAGAACGAGGAAGAAGAGATGCCCCTATTCGAAATTCCAGATCAGAGAGCTAGAGAGAGAATTTTTCTTCAATGTCTATATAAACAAAGAAAAAAGGCTCCAGTTGTCTAGGATGCTAAATCTCACTGACCGACAGGTTAAAATTTGGTTTCAGAACAGAAGAATGAAAGAAAAAAAATTAAGCAGAGACCGCCTGCAGTATTTCTCTGGAAATCCCTTGTTGTGAACATCTTTTGCATTCCCCTCTGCTGGTGAAGTCGATGTGGTTCGAGGAGGAGCAGTGGCCAGCATGGCTTTGAGTCGACAAAGCAACCTCAAAGTTTAAGCCTTTTCCTTCCCTATATTTGTATGTCTGGGACGGTGGTGAGTAAAAAAAAGGAGCGAGATTTTCTTTTCAAGGACTTGGATTCCATGAACATTTTATTTAATTTCCCCCCCCCCCCCCAAGAACAGGTTGGGCTTTCCCCCTTTTTTAATTATTATTATTATTATTATTTTTATTGCTATTATTATTTAGGCAACCGGTTGAATAAACTGCAGTGCTGTGTGTTCCTAGCAGGGGGATTTCAGCTGTGTTATCACAAGAGCAGCCAAAGTCTCCCTGTAGGATCAAACCACTTCATCCGGGGTGAGTGTGTGTGTGAACGCACACTCACACCCACCGTGCTCACTATTTCCACCTCCTCCAACCACCCTTCTATCCAAAAAAATATATATATGCCGATATATACAGGAGTGGGGGAGTATATATCCATATATGTATATTTTCTGCAGTGTAATTTCGCCATTTCAGAGTAAATCCAGGTAAAACTGCGTTTGCAACAACTGGCTCTGAAAGGGTTTGTAAATAAATTTCGTAGTGGTTTTTTAATTTTATTTTAATGTTTGTTTTTTTTCCTGGAAATGGGAGGTGAAGAACAATAAGAGGGATAAAAAAGAAAAAAAAAAAATTAAAAATCTTTGTGTATGTAAAGTGAGTCCCCGGGATACTCTGTGAAATTCTGTGGCAAATAAAGACATTGCAAGCTGTTCTCCATTATGGTTTTATTTGACCATTTTATTAGAATTTCCCCTCTTAAAAGCCTCTTTGGGGTCATTGTGGTGTGGGGTTCTTCTGGAGGAGTTTAAATATCCGAATGCATATCAGAAAGATCATCATCCATATTCATGCTCCTCGATCTGCTCCAAGAGGACCGGGACTGAGAGGAAACCTCCACCTTGGAGCCCCCGCTTGGTGTGGAGCTCAGCGACTGGAAATTTATCGGATTTTTCTTGGCCCAAAAATCCGAATTTGGCTCCAGATGTTTTGCTCTGGTTTCCGGTTGTAGTTAATTTTTTTTATTTATTTATTTTTTACCCCTTAGCGTTTTTCTGAAAACAACACAGCGATCTTCTTTAAATACATTAATATTAATAATAAAAATTAAGAAAACTCGAATTACACCGAGGACCGAGCTGCATTTCCATCACCCAAGGACACCTTCTACCTACAGAGCACAAATGCAAAGTCAAGTCCTTAAATTCCTGCTTGAGGAAAAACAAGTTCAACTCCCAGGCTCGGGGCATTAAAGTGATTTTCTTTCCCCCCCTCCTTTTTTTTTTTTTTTTTTTCCCCGCCTCGCAGTGTCCTACCCAACCTTTGCCAGGACAAAGAAACCCGTGGGTGACGTGGTGTGTGAATTGGGTGTAAATACAACAATTTGGAAGGGTGCTTTAGTTCTTCTTTTTTATCTGGGGAGGGGGTGGGTGCCTTGTGTTGAGGTTTCCAGCCTGGATTCTCCCCTGCTTTTTGATGAGGAGGGATGAAATTGTGAGGATCGATGAGGGGAGGGGGAGACGATAAAGAATAAAATAAAATAAAATAAAATAAAATAAAATAAAATAAAATAAAATAAAATAAAATAAAATAAAATAAAATAATAAAATAGAATAGAATAGAATAGAATAGAATAGAATAGAATAGAATAGAATAGAATAGAATAGAATAATAAAAGAGAATAAAAAAGAATAGAATATAACAGAATAAAATAAAATAAAATAAAATAAAATAAAATAAAATAAAATAAAATAAAGGGGGAATAAACCCCCCAGCAGGCAAGGAACAGCACACAATATTCCCATCCTTTAAGCGTGTTCTTGTAAAGTTCTCATCCTTGCTTTTAAATACAACCGTGTGGAACGAGAACCCCTTTGATGGTGTCTTCTGATTTTATTTGACAACGGTGGGATGAAGGGAAAAAAAACAACACCAAAAACAAATATAAAAAAGAATCAAAGCTCTTGTAAAAAATCATTAAAATCGGAGTAATTTAAAAAAAAAAAAAAAACACGTTTCTGTTTGCACCCACCCCAACACCCCTCAGCACCCCTCCCCCCCCGGCAATGAAATCCAAACACACGTCAGGATTCCGTGATAAACCCGTGCTGGTTCCACCACGAGATGATCTTGAAAGGATGTTCAGAGGGATGGTTCTCATTAGAAGAGTGGGAAAGGGAAGAAAAAGGGGGCTGGCTGGATGGGAAAAAAAAAAAAAATCTTCTTTATCTTTATTTTCCTGCATTTCTTTTTTCCTGCGAAGCTGAGAGGAGGCGAGTCCCCGGCTTAAACCTCGTTTTTAATAAATTAGGATTAAAAGGGGAATTTATTTTAATTTTTTGTTTTTTGGTGAGGGCTGGAAAGTAAAGCAGCCAAGAGGAAGAGAGGAGCCATCTTCCAGGCAGATGGAGCCGCAAGCCGGGACCAGGCTTCTCCTCCATGGCGAGAAAAGCAAAAAAAAAACACAAAAAAAATAAAGAAGGAGGGGAAAAAAAAAAAAAAGAAAGCACCTTTCTTTAATGAGTGTTTGCCAAACCTTCCCAAGGTTAGGAAAACTAAAGAGAGGTGCAATAAGGTGGATATCGGGAGGTCAGAAGCTGCAGTTAATGCTCCGTAACAGCGGCGGCTGCCCGGACAAAAGCGGCCAGTCTAGACATTGTAATAAAGACTGCAGCACTAAACAGCTTAATTTTTCTTAATTACCCCGTCTGGCTAAAGGAAAAGACTTCCGCAGTAAATAGTAAACAAATCAGGGAGTCTTGCCCAGGGAATTTTTTTTTTTCCCCCCTCTTTTCCCTCCCCCCCATCCCTGCCCCTCTCCCCTTTTCCGAGGCTCCAGTTCAACTGCAGCACAATGAAACTGGAGGCCTAGTTCAAAGTTTTCGCCAGCTAAAATGGAATGCCAGTTGTAAAATCCAAGTTTATAGACCATGTGGGAGTTTACAGCAGCATTAAGCATCAGTGCCATGTAGGAAAAGGGCTGTTAATGTTCTGGGGAGGGAGGGAGGGAGGGAAGGAGGGGGGAGAGAAGGGGATGGCTGAAGGCTGGGGGGTGGGAGGGGGTCACTGAAGATGCTCTGGGTACCACAATGGGGGATCCTACAAGCAGAACAGGGTTAGGACACATGTATCTCGCCAGCCTGCACTTAGATGGTGGGTGACATGTGGGAGGGGTCCGGGTTTGGTTTTTATTTTGGGGGGGCGGGCTCGGATTGAACCAACCCCGGTTCTCCCTCAAATCGCTAAGGCGAGGGGTTTTCCAAGGCGGGCCGAGGGGGGATGGAGGGGTGGGAGTGAGACCCCCAGGAAGAAAAAATGTGAATATATGATGTCTTTGAACTTCAATAAAGTCAAGTCCATCACCTTTAACCCTTTTGTAATAAAGCGGAATCAGAGAGGGGCTCGGCTCCCCGGCCGCCCCGCCCCAAGGGAGCTGGAGGGGGTGGAAGGGGTGACCTCGGGGTAGGGGGCCCCACATTTAAAAAAAAAAACCAAAAAAAACCCCCAGCCCAATAGAACCAACCCCAAACTCGGCTTTTGAACCCCGCGTGGCGTTTATGACGCTTATATTTAAGCCAGCCGCGCAGCACTTCATGGATTTGGGGAGCAGGTTTAAGACACCCGCCGCACACACTTTATTATTCTTATAAATATTCTTATAAAACCTTTTGATATCTTAACGCATGAAAAGTTTTTATAACTCTGTTGGGCGTAGAAGTTTTACAAGTTTTTTCCTTCTCCCCCCCCTATATATTTATATTTTTATTTTATTTTATTTTTTTAATGAATTCCCAGCACGCATTTGGGCTTTTCCATCAACTTTATCCCTACCTCGGATGCCCATCCCAACAAAGCTCCCCCATAGGCTGAGCAACTCGCTCTGTGCTCGCTGTTAATTACACCCAGACTAATTAGGAAGGCCCTTTCCATGTGACGTAGAAACCCAACCTGTTTCCTGTTGCTCCCTGGATTTCCTACACAACGTATTGGAAGGAGCTCTGGTGGGGGGGAAATATTGCAGAAAGGGAAGGAGGAGAAGGGGCCGACTTCTAATTGCTGGGGAATAATGTGCATTTATGTTGGTGTTTACACGGAAAAAAAAAAATTAATTCCTTTTGGGGAAGAAAAAAAAAAAAAAGAAGAAGAAAAGAAAAAAGGAAAGGAAATGGAAAAGGAAAAGGAGAAAAAAAAGACTAAAAAACAAACTAAGAGGGAAAAAAAGGGGAAATAAAATAGGAAAAAAAGAAAAAAAGCAAGAAAAAAGAAATGGGGGAGAAGAAAATAATCAGAAAAATGGGGGTAAAGAAAAAGGGGGGGGAAAGGAAGAAGAAAAGAAGAATGAGGGTTGGGGGGGTTTGGAAGAGCTGCAGGCGCTGGGTGGAAGTGTCCGGGGATCTCCGTGGGGTTGGACCCCCACAGACTCGCCCCAACCCCACGACCCCTCCTGAGGGTCCCAGGGCAGGAGGGGACAAAGTTGAGAGTGGGAGAAGGTGGCACCTAAATAACCAACTTCTGCTGAGCAACGCGGCGAGAAAAGAGCCAGGAGGGGGTCATCCAGCCTTTCTTTTTTATTTATTATTTTTATTTACTATTATTTATTTTATTTTATTTTATTTTATTTTATTTTATTTTATTTTATTTTATTTTATATTTTATTTTATTTTATTTTATTTTATTTTATTTTATTTTATTTTATTATTTTATTTATTATTGTTATTACTATATTTATTTTATTTTATTACCATTTTTTTACCGTTTCCGTTGCTCCTCACGACTCTGACCTGGGGTTTGCAACCTCGATTTCTCAAAAAAAAAATTAAAAAATTAAAATTTAATTTAAAAAAAGCCTCAAAAAGCCCCGAAGAAAAGCAGTAAGTTTAACAAGTGGACTCGAAAGGCTCATCAATTGACTTAATCCTCGGCTGCGGATCCCAGGGCGACTTCATTTATTTGGGGAGGAGGAACTTTTATAGGAGGAATTGTTGTTCCCGCTGGAGAGACAGAGCTGGGAGCAATTCCCAAATCCTGGAGCCCTTTCCCAAGGCCTCTGGTGGCTCATAACCTTGGGGAAAGGTGATTAAATGGGTTCTCCTAAAGCACCGCTCTGCCGAGGGGGGACCCGAGGCGAATTTGCTGCTGAAATATTGGAAATCCGGCGGCAAAAAGAGGAGGGAGAGGGAAAAAAAAAAAAAGGAAAAAAAAAGAAAAAGGAAAAAAAAAGAAGGAAAAAAAAGAGGAAAAAAAGAGAAAAAAAAAAAAAAGAAAAAGGAAAAAAAAGGGGGGAAGCAATTGGGGTAAAAATTACGGATTTGAGGCAAAACGCTGGCAAAGTTGAGGTTTGGTGTGGTAATCGCCTTCCAGCAAAAAAAAAACGGGAAGAGACCCCTAAAAAATAAATTAAAATAGCTCTGAATAAATAGAGACCCTGAGGGAGATGGGAGTCCAAAAATAAATATATAATAATAAATAAATATATAAAAAAAATATAAATATAAATAAATTTAGCTCCCCTAAATGCCTAGATCTTCAGAAATAGACAGGAAAAATAAATAGAAACCGCTAAATATGGAGGAATTCCGAAATAAATGTCCTCCAAGTAAATAGAAGCCACCAAATACAGAGATATTCCAAAAGAAAATAGGTAAAAAAACCCCAAATTCGCAGATTTCCAGAAATAAATAGAGCCCCCAAAATAAATCAACTCCCCCTAAATCGAATAGAGCTCAAAAAAATAGAATATATTGAAAATCAACAACCTCACCCAGGAAAATGCCCCCCTAAAAATCAATAAGCCCCCCAGAAAGAGGGAGGAACTGAGGGGGGGATGTTCAGGGCTCTCCGGGTATAGATTTATTTTTTTTTAAGTCGAATTTCTCTGGTTTTGCCCCAAAATGGCGGCTCCTTAAGGCCTGGTTTAGGCGTTTTTTTTTTCCTCTGGTTGGGGGCTGCAGGGATGTGCAGCAGATGTTGGAGGGCAGCACGTTCCTCTGCTTTGGATAAGTCCTAAATTAAAACATGAAACCAGCAGAATGTGGTTTGCAACCTCATAAGGCTGCTTTTTATTTCATCTAGTTAGATATATATTTATTTTTTTTTTAAATCTGGGGTTGAGGAATTAGGCTGGAGGAGATTTGGTGATGGGGCCCAGAAGAAAAAAAAAAAAAAAAGAAAGGAGAAAGAAGAAGAAAAAAGGGAGAAAAGAGGGAAAAAAGGGAAAAAATAAGAAAAAATAAGAGAAAAAAAAGGGGGAAAAGGGAAAAAAGGAAAAATAAGAAAAAAGAAGAGAAAAAAGGGAAAAAAGAGAAAAAAAGGGAAAAATAAGGAAAAAAAAGGAAGAGAAAAAAAGGGAAAAAAAAGAGGAAAAAATGAAAAAAATAAGAAAGAAGAAGAGAAAAAAGGGAAGAAAGAGAAAAAAAGGGAAAAATAGGAAAAAAGAAGGGAAAAAAGAGAAAAAAGGGAAAAAATAAAAAAGAAGAGGAAAAAAAGGGAAAAAAGAGAAAAAAGGGAAAAAATAAGAAAAAAGAAGAGAAAAAAGGGAAAAAAAGGGGAAAAAATAAGAAAAAAGAAGAGAAAAAAGGGAAAAAAGAGAAAAAAGGGAAAAAGTAAGAAAAAAGAAGAGAAAAAAAGGGAAAAAAGAGGAAAAAAGGAAAAATAAGAAAAAAAAGAAAAAAATAAGAAAAAAAGGGAAAAAAAAGAAGATAAATAAAGGGAAAAAAAAGAAAAAAGAGGAAAAAAAAGAGAAAAAAAGAACTTAATTTTGGGAACAAAGACAAAAAAAAACTTAATTCATTTTGGCAACAAAAAAAAAAAAAAAAGGGAAATAAAAGGAAGGAAGGCTTAATGTAAACATTATAATTGTTTATGTGCTACAAGTAGCGCTAAAATCGGTTTAATTGTTTAAAAAGCGGCCTAATTCCTGGCTTTGGATGAAGTGAGAGAGGCTGAAGGAAATCCGCAGCCCTCTGCTCCCAAGATGTGCTTGATCCAAACCGTGTGTGGCAGCACAAGGACATCTGAACAACCCAAAAAGCTTTTGGGGTTTGCTAAAAGAGGAGGAGACCCTCGAGGTTATGGCACAGGACTGCAGGTAGGAGGGGAAAAAACCATGGAAAAAATGAAATAAAAGGAGAAATCCAGCGGTGCTGGGGTTAATTTAATTTAATTTTCATTTTTTTCCCCACACTTTTCACCTTTGTGGTGGAATTTAGGCAAAGCCAGCAAAAAAAAATCTGATTTTTCTTGGTGTGAAATTCAGATTTATTCCGATTTTTGGGGGTTTTTTCCACTTCTTTTTCTTCCTCAAGGAGAAACCTGAGTGTTAACTGCCCATCCCCTCCCGATTCGGTGAAAATCCTAATTGGAACAATAATGTTTCTTTATTTTGCAGCCCCCGGCAGTGGAATTATCAGCGATTCCACCAAGTTTGGAGAGAAATCAGTTTCCTATCGTCAGATGGGAAAAATAGGAAGTCTCTGGGGTTTGCTCTGAACTTGTAGGGCAGAGCCACATTTTAGCACGTCCTTTATTGTTCTTAATTCTTTACCTTTCATCGTTACTCTTCGCCTCTTTTTTTCCTTTTTTTTTTTCCTTTTTTCCCTTTTTTTCTTTTTTTTTTCCTTTTTTTCCCTTTTTTCCCTTTTTTCCTTTTTTCCCTTTTTTCTTTTTTTTTCCTTTTTTTCTTTTTTTTTCCCTTTTTATTCTTTTTTTTTCCTTTTTCTTTTTTTTTTTTTTAATTTATAAACCCAAAGACCGTCGAAAATCCCCATTCCTCCTATTTTACATCTCCAAAACCCCACCAGACCCTTCAAAAAAATCCCATTTTTAATTCTCCAGACACTCAATAATCCACATTTTCCAGAGTTCCCACCCGGACTTTTCTACCTCTGTTGGGAAAAAAAATTCCAACCTCCTCCTTCTATTTTTTTTTTATTTTTTAGGGAGGGGGAAATGCCAATAATTCAGTTTTTTAATAGAAAATCAAAGGAAATATTTCAGCACCGAATAAACTCCTCCAAAACCCCCGTGTTGGGCTTTCTCACCCTGCCTGCTCTTGTTTAGATCTGAATGAAACTTCCCAAATTCTCTTCCCGGATCAAAAAGAATTATCCAACTAATCATAAAATGACTTTTTATTATTAAATAAAAGAATTCTTTACCACCCGCTCCGCGGAAAACCCGCGGAGAGTTTTCAATACCACCTCAAGGAGCAGATTATTCCCTAATTCTCTGGCTGAAGTTACTCGGGAAGGAGAAGGAAGCAGGGTAAGAGGGACTGTAAAGTTTGATAGATTTCTTGTGGTGATAGTTTACAGTTTCTAAGCCAACATATAAAGGCGTGGGTTTTATTTTTGCATCGCTGTTATTGTACTCCAGTGGACTTTGTCATAAATCAGAATTATTTCCGCTCCAACACGGGGCAGAAATACAAATTTAAGGTGATCATTAAAAACCTGGCTACCAAAGACTTCCCCGAAAAAGAAAATGAATGTTCTGCCTTAAAAAAAAAATAAAAAAAAAATCAGAAAACTTGGTTTAAAAAAAATAAATAAAATGAGAATGGGCAGAAGCAGCGGTTTCGACACATAACTCAGGGTTAAATCATTAGGTTGAAAAGAGGGACAGGTAAAATATTCCCGGGAAGTCTGAGAGATGCTTTGTCTTGGAAATTGGAGACATTTATATACTCCTGGAGGTGATGGGCAGAAGAGGGGTTTTCCGGCATCTTCTCTCCCCCTCCTTTTCACCCCCTCGAGTCCGCGGCTTCCTTGGCATCCCCAGCGCTGATTTGGGGAGTTTTTAGGTAATTGCTCTGTCTGTGGCGCTGGGGACAATGGGAGAGATGTGGGGACAGCCCCTTCCCAGTGCTCTGGAGAAAGAAAGGGTAAAACCCCATTTTTATATTTTTTTTCGGCCAAAAAAAAAAAAAAGGCCATGTTGGAGCCCAGGGATGGACACGCGTGGGGAGGGCAGCCAGACACCTGGGGAGATGATTCCCCTAAAAGTGTGTAAAACTCCAAGTGGATTATTAAAGTCCTTTCCGTGGGCAGACTCCCTCCTTTTAAGTTTTAATAGCATTTGTTGGTATTTATTTTCCTTAATTAGAGTCAAGCATTTTTCCCAACGGGGGTTCCACTTAGCCTGATGAATTTGATTTCTCTTCCCATTAATGCCCCATGTTTATCATACTTCTAATTATTTTTAACTTTAAACAATACTCGCTCTCCTAGAGATGCCTCTCTGCTACTTCTTAACCTCAACTTTCGATTTTCCGTGGCCACAAAAAAAAAAAAAAACAAACTCAACAACCACCAGAGTGACATTTTGGGGTATATTCAGGTCGTGTTTTTATCAGCAATCTGATTTCCCACCCAGCTCCCGAAGATGCTGATGAGCAGCTCGCTAAATCGGCTTGAAACCCCCTCAAGTATTCACACCGGGACCTTCTGCTGGCCCAAAGGTGTAAATCTTTATTTTAACCTCACAAGGTTTACACGTTCATAAAAGATGAGGTTCCCAGCACTGGTTTGTTTGGGGGTCTTGGGGTTTTTTTGTGTTTTTTTTTCCTCCAGCAACCTGTATGGGGAGGTTTGCTAGCGATGCTCTTGGAAAGCTCCAACTCGGAAGGAAATTCAGATTATTTCAGGTCACATTGGTTGTGCTACGTGCAAGTCCTTGGCCTCACCTTCCCCCAGACTCTCCCAACCAGAAGAAAAAAAAAAAAAAGAAAATAAAATATTCCAGGAGAACAATGTTTAATCTTTAGGCAGACAACACAAGAAGCTCCGAGGTTTGGGGGTCCCCCAAAAATACAGATGTGAAACTCTTTGAGCAGCAGAGATTATTAGCCCTTTACATCAGCTGGAAAAATAAAGAAGTTTGGGGAGGGGGGGAAGGAAATCAAAGCAGGGGGGGTGATGTGTGTGTGCAAGAAAAAAAAACCCCAATATAATCCAAAATTGCGTTGGTCTTTAATTTCATCACCTATAAAGGAGAAAATATTGGCTCCCACGCTAAAGTTTTATTCTGTGCTGATAAATATTATGTGGAATTTTCCCTGGATATCATAAAACCGAACGATTTCTATCAAACTGGTTTAAAAAGCCCTATGCAGATAACACAAATAGAGGCAATAAAGTCGCAAATAGCTTTCCAAGGGAACCAAATGGCGTCTGAAGGCTCCGAAAGCTTCGGCGGGGCTGGGGAAGGGGCACACGAAATAGGATTATGCACTTTTAGGGCTTTTTTCGGCCTAAGATATGGAAACTGGTCCCATTGATGCGGAGAGAAGCTCCGCAAGGCTCTGGGGAGTTCAGTCGAGGGGCATTTTACAGCCTGGCTTTGGAAAATCTTTGGGAAAACAGGTTTGCAGACGTGAGAATATTTAAGCAGGACTTTGCTCTAAACCGTTACAAATCACCCCAAACGGTCAAGTTCCACTTTCTCTGCTCTAATGTACTTTTTTTTTTTTTTCCACGATTTTATTCCCTTTGCTTTTTTTTTTTTTCTTTTTTTTTTTTCTTTTTTTTTTCTTTTTAATGAAAGGTGGCGTTTTCTTTTTGTTTCCCTTGAAAGTGACTCTGAACCCGTCTCTTTCTAGTCGTAATGATCTTGAAATTCCGGGCTCTCGCCCTTTTTAATTATTTATTCCCCATTGCCCCAATCCGCCGCTTTACCCAAAAATCAGAGTTCAGCCACCAACACTGCAACACGACGAAAAGAGGTGAAATCATGACGAAAAACGAACTCAACCCTCCAACTATTCACCTTAATTTATAGGCGATTTGGGAAATAATAAAGAAAATGAAATTGGGAGGACAGGGCACGATAAGGTTTAAATTCCATCGAGTTAAAGGCGTCAAATCTTGACGGGATTTTGATATTTTGAAAGAAAAAACAACCATTTGAGGTAACATCGCAGCCAATCGCTCCACGAAAGAGAAAAGGAGAGGAAATATTGGAGAGAAAAGTAACTTTCCTCCTGAAATAACCCCAGGAAAAAAAAAAAGGAAAAAAAAAGTCAATAAATGTAAATTAAATCCCACCAAATGGGGAAAAATTTACAAAGCTTTCTGCGGGATATGGGGACCCATAGTGGATTTTTTTTGCCCCCTTCTCAGTAGATATTTCCCGGAGAAAAAAGAAGGAGCAGCCGTGGAGACAGACAGACAGACAGGAGGGGAGAAAACCCACAACACCACCACATCTCGCACTTCGCCAGCTGAAAACTCGCTGCCTTTTTTCACCAATTCGAGCGCTTTTTTTTTTTCCCTCTCCAAAAGGAATTTTAATTTTTTTTTCCTCCCCTCCCTCTCCCCGAACGACACCACAGATGCCATTTTAGCACAGAAACTTCAGACAGTTGGGGAATGAAAGTGGATAATTAAAAAAAGCTGGTTTCGCGGAGGAAGGGAAGGCAAAGCCGCTGTGCTGCGGGTAAAGGGGGAAAAAAAAGGGAAAAAAAAAAGGAAAAAGGGGGGGATTAAAAAAAAATATTAAAAAAGCAAAACTCGGTTTCATCTTCTTTTTCTTCATTAAAAATCCTCTCGGGAAATATCCAACCTGCTCCAAGGAGCTTCGGGTTTTCGGGGAGATGCCTGGCTGAAGGGGCTCTGAATTATTCCCTAAGTTTTCCCCCTTTTTTCTCTTCCCACATCGCTCTGGAAAGGGCAAAAACAAAGCGGTTCCGAGCGCATCACCTCAAACCTCCCCCGGCCCCCCCGAAAAGAGCAGAAATAAATTTGATAAATATCAAAATAACGCCAAGAAGAAGCTTCGGGGGAGCCCGGAGATCGCCCATGGCCAAGCCCGGCTGGGGAGGGGGAGGAAGGAGCAGCCGAGCCGAGGAAGGAGAAAAGGGGGGGGGGACGACACGCAGGCACAATAAAAAAATTCAATCGGTTTTGGGGGGCAAAAGGACAATGCAGAAAGAAGGGAAGAGAGGCTGGAAAAGAGAGGGGTGGGGGGGTGTATATTTTTAAGTTTAATTTTCAACCTCTGTCCCTAAATTTAAAACACGGTGTTGTTTGGTATTTTTGGTTTTTTTTTCCAGGTTTTTCTTTTTTTTTTCTTTTTTCTTTTTAAAAATCGCTTTAATTTTTTTCATTTCATTTTTTTATTGCTCTTGTTTTGGGGTAGGGTTTTTGTTGGTTTTTTTTTGTGGTGGGTTTCCCCCCCCCCCTCTCTTTTCTTCTCTTCGCCCCTCTTTCCACGCTTGGCTCCGTTGGTAAACAAACGGGAGGGCGGGGGGGTGTTGGGAGGGGGGGGTCGGGGGTTGAAAGAGGGGGGGTTCTGCCTTTGTTCAACGTGAAGGTCCCGGTCCGGTACTGCCAGATGTCGCTGTTGCTCCACGGTGACGCTCTCGGTCCCGCCAACTTGACCCCCGTGATGTCATCGCCGTCTGAATCATCAAGGCCATTTTCAATCCTCATTGGCCTGGGCATCACGTGGGGGGGGGAGGATAGAGGGGGGGGATGGAAGGGGGGGAAGAGCGATGCGTGGATAATTATGGTGCTTGATATTTTTTTTTTTTTTCCCCCCTAAAAAAAAGATGTCAGCCCCTGGCTGGAGTATTCCTCCTTAAAAACCCTCTCTGAAAATGTCATGTCCCAACAATGTGACTTCTAACTCGTTTTTGATGGACTCGTTGGCCGGTACCTGTAGAGGGGAGAATTATTCCTCCAGCCAAGGGATGTACATGCAGCCTGGGAGCGATTTCAGCTGCGGAGTCATGAGGAACTGTGGAATTATCCCGTCTCTTTCCAAAAGGGACGAGGTGAATAGCTCTACCTTGTCTCTCAGCACCTATCCATCTTACCTCTCGCAGCTAGACACTTGGTGTGACCCCAAAAACGCGTACAGGATCGAGCAACCTGTTGCAAGACAGCTCCCCTCCTGCTCCTTCCCTACCAATGTCAAGGAAGAGAATGTTTGCTGTATGTATAACGCTGAGAAAAGGGCAAAAAACGCCCCCGAGGCAGCCCTCTACCCCAACCAAATGCCTGAGTCTTGCCTAAATGACCATGAAGTCCCCGTTCCTAGCTACTACCGAGCCAGCCAAGGTTACCCCTCCATGGAGAAGACGTCAAACTGCAGCAATCCAAATGAGTTTGAGGCAAGTTTTGAATCCAGGGCAAGCCTGAACCCAAGGAATGAGCATCTGGAACCAGCACCGCCACCTCCTCCACCTCCTCCGCCTCCCCCGGTGGCTAAAGTGAGTTTCCCCGAAAACACAAAACCAGATAATCCTCAGAACACATCCAGCAGCGAAATTAAAACAGAAAAAAGCCTCCCCGCACCCAAAACAAGCCCTTCGGAAGCAGAGAAAGAGCTGAATAAAAACACTGACACCAGCACTGACAATTCTGACAATGAAGCAAAAGGTAAGGGAATCCTTCATTACCGGCTAATTTCGGCAATTAGTGATCATTCCGAGCTAATAAGTGCCAGGGCAAGGCGGAGATGCAGTGATGTGCTCTCTGCCCTGCCAACTTCTCCTTCAGAAATTGGCACAATAATGTTCTGTATCGTTGCTGTCATTTTGGGGGGTGGGGGTGTTCTTGCTGGAATTGTCTTGGTTTTTATAAATTTCAAGCGACTGGAGCTGAGAAAACAGAGCAGAGAGCCAGAGGAGATGTGTTTATGTGGAGAAAATTTGCTGGCCGGGTACTTATTGGGGAAAAAAAAATAAAAAAAATAAGGTCCTTGCAACCATCGCTGCAGAATGTACTAAAATGAGGTGTTTTGGTGTGAAATTAGAGAGATTTGGGGTTTGGTTTGGTGAGGGGTGGGGAGGGGGATTGGTTTGGGGGGATTTTGTGTCTTTTAAGGCGGATGAACCTTGGGGTTTTTTGCTTCCTTTCGTGTCGCTTTCCATGCAATGGCTTTCGGTATGCTAAGGGAAATTGGCTTCTGTGCCTTTGCTCAGCGTTGAAGTAGAGTGGAAAAAAAAAATGAAAATGTGTGGGAAATTCACAGTTACAAACGTCTCAGGCTGGAGTTTTGTGCTGTTGCTCATTTCAGGGCTTGGTAGCTTGCTGGGAAAGCCGGAGAGGAAAAAAAGCTGCTTTATTTTCATATTTAAAATTATTATTCTCCCTTTGGAGAATGGAGGTTTTGTTTGCGAAGGCAGAAGGAGGGGAAAAAAAAAATAATAAATTGTTTCTGTGTGTTGAGCAGATGTTTTAAGTTTGGGGTTGTCTGAAAAGAGGCTTTCATGGAAGGCGTTTTATTTTCTCTGGAGGGATCGCATCTAGCTTGAGGTCTGCGTGTCAATATTCGGGTGGGTTCCTCTCCTCATTCCAAGCTAGGTGGATGCAGGTCAGGAGGAGTGGGGTGATGTGAAGGGGGTGGCTTGGATTCCCTTCCAAAGTTGCTGGAAAATGTCGCAGCAAAAGGTTGGCTTCTGCTTTGCTTGGGCGACACGGGGGAAAATCTCCTCGGTGTAGCCGGGGTTGTGCTGTGGGGAGGGGCTGGGGGCTGTGGTGGGCGATGTGCGTGGAGGCTTGCACGCGTGGGGACCCCCAGGCATCCTCCTCAGGTCTGTAGCCTCAGCAAAACCCATCCTCTGGCGTTTCCCCCTCGGAATTCGGCCTCCCTGAAAGCAGAATCCAGAAACGTTTCTTGTTCTGATTGAAAAAAAATAATTCTTTTTTTTTTATTTTCCTCCCTCTCCTTCACCCCCACCCCTTTTTTTTAATTTTTTATCCCCATTCTGCATCCAAAGGGAAATGATATTATCCGACAGGCGAGTTACAATTACACACACACACCGAAACCAAACCAAAGCAAAACAAAACCAGAAAAAGCAAAGTCAAGGTTATCAAAACCCTTGCAAAGTTATCTGCAACAAAGCGCCCTCGAGGTCCACGCCAAGATGGTTTTGGTGGGAGTTAACCCGAAAGAAAGATTCTTGGGTTGGGTTTGGAATCTAGGAGGAAATAAAGAAGGAAATAAATATAGAGCAAGGTTTGCTTTCGCCTCAGGTGTTGAATTTAGGATGGGTACGTGGAGAAAGACGTGTTTTCCCGGATCTTTATTAAAAAAAAAAATAAAATAATTGCGTTTTAAAAGGCATTTTGTGTTGTTTGCCGTAGCTGGAAATGGTCAGATCCGATTTGGGGCGGATTTGGTTGGATTTGGTTTCTATTGCTGCCTTTTAAAATCTTTTATAGCTTCAGTTTTCGTTTCTGGTTGGTTAAGACGAATTTCTATTCGTGCAAAAGGTAGGAAAGAGCCTTTTGTCCTCTTTAAGGTTTGGATTTTGGGTTTTTGGGGGAGATTTTTTTTTATTATTTTATTTTTTAGGGGTGCTATTGAAACCAAAGGGATTTCCAGGGCTTGGTGGGTTTATTTCTGCAAACGCAAACGTTGTCATGTCA